>CM076846.1:10028121-10623901 GCA_039519185.1 Astragalus membranaceus
GGGGTATACATGTTTAAGAAATGGAAGGGGTTTGTCAACAAAAAAAGAAATGGAAGGAGATATATGTAATAAACTAAAATATGCTATAAGATTTTTTTTTTGACGTGTAAAATATGCTATAAGATTAGTTTCACCAATTCTATACAAAAATAGTAGTCGGGTATTTAAGTGTAACATATCAAAAGAAACAAATTTATCCTAACTAGGTAGCTCAACTAACAAGTTAAATTATAAAAAGGAGGCCAAACATTCAAATCTTAAAAATTAACATTTCAACAAATATTTTTCTATACACGTCAGAGATTGAACGCAGGACTAAATGGTTAAGTGATCCAAATATATGCCACTTATCGAATATTATGTTGGTTAAATAGAGGAGATTTTATGCGGTTATCTTTTGTTAAATAAAGGACATTTTGTGGAAACAATAAAAAAACATAAAGTTAAGGTTAGAGTAATTTACTTTTAAAAGAAAAAATCTATAGCAATGATCGGGTTAGTGTTGTTTATTTCCAAAAAAAAAAAAGAAACTTTTTAGCTAACTTCAAGAGGTGTGGACTTGTCTATAATAATAGTTTATAATAATAGTTGGGCGCCCATAATACATCCTTTGAAGTGATGTTAAAAAAATGGGTTTTTTTTAAACCCCACTCCATCGATCTATACCCCCATGCCACGCACTCTGTGAAAAGATACTTATATCTTTGACCAGTTTACAAAATTACAATTACCTTATCATTTTTCACTTACATCTGTTTTACTGAGAGAGAGAGAGAGACTGTCATTTTCGCGTAAAACGGATCTACATACATCCGTTTTCCTTCCAACAGACCTACCTACATCTGTTTTCCAGCAAACGGAACTACATACTTCCGTTTTTGACGAAACGATTTACATACATCAGTTTGAAGCCAACGGAAGTAAGTACTTCTGTTTACATCCGTTTCTTCTCAACGGATGTACATACATCCGTTTTCGAATTTTGTTTGTTTTTTAAATTTTTTTTTGCAGTGCCTTTTCAAAAGGTCGGTGGCCGAATCCCCTGTGATTCACCGAGGTTGATTTTGCGTGGGGAGAGTTCTTCACGACCGAGTTTGCGAGACATGCATCTCACCGGAATGCGGGACATGCATCTCACCGGCGTAGGCGCGCCAGGGGCAGACTGTGGAGGATGAGGAGGAGCAGCAGATGCAGGAGCAGTATCAGATGGATGAGGAGCCCGAATACCATCATTATCATGAGCAGTACCAGGCTGATGACCAGCACCAGTACGATGCACATGAGGAGCAGGAGTATGCTGACATAGGACCTATGGATGGTTCTCTCCTCATTGGATTTGATGCTCATGTAGCGTCTAAGATACTTGGAGACTAGGTAAATATGATTTAATATATTTATTTACATTGTGTTGTTATATAAATTTATAGATTAATAGTATAAGTAAATTTATTTATTTTTAATTCAGACATTTGTGCGTAAGTTGAAAGTATCTGCACATGGCAACAAAATCGGTCAGAGGTTGGTCCCTTATTCACAAAATCAGGGGTTTTGGGAGTATATTCGGCAGTCAGGATTAGCCCCCATCGTCAATTCAGCTTACACGACTGTGGATCATGAGCTGCTATCTGCTTTTGTGGAGAGATGACACCCAGAGACATCGTCATTTCACCTACCATGTGGTGAAATGACGATCACTTTGGAAGATGTGTCATGTCTGCTACATCTACCATTGGTTGACAAATATTTTCGGTATCCTGCTCAGTCAGTTACCATTGATGATGCCATCCAGCTGGCTGTGAGGTTGCTTGGGGTTACTCTTGCTGAGGCGACAGAGGAGTGCATCGCCAGTAGGGGGCCATATCGCCAGTAGGGGGCCGTATACTGAGATCATGATGCATATCACCAGGTGGAGGGATAGTGTTCGGGAGGTTTTGAGCACTACTGCTCCTGCTACAGAACTGGGTGAGCTTCTTCAGCAGTACTTGCCATGGTACGTTAGGGTATCAATTCCTTATCTCCTTCCAGCACCAGCACCAGCACCGGGTGTGAGGGGACCTGAGGAGAAACTGATGATTGTGAGCGAGCAGCTGCGGTCGGCGCTTGGGTCCGGAGACATTCATCCTCAGTCTCGGACGTACAGACGGCTCACGAGGTTGCTTGATTTGGTAGAGGGACGTGATTGATATTTTTCATTGTTGTGGTCTACAATATTTTTACTACTTGGATTGTATTATTTTAGACTAGTTTATTATTATTTTTTATTAGACTATTTAAAATAAAATTTTATTTTCATTGATGCAAACATACAAACTAACATAAAAAGTAACACACAAACAACAACAAAATACAGCGTAAAATCCCATGGACGCTCTGTTGGTGCTTCACGTACAGCTCCAACGACCTACGCTTCTGAAGCATGTCATGGATGTTCAACATGCTTTGTGCATCGTCATCCGTCCTAATCCTCATGGACGTGAAGTAAATGTGGTCGTCGTCTCTACGCTCCAGTTTGCGATAAGTGATACTAGTGACCTCACGGTCATCACCAACCACTTGAACTTTGAGCTCCACTTTATCCTTCAAACCGGCGTAGCCGATGCTTTCTCGGATCCTGCATAAAATAGGGTTTGGACATGAGAAGTAGACACCTTCTTCTGTCATGGTGATTTGACCGCCATGGTGAAAAGCGGTAAGTCTGCTCTCACTTGAAAACTGAGTTGAACAAATTTCCATTTTGGAGTGAAATGTTGGTGTGAAAAGAATGAGGGTGGGTGTGGATATTTATAGGAATCGTCACTGATTATCCACCGTTGATATTGTCGGTGCGATCTAGACCGTTAAAAATATATCCGTTGGGGCACAGTTATCAAGACAAACAAAAGTGGGCCGTTGATCAAATCTGGCAGTGGAATCGTGTCCGTTAAAATTAAGTAAAAATGGATTTACCTATAAGGGACATACATTCGTTTCGTAATTTACGAAACGGATGTACCTTACTGCTAGCTACTTCTGTTAGGAAAAAATGTAATAACAGATGTATGTTGACAAAACTTACTTCCGTTATGATATTTTTGTAAAACGGAAGTGGAATTTCTTACGTAAATCTGTTAGCCAATTTTTAAGTTAAACGGAATTATGTCTATTTCAGTAAATCCGTTTTGAAATTTTCTTCAAAACGGATGAACATGTCTGGTATGTACTTCCATCTTTGTAAATTTCAACACGGATATTTTCAGAATAAAATTTTTGGTGAGGGTATAAATTGAAAGAGTGGGGGTCAAAAAAACCCCTAAAAAATAGTTCCTTTTTTGAATTGAGATAAATATAATTCTATTGAGCCCAAAGGTTTTCTATAATGAGCATAATCAAAACCATTATCTTAACGTTCCCATTCGGACCGGCCGGCATATACATTCGCTCGGTTATAGAAGGACCTCCCTGAAGACTGATCGATCAGCCCCAAAATATCTCGCCTCTACCTCTCTCAGAAAGGAATGAAGCGTAATCATAGGAAATCAGAGGGAAATATCCCTGATTTTCCTTCTTCCAGTCTGTAACGGTCTATAAATAAAACTTTCTCCTACACTCTTCTCATTCTCTCATTTCACTCTTTATTTCCTTCTCATACTCTCCAATCTCCATAAATTTCTCTACATACCTCTCTTCTTTATTTCCTCTTTCTTCTTCATTCTCATTCAATCTCTTCTCAAATCTTCTCACATACATACCCTTCATTTTTCTCAATCTCTTCTCAAAATCTTCACACATTCATACACTTCATTTTTCTCAATCTCTTCTCTTCTCACACTTCTGTTTTCTCATTAATCTTCTCTTCTCAAATATTCAGTCTGCGAATTTAAATAATTAAAATAATATTAATTTTTTAAATAAACGAATTTTAAAAAAAGAAATAAATTAAATAAGAAATAAATTAAAATAAACGAATTTAAAAAAATAAATAAATTAAAAACAAATTAAATAGTATTTTTAAAATAAATATATTACCGGCGAATTTTATTAATTTACCGGCGGATTTTATTAAATTACCGGCGGAATTTTTAAAATAAATATTTTAAAAAAATTAATTACCGGCGGATTTTGGGTAGTTACCGGCGGAAAATCCGCCGGTAACCGTTACCTGCTGGCGAATTACCGGCCGATTTCCGGCGGAAAATATCCGCCAGTAATGTCCAATTTCTGGCGGATTATGGCCATTACCGGCGGATTTTGTCCACCGGAAATCCCTGTTTTTCTTGTAGTGTATAAATATAGCCCTTTGAGGCCAATGAAAGGATCCACAACGTTTTCTTCTATTCTTTACTCATATTCATCTATTATGTGTTCTAGCTAGATCCTCCCCAGGAAATAGTTAGGAAAAGCAAAATTGACGCATTTGCTGCACCATGGGGAATCCTCTTAGAAAAAAGGCAAAACCGGGAGAGGCGCCTCAATACGACCAAACGGTCAATATTGCTCTAAGGGGGAAACTATAAAGACCCGACAAGTGGAGACTAGTGAAAGCCGACGTGCACCCTTGGGTTCGGGAGTCAATTTGTGTAAAAGATGTTAATTTCGAAAACGTTTAATTTACCCCTTTTATTGTGAATTGAAATAAATTAAAAGAAATAAAAGACCTGATATTTTTTTAATTAAGAAATTATTTAGGAAAGTTTTTTATTGTGAATTGAAATAAATTAAAAGAAATAAAAGACTAAAAAAAGTTTTTTATTAGTGCACTTGACAGAGGTGGGCCCACCCTCTGCTCCTACGTATCTCCGGGTAGAGAATCAAAGGCTACGTAGTTCTTGGGTGGAAAAAGTTTGGTTTGTTTGTGTTTTTTAATTTAAGGATTTTAGAACTTGTGATCCATACGGTTCATTTATCCTAAAACGATGACTAATCCGGCCGTACAGCCGACTTAATCCCCTGTTTGTGAAAATTTGTTTTTTGTTTGAAAGAAATGCTTGTGTGTTTGTATTTTTTAGTTTAGAAATTATTTCTTTTAAATAGGGATTTTAGGACCTGATCCGTAAGGTTCATTCGTGGTCCTAAAAAGCTGACTAACCCGATCGTACGACCGACTTAATCCCCTATTTTGCTTTTGAAAATATTTATTTATTTATGAGAGGAAAAGGAATATTTTGTTTTTCTGTTTTGAATATGAACGAGAAGTTGCCAAAGAAGAAAAAAATGAAAAGTGCAACTAGTGAAAAATAATTATCATTAATATTTAAAAATAAACTAATTAAAAGAAAAATAAAATAAAAAAGGGAGGGGGGGAGAGAGAGAGAGCGAGAGCTTTGCTAGGAGAGGCAGAGAATGTGTTCAGTGTTCTTGTTGAATTACTGCGGTGTCCTTTTCACTGTGGACAGAGCCTCCTTTTATAGGTGAAGGGTAAGGCGTGGAGACTTGCTAGGCAAGCAGACTTGCTAGGCAAGCAGACTTGCTAGGCAAGTAAACTTGCTGGGCAAGTAGACTTGTTGGGCTGAAGGCTTGCTGGGATGAAGCTTGATGCTACTGACACCCCCTTTTTTGTGATTTTTTATTCTTCTCTATTTTTTGATTTTTATGTAATTTTATTTTTTGTTTTGGTGATAATGTAAACAAAAGACTGATTTTTTAAGTTAGAGAAATGGTTATTTTAAAAAGACAAATCTAGAAAAAGGACAAGCTGGGCCAAAGCTCAAACGAGAAAATCTAACATAGGACCAATAAAGTTAATTACTAAGTACAGACCCAATAAAACAAAATAGCGTCCAAACGAGCCCAAAAACTCTTGCGGTAATTTAGACAAATAAATTATCTGAGTAGTAAAAAGGAAGCAGACAAAATTGGGGTATGACGTGACTCCTAAAGTTTAAATGTCCTAGCCTCCTATGCCAAAGCATAGCTTCAGAATCAGTAGTGGCACTGAGGCATTCTGCCTCTGTAGTGCTAATATTGGTCTTAAGGACAGCAGTTTTTCAACCTTAACAGGCCCAGCTCCATTGTAATACTTATCCATTGTATCCCAAGCCTCCTTAGAGGATTTTATCCCTCTAACTCTGTCAGAGTTGGTCTCATCACACCCCAGGTGGATGAGATACAATGCCTTCCAATCTTTCTGCTCATTCTCATTGAATGCAGCAGTTTGTGCTTCAGTTGGGTTTTCACCCAACGGTTCAAAGCCATTATTGACTATTCTCAGCACACCGTGGAAGCCAAATATGGCTTCCATTTGTAGGGACCACCTGTCCCAGTTTTTACCATTTAATTTGGGAACCTGTGTAGACAGGTTTGCATTAGACATTGTGTTTTAGAAACCTGTATACAGAGAACACTTAAACTGTCAAAATAACACACCTATACAGTCACTGTATAGGCAAATCAAAAAGAAATTTAAAGAACAGTAAAGAATTATGAGAAAAGATTGTAGAATGTCCCTAGGATCTTTAGCTCTAAGATACCATATTGAATTTGCTAACTGGGTGTGTGTTTGTAATTGCAGGAGGTGTAACTATCAAAAATAAAGCCCAGAAAGCAGGCCCAGTCCAGTCTTGACCAAACCCAAATGAGAAGCGGGTTAAAGTGGAACCCAAGACCCGCACACTGTAACAACACGCGGGGTTTAACAATGGATATGGATCCAACCCAAAACCAGCATATAAAAACCAAAATTAGGTTTTCCAGCGTCACTTTTCTTCTTCTTTTCTCTCTCTTCTTCTTTCTTTTCTTTCGTTTCTTTCTGAAACGCTCTGCTAGGGTTCTTTCTGATTCTTGTTTGTTTTTGCAGATTGACGTGCAAAAAAACAAGTCAAATGACACGATAATAGCTTGATCAAGGTTGCTAGTGAAAAACCCCTTTGTTTTTCTATGATTTGAAGACTGATTTCTTCAAGCCATAGCTTCGTCTAACCTTGAGTTTCTGATTGCAGAGAAATGGTGATGGAGATGCTTCAATGAAGCGATTAATGTAACACCCCGATTTCGGTGCGTTGTGGTTCTTTTAGTTTGTGCTTGTTTTACGTAAGTAAAGGCCCATTTTAGTCCTTCACAATTTTTCGATAAGACAAATTGGTCTCTGACAATTTTTTGGGACAAATAAGTCCCTGACATTTTCAAAACGGGGACAAATTAGTCCTTAAGTCAGGGACTAATTTGTCCCCGTTTTGAAAACGTAAGGGACTTATTTGTCCCAAAAAATTGTCAGGGACCAAATTGTCGAGGACTAAAATGGGCCTTTACTCTTTACGTATTATAATTAAGTGATAAGATTAAACTATTTTAATTTATTGTGTGCTGAATTATTAAAATTAGTTGAAATCATATTTAATTGTATTTTTATATGCTACTTGTAATATATAATTGTTATTATATATATTGATTTTTATAAATATTAGTATTTTAGATGTCATGTGTTTTAAAAATTATTTTGGGCTATTGTAGTGTTAAAATAATAGTTGTAGTGATATTGGGCTTTAAAAACGAATTAAAATGGATTTTGGGTTTTTTAAACACAGCCACGTTTTTTTTAATTATACAGCACCCTGTTTTCTGCTACCAGCACCTCCTGTCACTTACTGCATCACCTCAGCAGCCCAACCCACACGCAGAACATCCCACAATGCGCAACCCCCTAGATCTGCAACTCATGAAACTCTTGTTGAGCTTCATTCACTCAACGCGTTTTCTCCCTCAAGCCACGACTGGCCCCCAAACTTCACCTGTCCACACGAAATTGCGCACTGAGTCCCATTCCGACCTTCGTTCAACTGATTTCAGCCTCTACCACGAGTTCCAACGGTCTCCCTCAATCGCGTTCTCCTCCTCAACACCACGGCCACACACGAGAATCTACACACCCACTCGGAATTCACTGCTGAATTCAATTATGGCCTTACTAGTTCGACCGATTGTGGCTTCATTTTTTTAAGAGAAATCGCACCAGAAACCGTACTCCCTCCTCTTCGCGTTTTCCTCTTCCTGTCTGCGACAACCATGGCTACCTAAATGCCTATCAAACGCGATTCCAGTCAAAGCAAGGTCACACAAAAACATACATTCCTCATTTACGTTTGGGCATTAACAGTTTCGACCTCCACCTTATTGCTCCTTCATTTGTGATGTAAAACTCCTCACTTGCGTAGACCACTTCTCCTCTCAGTGAATTGCGATTTTGATTCTCGATGCTCTCAAATTCACTTACGACCAATGATTGTGATGTTCTATGCCTTAGATGCACACAAATTAATTGTGTCCCAATCCAATCCAAGACTCCGCTGAAGAACGCCTTTCAATTATCGACTAGTCTCGTTAAGAAACGCCCCTCCGTAAATTGTGCGCTCGGACATTCAGATTCTTGGGTTTGCAGTTTCAAATGGTTGTCGCCACCTTGTACCTTTCGATAAGTAATCTTTTTGAAACATATATAATTCATTAAGCAAGCGATTAATTATATTTAATATTTTTAGTGGATGATTTTTGGACTGTCTTTGTTGTTATATATATATATATATATATATATATATATATATAATCGTACGCGCTCGAGTCAAAAATTGTCCCGCTGGAATGAGCTCGTGGTTTGTCGTCTCCATTGATCGCTTTAGGAATACACTTCGATATCAAGTACGAGGGGAATGCGTTTCTATTCTATATGGGGAATAAGGGATAAGACTAGAATAATATTGATTATCGCTATTCCTATTTTTGTTTCTATTTATTTAATTTATTCAATTTATTCAATTTGGATAACTGTAATTATTATGAATGACTGTAAATATAATTCAATTTGGATAAGTGTAATGATTTAAATGGTCGGTAAATTATTTGATTATTTGATTTGGATGACTATAACCAAATGATCTGGATGACTGTAACTAAATTATCTGGATGACTGTAATTTTATTATTTGGATGGTTGTAGTCAATAGGTCGAGTTTATTGGATGATTCTAATATGTGTAGATTGGTAAATCACTTAGTTATAAAAGTGGTAGGATGGGCTAGTGTCTAATGTGTTAGTAGACTAGAATGACAGGTAATTCTAAATAATAAAAAGTTCTTGCTGTTTGAGATTTAGACAAAAATCTTAGCATAGATTGACGTAGCCAGGACTAATTTGGAATCGCTAAGGTTATTAAATGACTTAACGTTCGCGTTCGTGGTGATTGCTGGTTGGCTTTATGGGTATTGTTATCGGAGACTTGTCGCACAATGGGCAAGTTATCATTCGTCGATGATTAGCAAGCTGGTTCGTGTTAAAGAATCCTTCCGCAGCATGGGCAAGAACTCGTTGCAGTATGGACGAGCTATATCTTCGTGATCAAGATTTGTTAAAGGCACCTTGTCGCAGCATGGGCAAGGACTCGTCGCAGCATGGGCGAGCCGTACCTTAAAAGTTGATGATTGTAAGAGGAACCTTGTCGCAGTATGGGCAAGGACTCGTTGCAGTATGGGCGAGCCGTACCTTAATAGTTGAAATTGTATAGGAGGAACCTTGTCGCAGTATGGGCAAGGACTCGTCGCAGTATGGGCGAGCCGTACCTCAAAGGATGGTGATGATGATAGATATTGTTGTTGTTGTCATCGTCGTTCTCGTTGTCATCGTTGTTGTCGTTGTCGTTGTGCGATATCGCGTCTGATTAGGTCCATTGTGTGTCCATATTGTTGTTGTTGTGGTCGTCGTCGTCGTTGTTGTTAGTAGGGCATTATCGAGCAAGGTATCTCGGTCCTCATGGTCCTCTCTTGGGTATTCTTCAGGGCATTATCAAGAAAGGTATCCCATTTGAGTTTCTCGGTCCTGCTGTTCTTGTAGGGCATTATCGGGCAAGGTATCCCGGTCCTCATAGTCCTCTTCCTACAGTTCTTCGTAGGGCGTTATCGGGCAAGGTACCCAATTTTTCTAGGTGGTCCCCCCCCCCCCCCCAATTTCTACTGTTTTAGCAACTTGGTCTTCCCCAATTTGTTTTTCTGGCTTCGCCCCTGCCTAGGACACGGGGGGTTCGATCCGGTGCTCCGGGTTCGATTCCCGCAGTGGACAAACTCAGTGTTGGCCAGTGCAAAAATTGATCCTAAACACAAACGGAGATTTATCTTTCGTTGAAAGCGTTAAGACACTCCGTGGGTAGCCGGCGATCGTCCAAAAAATATATATATATTCCAAAAAAAATATTGTTTTAAACGTACGATCTAATGTATTGTCGACACAGTGCATTGAAGGCTGCAAAGAAAGTTCATTACTTCCTTCAATGCAGATAGTAACATGATCCATTATGTCTCCACTCAGAACAGAAGAAGCCATGTATACTATTCACATAATGTCGACATCTCCCGATCCATCTGTGACATTCTAAGTTCTAGCCTTCTAGGGAAAAAACTTAGTGATAAAAATATACTTTTATATGTATTATATACATATATAATGTACTGTTTTCTTATGAGTAGAATAAAATCAATAAATACTCAAAAGAGTATCCATAATTGTTTGACTATCGGTGTACTAACTAGATCATGTATGCCGGAGATTTATCTTTCGTTTTTAACAGCACACAAATGAAGACTTTCCCATTTTTTTATTATTATAGATTTACATGAAGTATATAAAAAAAAGGCTTTTTTTACCCCATATTATACCCGATACTCCCATAATTCACCAAACAAACGATTTTACCCTTGATTCCTCAAAAAAAATTCGGAAACACATAATTCCGGAACACATTTTTTGACTTCCGGAATTACGCCAAAACACATAAATCCGGAACACATTTTTTGACTTATGGAATTATGTCATTTGGGGTAATTCCAGAAATCTTTAAAAAAATGTGTTCTGGAATTACCTCAAAAGTGGATAATTCCGAAAAACTTAAAGTTTAGAACTTTCCGGAATCACCTCAAAAAAGATATTTCCGGAAGTCAAAATATCTCTTTTGAGGTGATTCCGGAAAGTTTTAAAAATTGGTTTCCAGAATTATCATCTTTTTAGGTAATTTTGGAAAGTTTTAATTTTTGAGGGGTATTTTGGGGATTAAATGAGTTATGGGGGTTATAAGGGAGAAGAGGGGTAAAAAAAGCCTTTTTATTATTAGGCAAAATTAGACTAGAGGTCTTTTAAGTTATTTACTTGAAAAAGAGGATGAACCACTTTTTTTAAAAAAATTTTAAGTTGAAAGTACCAAATTGTTACATGACAGTAGTCTTAAATGACCAAATTGTCACCAAATAGATGACATGTAGACTCTGCATGGCCACGTCAGCTCTATTAGTGCCAACTTGGGTTTTTTGGAACAAACAATGAAAAAATGACTAACGATGTACACATTATGTAACTTACAGGACCTAAGTGGTACAAGAAAAACTTAAAAGACTAACTTATTACAATTAAATAACTTAAGGGTATGTTTGGGAAGGGGTGTTGTGAGGGGAAGGGAGAGGAGGGCATATTTTAAAATTTAGAATTGAGGAAACTATAAAATGTCTCTAAAAATAAATCAAGTGTGATTGAAAATATTATATTTATATCTATCAACTTGTGCTTTTAATTTTTTAAAATCTTAAATACATATTAAAATATAGACAAATTTTTTTCAAGCTCTCCCCTCTCTTCAGTCTTCCCCTCACAAAACCCCTCCCAAACATAGACCTCTGTATATATATATATATATAAATATCTGAAAGTACAAAAAAGATAAATAGAGTTTAAAAAGTCCCAAGATAACACGTCTTCGTCTAATTTAGAATAAAGTCTTCTTAAAGGTAAAAGACAAACATCACCATGAGTTCATTATTTCACCTGACACAGTTACCCTAGTACCGGATTCATGTCCATAGCCTTAGGTAATCTATTTATCTATGCATAGAAACAAACGATATCATTATTAATTTGGATCTATTATTAACAATACTTATATCTAATTTAAAGGTAAAAATGTCATTATCTTTTTTTATTCCTTTTTCTCATCTTTTTTTACGTTCTCTTTCTTCTTGTTCACTTTTCTCTTACATTTTCTTTCTTCCTTTTTATTTTCTTTCTTCTTACACTCTATTTCTTCCTTTTTTCTTTTTACTTTACTATTATCTTACACAAAATTTTGACTTTTACTTCACTTCTTTTTCTTTATATCCCATATATCATCTTTCTATCTCTTATCTTCTGACTCTCTTCTATTTTTTCCATAAACAATTCTTCTCTTTCTCTTATTATTTCACTTTAGTTTTCTAATATCTATTTATACTAATAAACTACGGTTAAAATTCCATCTTTAGCCTCTCACTTTATTTAACACCTAGATAGCTTAATTTAATGAGAAATTATACAATAGTAAGTGGACTAAAATTTAAATCTTTTTCCCACTTATCCACACTCACATATTGGTCCCACCTTCTTTCGCATCAATTAACCTTCTTTCACATCCAACTACAAAAAGCTATACAAATTAGTCCAACTACAATTTAAGGTAATATGGTAACTAAAAAAATAAAATAAAAGAACTACAAAAAAGCTATACAAAAAGCTGCAAGTCAGGAGTGTCAAGAAAAAAATAAAAAAAAAACGCTAGAGAGAGAAAAGTGAGTGAGAGAGAGAATGTGTTGGAGAAAAAAAGAAAAAAATGAAAATGGAGAGAGGGTAAAAAAAAAAGAGAAATGGTCAAAAACCTGGAGAGAGAAAAAAGAAAGGTACATGTGAGACAACTATTTGTCATTAGTAACTAAGAGAGACAACTACTATTTGACACTGATATAACTAATAGAAGGATAATTATTTTTTGTCATTAAAAATTATAAAATTAAAAAGCTACTATAAAAAATTAGTGACAAATATTTGTTTCATATTTTTTGAAGACTACTATAAACCTACTATATAAAAAACACGGGAATAATATTTGTCATTGATAAACCTACTATTTAAAAAATAAGAAAGCTTAATAACTATTTAAACTATTGATTAATATTTAAAATAAATATTTCTTATTGATAATCTACTATCTATCTTTTACGATCTATTATAATCAACTAATCAACTAAAATAATCAATTGAAACTACGAGACAGTGCAATGATATATAAAAAAACACAGGATAAATGCACTGATATATAAAAAACACATGATTAATATTTTTCGTTGTTAATTAAAAATTTTGAAGACTACTATAAACCTACTATCTAAAAAACAAGAAGATTTAATTACTATTTAAACTACTGATTAATATTTAAAACAAATATTTCTTATTGATAATTTACTATCTCTCTTTTACTATCTATGATAATCTACTAATCAACTAGAATAATCTGTGTAAAAAAAACCTTGAATAATCAATTGAAACTACGAGATAACTGCACTCATATATAAAAAAAACACGAGATAGTTGCACTGATATATAAAAAACATGGGATTAATATTTGTCATTCATAATTAAATTTTTGAAGACTACTACAAACCTACTATCTAAAAAACAAGAAGACTTAATGACTGTTTAAACTACTGATTAATATTTAAAACAAATATTTCTTATTGATAATCTACCATCTATTATTTACTATCTACTATAATTTATTAATCAACTAAAATAATCAATTGAAACTACGAGATAACTGCACTGATATATTAAAAAAACACGGGATAACTGCACTGATATAAAAATGTACGGGATTAATATTTTCCATTGATAATTATAATTTTTGAAGACTACTATAAACCTACTATCTAAAAAAACAAGAAGACTTAATGACTATATAAACTATTGATTAATATTTAAAACACACCTGACAAATATTTGTCACTAATACCTAAAAAGTGACAAATAATTGTCACTGATATATAAAAAACACGGAATAAATATTTCTTATTGATAACCTACTTTCTATTATATATAATCTAATCAACTAAAATAATCAGTTGAAACTATGAGATAACTGCACTGATTTATAAAAAAACATGGGATAACTGCACTGATATATAAAAAAATACTGAATAATTGCAATGATATATATAAAAACACGGGATAAATGCACAAATTGTTTTTAACTAATATTTTTACATTTTTAGATTTTAATATTTATCTATTTTTTATTTGAGACTCTTTTTTACCTATTTTAAATTTGTCTTTATTTTTACAAAGTAATGTTTAGACTATTTAAATTTTGTCTAAATTTATTTGTGAGTGCGTATGAACGGATTTCCTACCTAGGGGTGGACAAAAATGTTTGACCGACCCGCAACCCGTTAAATCCGAAATGAAAAAGGGAGAACGGGTGGGTTGAAATCGGTTCACGGGTGACGGGTCATATAAAGCAGTTTCATATGGCTTGTAATGGGCGGTTTCGGTTTTAAAAGCCAGAAACCATCGAAATCCAGCCCAAACCGAGTAGTAGTACTGTATTGCCTCAGCAAAATAATGAATGCATATCAGCTTTATTGGGAACACGTACAGCTTTACTGTACTGCCTTTTCCTTCTTTTCTTTTACTAGTGTGAACACCCAATTATAACCGGTACATTTTTACTTTTTCAAAAAAAAATCACAAAAATATGTTTCTCGCGTATATTTGTTTCCTAATCCCTCGAATAGGTCATTTTGCGCTAATTTACTAGTTTTGCGTTATTATTACTTTTTTTAGTGGTTAAACAAAAATAAAAAATATATATATGCTAATTCAAAAAATTTACAAAGTAGATTTAATTTATTTTTCTTGTTACAATATCTTTAATTAAAAAAAGAAAATAAAAAAATAAATAGATAAGAAATAATACAAATTACAAAAGAAAATAAAAAAGGGGAGGTGCAATAAAAAAATTATTATTACAAAAAGTAGTCGCTTTTGGGTATTTTCGGGTCTTAGTTTTTAGCTACTATGCGAGAGCAATTTCTCTCTCCTCGGTCCTCGTTTTGACGATCCGAACGGTGAAAGTGGAGACACATGTCCCACGAACCTGCTGTCAAAAAACAAAGATGATCCAACGGTTAACGAATCCGGAATCGCACCTTTACGGTGAGAGGTTTGAGAAAAAACAGACCAAAAACTGCAGCTCTTGCGAATGCAATTTCTCTCTCCTCAGACCTCATTTCAACGATCCGAACGGTGAAAGTGAAGATATATGTCTCACGAACCTGCTGTCAAAAAACAAAGACGATCCAACGGTTAACAAATCCGGAATCGCGCTTTTACGGTGACAGGTTTGAGAAAAACGAGAATTGTGTTCTCTAAGTGGGAATTGCTTTCTCTATCTTGTTTTAGTCCCACATTGCTTGCAAGAAACAACAACCCTATAGCAATTGACTATAAAAGAGGTTGAGAGGTGAAGGTTTGAGAGGGGGGAGTCATTGGCAGATTAAGTGATCTTTTGGGCTAGCCTTTGCGGTCCAGACACTAAAAGTCTGTCTTTGATTAGATTGTAACTTTTTTGAACCGGTTCTTTTTCGGTTCTCAAAGCAGTCCGATTTGGAGTTGACCTGGTCAGACTGCTCGGTCCGGTTCGGCGTTCCTCGCGTTCATCGGCTTGAGGTTAGTTTTGTAATTATTTATTTACTTATATCTATTTGTTTATTTATTTATTTATTTATTTATGTAGATATTTATTGATTACTTATTTATTGTTTGTTTATTTCTGGGTATATTTATTTATTTATATTTTTTAGGTGTATAGTTATGCTTTTTCTTATCTTTCCTTTTTAATTATTATTATTATTATTGTTATTGTTATCTATTATTATTTATATTATTATTATTGTTATCTATTTCTAAAAATGAATTAAAACATCAATAAAAATGGCTTTGATCGAGATGTACGTCTTATCAAACCCGCAACCCGGTTAAGACGCCTGAGTTGTACAACTTGGTGATCTCAAACGCCTTCAAAATATTAAAATCAACAAAACAAACAAATATTTTCTAGAAGAACTACGTAGCCTTTGATTCTCCACACACGGAGATACGTAGGAGCGGGGCCTCCCCGTCAAGCCAAGTTAATTTTTTTTCCATAAACAATTAGTTTTTTTTTCTTTTAACACCTATTTTCCTAAAAACTAATAAAAAGGGATTGGCTGAGATGTGACATCTTGTCAATCCCGGTTTAAGAGACTTTAGCTATACGACTTTGATCTTAAACCCCTTCAAAAAATAAAATCAACCAACCAACAAAAATTTTCAGAAAGAACTACGTGACTTTTGAGTTCCTCATTGTACCTGAGGATACGTAGGAGCGGGGCTCCCCCGTCAAGTCAAAATTAAACTTTTCTAAATTAAGTCCTATTTATTTTCTACTATTTTAATTTTGGGTAAAACAAAAAAAATCGTAATTTATATTTGCACAACCAGATTTAGGGTAACTGTCTTAGGACGGATGTACTAGGGGTGTAGTGGAATTAAGTTTTCGCCCTTCCCTATGCATAACCGACTCCCGAATCCAACCTAGTTTACGCAGACCAATAACTCTTAGATAGGTTTTTCTCAATTTTCCCTATTTAATAAATTGGGTGGCGACTCCCTGAAATAATCAATTTTTGGGCCGTCTACGTCGGGACCACGGTCACGACAGATGGCGACTCCGCTGGGGACACGTGAGAGTCAAGCCTATTTGGTTTGTTTGTGCAAAATGATTATAAGGTACGATTTGTTTACCCCTCTTAATTTATTATTTTTCTTTGTATATATTTCGTTTGATATTTATTTGATATTCTGCTTGATATAAACCCTAGGCTAGAGAACACTTGATATTATTGTCTGGTTATATTTTCTGGTTAATATGCAGGTTCAATTTGGGTTTTTATTTTTAGGATTTGAGGTTTGTATGCTCCCTTCACACACTACACCTACACTGTGAGCATACCTTGAGTGTTGAGTTCACACCTGAGCCGCAAAAAACACATAAGTTAGAACGAGGATGAGTGGGACTCATTTTGGATGTACATCCTGTGTGACTTCCACGAATTCCTCATCTAGAATACGATTCTTCTATGCGGGTATCCACATCTGGGATGTACATCTTGGTGCGTTTAACCTTCTAGAAGAGTACTTGACTCTAGAAACCTTAAATCTCAATAGGTTAGAACACCCACCTCGTGAGTACTCACAATAGAAGACCTTAGATCCGTAGGGCCCAATAGCATGGACTAACCAATTTAGGTCACAAAGGGAGCTACCCTACCTCTTACCTTATTTTCCAAAAAAAAACAAAAATCTTTTCCCCATAAACAAACTTTTGGGTTCAGAAAATCACTCATTTTTTTCTATAAAATTAGAAATCATATTGCATTTCATGCATAAACAACATAAAAATTGCATTACATTTCATGCATGAAAGAGCAAAAAAAAATCATGTTGCATTTAGAAGTTCATTTCATGTAAAGACAAAACTAAAATTGCCTGTAGCGCACATTTCCATTTCATTGTCATTCATCATACTCATTTGTAAAAAAAAAATATAAAAATCATTCATCATAAAAATTCCTCCATATTTCATTTTCTTTCTTCGCATGTATGTAAAAATCTTTGCATAAGTAAATAAAAAAATTATCATTGCCATTTGTAAATTTTCATAGCATATTCCCTTCAAAAAGGGCAATTGCATTGCATTTTTTGCATAAAACAATGAAAAAAAAATTACAAAACAAATGCATATTGCATCTTAGGATGAGTGCTTGCACACATACCATGCATTTCATAACATCTTGTTCTCTTTGACTCATTCTCATATAGCATAATTTTTTTCTCTCTTTAAATAAAATCAATAAAAAAAAGAGTTTTGAAGTCATTAAGTCTTCATTCATGTTGAATTTTTGTGCTTGCGAGAATATGGATACCAATCAAGCTTAGACTCATAGAATTAGATCATTCCCTTGAAAGTTGTTGAGAAGATTTGTCATTCGAGGATTAGAGAAGTAAGGTGAGAGGAAAGATATCAGGGAGCACTATATTGGGGCATTTTGGGAAAGATGAAAAAAAAAGAGAGACATAAGGTTGGCAATCAGTTCTCGGATAAATAAATAAAAGAGTGGGAAAAGATGATTGTCATTAGCGCTTGTTTAGTCATGTAAGCTTGAAACCAAGTTAACTTAGTTGAAGCTTTACACTAATGGATTTGCATGTATTTAAAAACCCATCTCCATCCTTTCTCCCCGTGTCCCCTTAAAACACCGACCCCTTTTGAGTTCTTACCTCAAGTGATAATTTTTAAAGCCCTTTTAGTTGCGTCATTCAGGGATGAACCGGTGAGCGAATATCGGATATCAAATGTCCATTTCCCAAAAAAAAGCAAAGAAAAAAAAAACAAAAAAGAAATCAAAAGAAATGAAGAGCAAAGAATGTGTAAAAGAGTAGATGTTATTTCAAAATTAAAATTTTGCAAACGTGGAATCATGATTTCAAATGAAGAGTGGTCGTCTTTCTCTATCCCAAACAAAATATATCCCTTACCATCCCCTTTGAGTCTGTAACGTCCCTTCACTAAACCCTGGACAAGGATCGACACTACAATAGAATTTAGTGCATTCAGTTTTCCAAAGTTATGAAATCAAAGAGATGGTGGAAAAAGTTCAAAAGAAAAGAAAAAGAGAAAAATGAATAAAGCCCGCAAGACTGAAAGCAAGTATTGTCAGTCTTGGCAAAAATTAGGGCACAAAAGAAAGAGTGGTCAAAAAGCAGAGGGGGTGAAAAAAAAAAGGTAATAAAAATCAAAAAAAAAAGTGAATGATATGAGGTCTGAGGAACACAATAGAAAGCTGAATGCACTAAAGATCGTTGATCCATTCCCATAACCCATAACCTAAAACCTTTCTTTGAGCCCTCTATTTATTTGTCTCCCATAGCATGTAACCCATACTTGCAAAACATTTCTTTGAACCTTCTACTCATTTCCTTCCCATAACCCAGAATCCATGCCTGTAAAGCATTCCTTTAAGCCTCCCAATCAATCCATCTCGATAACCTGTTACTCATGCCCGTTCTTTGAACCTTCTAACCATCTTTCTTCCATAGCCCATAACTCATGCCTGTAAGACGTTTCCTTGAGCATTCTAATCGTCTTTCTTCCATAACCCATAACCCATTGCCACATTACAAGCCTTTAAAAATCTCACTCTGATTGATGAATGATCGTTTTCATTTTCTTAATGTTAATTTTGAGATAAATTATTTTCTTCTTTTAAATTATTCTTTGCTCTAATAAAAAAGGAAGTGAAAAAAAAATCCCGCTAGATTGAAAACCCGAAAGGGCAGTCTAGGCAAAAATTAGGGAGAATAAAAGAAAAATAAAGCCCGCTAGACTGAAAACCTGCAAAGGCAGTCTAGGCAAAAATTAGGGCACAAAAGGGGAATGAGACTTACAATGAGAAGCTTATGTAGTTCACTGGGAAATTTCTTCTACTTGGGCCACACAATAGTGTACATTTGGGCAACTTTGTGAAGGATAAGCTTGAGAGTCTCGAGAAAACCCCACACGGGGGCAAGTTTCGTAAGTCCTTTAAGAGTCAAATGTTTCTTGTTACATCAGGTAGTATTCTCTCAGGGGTCTTTCACCAGAATGAGGCAAAATCCTTACCATACCCTACATCCGTCAAGTTTGCCACACCAGTGCACTCTTGTGAGCAACAACTTTCACCAGTACTGGGGCAAAACCTGTGTAAGATCCGTCATGAGTCAAAATTTTTTTTTCCACACCTGAGCTGTTTGAGGCAAAATCTTTTGCAGGTCCTTTCATGAGTCAAACTTTGTTTGGTACACCCGTGTAGCCTTCTCTTGGGGCAATACCTTCTACTAACACCGGGGCAAAAGTGTTTGCATAACCGTGAGTTAGATTTTGCTTGCTACCTCTGGATGTCTCCCCTATGGTAAAACTTGTTTCCAATACCCAGCCAATTCCCAGCAAGTCAGGCACCTCAAGTAAATGGAATCCCCAATAAACTCGAGGTTGCCATAATACCTTTTTTCCCT
Source organism: Astragalus membranaceus (assembly GCA_039519185.1). Taxonomy (NCBI): domain Eukaryota; kingdom Viridiplantae; phylum Streptophyta; class Magnoliopsida; order Fabales; family Fabaceae; genus Astragalus; species Astragalus membranaceus. The sequence goes on from CM076846.1 coordinate 10,048,023, forward strand.
ACCATCCTGTGTCGCCTTTGTCTTCCCTATGTTTTCCCTCCAAAATACGCTCCACTTTCAAACCAAAAATCCAAACCCAAAAAGTTCCAGCTCTTAAATACATGTGAATCCATGCATGCTCATTAAGTAATGCTTCAAAATAGTCAACTTGGAATCAGTAATGTGATTTAGAGAGCTAACGACAATCAAAAAAGAAGAGAGAGAAGGTCAAATTTGAGGCTGATTTGCTTGAAAGGAGAGAAGTGGTCATAAAAAGAGAAAAATGGCCTAAGCAAGTTAGCTGTGTTGAGGATAAACTTCCATATGAGGACAAGCTTGATTGGTTTCAAATAAAGCCTGCACAAAAAGAAAAATTCTCAGTGAATCCAGCTTTCAAGACAAGTGCATCTTAATTTCAACTCAAGATCATGCATAATTCATGCATTTCATGTCATAGTTTGCATACATTTCATGTCCATCCATGCATTCTACTTCATGATTAGAATCATACATTTGTGTTCAGTACTTTGTAAATAAAGTAATAAAAAAAGAGTCCTCCAAAGCAAGACGTGCATTGACACTGCTTTACTTCTCATGCCGACGGTTCAGCCCTGGAATTTCCCTTCTCATCCTCGTGCTATCGGTTCATCCCTGGCACATTCTTTCATGCCGACGGTTCAGCCCTGGCATTGTCTTTTAAATTTCGTGCTAACGGTTCAGCCCTGGCACTGCTTTACTTTTCATGCTAACGGTTCAGCCCTGGCATTGTCTTTTAAATTTCGTGCTAACGGTTTAGCCCTGGCACAACTTTACCTTTCATGCTAACGGTTCATCCCTGGCATTGTCTTTAAGATTTCGTGCTAACGGTTCAGCCCTGGCACTGCTTTACTTTTCATGCTAACGGTTCAGCCCTGACATTGTCTTTTAAATTTCGTGCTAACGGTTCAGCCCTGGCACTGCTTTACTTTTCATGCTAACGGTTCAGCCTTGGCATTGTCTTTTAAATTTCGTGCTAACGGTTCAGCCCTGGCACTGCTTTACTTTTCATGCTAACGGTTCAGCCCTGGCATTGTCTTTTAAATTTCGTGCTAACAGTTTACCCCTGGCACAACTTTACCTTTCATGCTAACGGTTCAGCCCTGGCATTGTCTTTTAAATTTCGTGCTAACGGTTTAGCCCTGGCACAGCTTTACCTTTCATGCTAACGGTTCAGCCCTGGCATTGTCTTTTAGATTTCGTGCTAACGGTTCAGCCCTGGCATTGCTTTACCTTTCATGCTAACGGTTCTGTCCTGGCATTTGTCTTTTTAAATTTCTTGCTAACGGTTCAGCCCTGGCATTGTCTTTTAAATTTCGTGCTAACGGTTCAGCCCTGGCACTGCTTTACTTTTCATGCTATCGGTTCATCCCTGGCATTGTCTTTTAAATTTCGTGCTAACGGTTTAGCCCTGGCGCAGCTTTACCTTTCATGCTAACGGTTCAGCCCTGGCATTGTCTTTAGATTTCATGCTAACGGTTCAGCCCTGGCACTGCTTTACCTTTCATGCTAACGGTTCAGTCCTAGCATTTGTCTTTTTAATTTCTTGCTAACGGTTCAGCCCTGGCATTGTCTTTTAAATTTCGTGCTAACGGTTCAGCCCTGGCACTGCTTTACCTTTCATGCTAACGGTTCAGCCCTGACATTTGTCTTTTTAAATTTCTTGCTAACGGTTCAGCCCTGGCATTGTCTTTTAAATTTCGTGCTAACGGTTCAGCCCTGGCACTGCTTTACTTTTCATGCTATCGGTCTCGCCCTGGCATTGTCTTTAATTTTCATGCTATCGGTCTCGCCCTGGCATTGTCTTTAATTTTTCTGCTATCGGTCTCGCCCTGGCATTTGCTTTTAATTTGCATGCTATCGGTCTCGCCCTGGCATTGTCTTCAATTTTGTGCTATCGGTCTCGCCCTGGCATTGTCTTTAATTTTCATGCTATCGGTCTCGCCCTGGCATTGTTTTTAGTTTTGTGCTATCGGTCTCGCCCTGGCATTGTCTTTAATTTTGTGATATCGGTCTCGCCCTGGCATTGTTTTAAATTTGGTGCTATCGGTCTCGCCCTGGCACTGTCTTTCATCTTCATGCTATCGGTCTCGCCCTGGCATTGTCTTTAATTTTCATGCTATCGGTCTCGCCCTGGCATTGTCTTTAATTTTCCTGCTATCGGTCTCGCCCTGGCAGTGTCTTTAATTTTCCTGCTATCGGTCTCGCCCTGGCATTGTCTTTAATTTTCATGCTATCGGTCTCGCCCTGGCATTGTCTTTAAATTTGCATGCTATCGGTCTCGCCCTGGCATTTGTTTTGTGCTAATTTCGTGCTATCCGTTCAGCTCTAGCATGGTTACCCTTTTAACTTTAACAGTCAAAAGACAATTGTGCATATTTCGCCGATTAAAATTGGGGTTCATATCTGTACTTATTCCTTACGTTGATAAATCAAGAAAACACAGTTTTATGTATTATCTCGTAAGAAAGTAAGCACAGAGGGGCAACTGTGAACACCCAATTATAACCGGTACATTTTTACTTTTTCAAAAAAAAATCACAAAAATATGTTTCTCGCGTATATTTGTTTCCTAATCCCTCGAATAGGTCATTTTGCGCTAATTTACTAGTTTTGCGTTATTATTACTTTTTTTAGTGGTTAAACAAAAATAAAAAATATATATATGCTAATTCAAAAAATTTACAAAGTAGATTTAATTTATTTTTCTTGTTACAATATCTTTAATTAAAAAAAGAAAATAAAAAAATAAATAGATAAGAAATAATACAAATTACAAAAGAAAATAAAAAAGGGGAGGTGCAATAAAAAAATTATTATTACAAAAAGTAGTCGCTTTTGGGTATTTTCGGGTCTTAGTTTTTAGCTACTATGCGAGAGCAATTTCTCTCTCCTCGGTCCTCGTTTTGACGATCCGAACGGTGAAAGTGGAGACACATGTCCCACGAACCTGCTGTCAAAAAACAAAGATGATCCAACGGTTAACGAATCCGGAATCGCACCTTTACGGTGAGAGGTTTGAGAAAAAACAGACCAAAAACTGCAGCTCTTGCGAATGCAATTTCTCTCTCCTCAGACCTCATTTCAACGATCCGAACGGTGAAAGTGAAGATATATGTCTCACGAACCTGCTGTCAAAAAACAAAGACGATCCAACGGTTAACAAATCCGGAATCGCGCTTTTACGGTGACAGGTTTGAGAAAAACGAGAATTGTGTTCTCTAAGTGGGAATTGCTTTCTCTATCTTGTTTTAGTCCCACATTGCTTGCAAGAAACAACAACCCTATAGCAATATACTATAAAAGAGGTTGAGAGGTGAAGGTTTGAGAGGGGGGAGTCATTGGCAGATTAAGTGATCTTTTGGGCTAGCCTTTGCGGTCCAGACACTAAAAGTCTGTCTTTGATTAGATTGTAACTTTTTTGAACCGGTTCTTTTTCGGTTCTCAAAGCAGTCCGATTTGGAGTTGACCTGGTCAGACTGCTCGGTCCGGTTCGGCGTTCCTCGCGTTCATCGGCTTGAGGTTAGTTTTGTAATTATTTATTTACTTATATCTATTTGTTTATTTATTTATTTATTTATTTATGTAGATATTTATTGATTACTTATTTATTGTTTGTTTATTTCTGGGTATATTTATTTATTTATATTTTTTAGGTGTATAGTTATGCTTTTTCTTATCTTTCCTTTTTAATTATTATTATTATTATTGTTATTGTTATCTATTATTATTTATATTATTATTATTGTTATCTATTTCTAAAAATGAATTAAAACATCAATAAAAATGGCTTTGATCGAGATGTACGTCTTATCAAACCCGCAACCCGGTTAAGACGCCTGAGTTGTACAACTTGGTGATCTCAAACGCCTTCAAAATATTAAAATCAACAAAACAAACAAATATTTTCTAGAAGAACTACGTAGCCTTTGATTCTCCACACACGGAGATACGTAGGAGCGGGGCCTCCCCGTCAAGCCAAGTTAATTTTTTTTCCATAAACAATTAGTTTTTTTTTCTTTTAACACCTATTTTCCTAAAAACTAATAAAAAGGGATTGGCTGAGATGTGACATCTTGTCAATCCCGGTTTAAGAGACTTTAGCTATACGACTTTGATCTTAAACCCCTTCAAAAAATAAAATCAACCAACCAACAAAAATTTTCAGAAAGAACTACGTGACTTTTGAGTTCCTCATTGTACCTGAGGATACGTAGGAGCGGGGCTCCCCCGTCAAGTCAAAATTAAACTTTTCTAAATTAAGTCCTATTTATTTTCTACTATTTTAATTTTGGGTAAAACAAAAAAAATCGTAATTTATATTTGCACAACCAGATTTAGGGTAACTGTCTTAGGACGGATGTACTAGGGGTGTAGTGGAATTAAGTTTTCGCCCTTCCCTATGCATAACCGACTCCCGAATCCAACCTAGTTTACGCAGACCAATAACTCTTAGATAGGTTTTTCTCAATTTTCCCTATTTAATAAATTGGGTGGCGACTCCCTGAAATAATCAATTTTTGGGCCGTCTACGTCGGGACCACGGTCACGACAGATGGCGACTCCGCTGGGGACACGTGAGAGTCAAGCCTATTTGGTTTGTTTGTGCAAAATGATTATAAGGTACGATTTGTTTACCCCTCTTAATTTATTATTTTTCTTTGTATATATTTCGTTTGATATTTATTTGATATTCTGCTTGATATAAACCCTAGGCTAGAGAACACTTGATATTATTGTCTGGTTATATTTTCTGGTTAATATGCAGGTTCAATTTGGGTTTTTATTTTTAGGATTTGAGGTTTGTATGCTCCCTTCACACACTACACCTACACTGTGAGCATACCTTGAGTGTTGAGTTCACACCTGAGCCGCAAAAAACACATAAGTTAGAACGAGGATGAGTGGGACTCATTTTGGATGTACATCCTGTGTGACTTCCACGAATTCCTCATCTAGAATACGATTCTTCTATGCGGGTATCCACATCTGGGATGTACATCTTGGTGCGTTTAACCTTCTAGAAGAGTACTTGACTCTAGAAACCTTAAATCTCAATAGGTTAGAACACCCACCTCGTGAGTACTCACAATAGAAGACCTTAGATCCGTAGGGCCCAATAGCATGGACTAACCAATTTAGGTCACAAAGGGAGCTACCCTACCTCTTACCTTATTTTCCAAAAAAAAACAAAAATCTTTTCCCCATAAACAAACTTTTGGGTTCAGAAAATCACTCATTTTTTTCTATAAAATTAGAAATCATATTGCATTTCATGCATAAACAACATAAAAATTGCATTACATTTCATGCATGAAAGAGCAAAAAAAAATCATGTTGCATTTAGAAGTTCATTTCATGTAAAGACAAAACTAAAATTGCCTGTAGCGCACATTTCCATTTCATTGTCATTCATCATACTCATTTGTAAAAAAAAAATATAAAAATCATTCATCATAAAAATTCCTCCATATTTCATTTTCTTTCTTCGCATGTATGTAAAAATCTTTGCATAAGTAAATAAAAAAATTATCATTGCCATTTGTAAATTTTCATAGCATATTCCCTTCAAAAAGGGCAATTGCATTGCATTTTTTGCATAAAACAATGAAAAAAAAATTACAAAACAAATGCATATTGCATCTTAGGATGAGTGCTTGCACACATACCATGCATTTCATAACATCTTGTTCTCTTTGACTCATTCTCATATAGCATAATTTTTTTCTCTCTTTAAATAAAATCAATAAAAAAAAGAGTTTTGAAGTCATTAAGTCTTCATTCATGTTGAATTTTTGTGCTTGCGAGAATATGGATACCAATCAAGCTTAGACTCATAGAATTAGATCATTCCCTTGAAAGTTGTTGAGAAGATTTGTCATTCGAGGATTAGAGAAGTAAGGTGAGAGGAAAGATATCAGGGAGCACTATATTGGGGCATTTTGGGAAAGATGAAAAAAAAAGAGAGACATAAGGTTGGCAATCAGTTCTCGGATAAATAAATAAAAGAGTGGGAAAAGATGATTGTCATTAGCGCTTGTTTAGTCATGTAAGCTTGAAACCAAGTTAACTTAGTTGAAGCTTTACACTAATGGATTTGCATGTATTTAAAAACCCATCTCCATCCTTTCTCCCCGTGTCCCCTTAAAACACCGACCCCTTTTGAGTTCTTACCTCAAGTGATAATTTTTAAAGCCCTTTTAGTTGCGTCATTCAGGGATGAACCGGTGAGCGAATATCGGATATCAAATGTCCATTTCCCAAAAAAAAGCAAAGAAAAAAAAAACAAAAAAGAAATCAAAAGAAATGAAGAGCAAAGAATGTGTAAAAGAGTAGATGTTATTTCAAAATTAAAATTTTGCAAACGTGGAATCATGATTTCAAATGAAGAGTGGTCGTCTTTCTCTATCCCAAACAAAATATATCCCTTACCATCCCCTTTGAGTCTGTAACGTCCCTTCACTAAACCCTGGACAAGGATCGACACTACAATAGAATTTAGTGCATTCAGTTTTCCAAAGTTATGAAATCAAAGAGATGGTGGAAAAAGTTCAAAAGAAAAGAAAAAGAGAAAAATGAATAAAGCCCGCAAGACTGAAAGCAAGTATTGTCAGTCTTGGCAAAAATTAGGGCACAAAAGAAAGAGTGGTCAAAAAGCAGAGGGGGTGAAAAAAAAAAGGTAATAAAAATCAAAAAAAAAAGTGAATGATATGAGGTCTGAGGAACACAATAGAAAGCTGAATGCACTAAAGATCGTTGATCCATTCCCATAACCCATAACCTAAAACCTTTCTTTGAGCCCTCTATTTATTTGTCTCCCATAGCATGTAACCCATACTTGCAAAACATTTCTTTGAACCTTCTACTCATTTCCTTCCCATAACCCAGAATCCATGCCTGTAAAGCATTCCTTTAAGCCTCCCAATCAATCCATCTCGATAACCTGTTACTCATGCCCGTTCTTTGAACCTTCTAACCATCTTTCTTCCATAGCCCATAACTCATGCCTGTAAGACGTTTCCTTGAGCATTCTAATCGTCTTTCTTCCATAACCCATAACCCATTGCCACATTACAAGCCTTTAAAAATCTCACTCTGATTGATGAATGATCGTTTTCATTTTCTTAATGTTAATTTTGAGATAAATTATTTTCTTCTTTTAAATTATTCTTTGCTCTAATAAAAAAGGAAGTGAAAAAAAAATCCCGCTAGATTGAAAACCCGAAAGGGCAGTCTAGGCAAAAATTAGGGAGAATAAAAGAAAAATAAAGCCCGCTAGACTGAAAACCTGCAAAGGCAGTCTAGGCAAAAATTAGGGCACAAAAGGGGAATGAGACTTACAATGAGAAGCTTATGTAGTTCACTGGGAAATTTCTTCTACTTGGGCCACACAATAGTGTACATTTGGGCAACTTTGTGAAGGATAAGCTTGAGAGTCTCGAGAAAACCCCACACGGGGGCAAGTTTCGTAAGTCCTTTAAGAGTCAAATGTTTCTTGTTACATCAGGTAGTATTCTCTCAGGGGTCTTTCACCAGAATGAGGCAAAATCCTTACCATACCCTACATCCGTCAAGTTTGCCACACCAGTGCACTCTTGTGAGCAACAACTTTCACCAGTACTGGGGCAAAACCTGTGTAAGATCCGTCATGAGTCAAAATTTTTTTTTCCACACCTGAGCTGTTTGAAGCAAAATCTTTTGCAGGTCCTTTCATGAGTCAAACTTTGTTTGGTACACCCGTGTAGCCTTCTCTTGGGGCAATACCTTCTACTAACACCGGGGCAAAAGTGTTTGCATAACCGTGAGTTAGATTTTGCTTGCTACCTCTGGATGTCTCCCCTATGGTAAAACTTGTTTCCAATACCCAGCCAATTCCCAGCAAGTCAGGCACCTCAAGTAAATGGAATCCCCAATAAACTCGAGGTTGCCATAATACCTTTTTTCCCTACCATCCTGTGTCGCCTTTGTCTTCCCTATGTTTTCCCTCCAAAATACGCTCCACTTTCAAACCAAAAATCCAAACCCAAAAAGTTCCAGCTCTTAAATACATGTGAATCCATGCATGCTCATTAAGTAATGCTTCAAAATAGTCAACTTGGAATCAGTAATGTGATTTAGAGAGCTAACGACAATCAAAAAAGAAGAGAGAGAAGGTCAAATTTGAGGCTGATTTGCTTGAAAGGAGAGAAGTGGTCATAAAAAGAGAAAAATGGCCTAAGCAAGTTAGCTGTGTTGAGGATAAACTTCCATATGAGGACAAGCTTGATTGGTTTCAAATAAAGCCTGCACAAAAAGAAAAATTCTCAGTGAATCCAGCTTTCAAGACAAGTGCATCTTAATTTCAACTCAAGATCATGCATAATTCATGCATTTCATGTCATAGTTTGCATACATTTCATGTCCATCCATGCATTCTACTTCATGATTAGAATCATACATTTGTGTTCAGTACTTTGTAAATAAAGTAATAAAAAAAGAGTCCTCCAAAGCAAGACGTGCATTGACACTGCTTTACTTCTCATGCCGACGGTTCAGCCCTGGAATTTCCCTTCTCATCCTCGTGCTATCGGTTCATCCCTGGCACATTCTTTCATGCCGACGGTTCAGCCCTGGCATTGTCTTTTAAATTTCGTGCTAACGGTTCAGCCCTGGCACTGCTTTACTTTTCATGCTAACGGTTCAGCCCTGGCATTGTCTTTTAAATTTCGTGCTAACGGTTTAGCCCTGGCACAACTTTACCTTTCATGCTAACGGTTCATCCCTGGCATTGTCTTTAAGATTTCGTGCTAACGGTTCAGCCCTGGCACTGCTTTACTTTTCATGCTAACGGTTCAGCCCTGACATTGTCTTTTAAATTTCGTGCTAACGGTTCAGCCCTGGCACTGCTTTACTTTTCATGCTAACGGTTCAGCCTTGGCATTGTCTTTTAAATTTCGTGCTAACGGTTCAGCCCTGGCACTGCTTTACTTTTCATGCTAACGGTTCAGCCCTGGCATTGTCTTTTAAATTTCGTGCTAACAGTTTACCCCTGGCACAACTTTACCTTTCATGCTAACGGTTCAGCCCTGGCATTGTCTTTTAAATTTCGTGCTAACGGTTTAGCCCTGGCACAGCTTTACCTTTCATGCTAACGGTTCAGCCCTGGCATTGTCTTTTAGATTTCGTGCTAACGGTTCAGCCCTGGCATTGCTTTACCTTTCATGCTAACGGTTCTGTCCTGGCATTTGTCTTTTTAAATTTCTTGCTAACGGTTCAGCCCTGGCATTGTCTTTTAAATTTCGTGCTAACGGTTCAGCCCTGGCACTGCTTTACTTTTCATGCTATCGGTTCATCCCTGGCATTGTCTTTTAAATTTCGTGCTAACGGTTTAGCCCTGGCGCAGCTTTACCTTTCATGCTAACGGTTCAGCCCTGGCATTGTCTTTAGATTTCATGCTAACGGTTCAGCCCTGGCACTGCTTTACCTTTCATGCTAACGGTTCAGTCCTAGCATTTGTCTTTTTAATTTCTTGCTAACGGTTCAGCCCTGGCATTGTCTTTTAAATTTCGTGCTAACGGTTCAGCCCTGGCACTGCTTTACCTTTCATGCTAACGGTTCAGCCCTGACATTTGTCTTTTTAAATTTCTTGCTAACGGTTCAGCCCTGGCATTGTCTTTTAAATTTCGTGCTAACGGTTCAGCCCTGGCACTGCTTTACTTTTCATGCTATCGGTCTCGCCCTGGCATTGTCTTTAATTTTCATGCTATCGGTCTCGCCCTGGCATTGTCTTTAATTTTTCTGCTATCGGTCTCGCCCTGGCATTTGCTTTTAATTTGCATGCTATCGGTCTCGCCCTGGCATTGTCTTCAATTTTGTGCTATCGGTCTCGCCCTGGCATTGTCTTTAATTTTCATGCTATCGGTCTCGCCCTGGCATTGTTTTTAGTTTTGTGCTATCGGTCTCGCCCTGGCATTGTCTTTAATTTTGTGATATCGGTCTCGCCCTGGCATTGTTTTAAATTTGGTGCTATCGGTCTCGCCCTGGCACTGTCTTTCATCTTCATGCTATCGGTCTCGCCCTGGCATTGTCTTTAATTTTCATGCTATCGGTCTCGCCCTGGCATTGTCTTTAATTTTCCTGCTATCGGTCTCGCCCTGGCAGTGTCTTTAATTTTCCTGCTATCGGTCTCGCCCTGGCATTGTCTTTAATTTTCATGCTATCGGTCTCGCCCTGGCATTGTCTTTAAATTTGCATGCTATCGGTCTCGCCCTGGCATTTGTTTTGTGCTAATTTCGTGCTATCCGTTCAGCTCTAGCATGGTTACCCTTTTAACTTTAACAGTCAAAAGACAATTGTGCATATTTCGCCGATTAAAATTGGGGTTCATATCTGTACTTATTCCTTACGTTGATAAATCAAGAAAACACAGTTTTATGTATTATCTCGTAAGAAAGTAAGCACAGAGGGGCAACTGTGAACACCCAATTATAACCGGTACATTTTTACTTTTTCAAAAAAAAATCACAAAAATATGTTTCTCGCGTATATTTGTTTCCTAATCCCTCGAATAGGTCATTTTGCGCTAATTTACTAGTTTTGCGTTATTATTACTTTTTTTAGTGGTTAAACAAAAATAAAAAATATATATATGCTAATTCAAAAAATTTACAAAGTAGATTTAATTTATTTTTCTTGTTACAATATCTTTAATTAAAAAAAGAAAATAAAAAAATAAATAGATAAGAAATAATACAAATTACAAAAGAAAATAAAAAAGGGGAGGTGCAATAAAAAAATTATTATTACAAAAAGTAGTCGCTTTTGGGTATTTTCGGGTCTTAGTTTTTAGCTACTATGCGAGAGCAATTTCTCTCTCCTCGGTCCTCGTTTTGACGATCCGAACGGTGAAAGTGGAGACACATGTCCCACGAACCTGCTGTCAAAAAACAAAGATGATCCAACGGTTAACGAATCCGGAATCGCACCTTTACGGTGAGAGGTTTGAGAAAAAACAGACCAAAAACTGCAGCTCTTGCGAATGCAATTTCTCTCTCCTCAGACCTCATTTCAACGATCCGAACGGTGAAAGTGAAGATATATGTCTCACGAACCTGCTGTCAAAAAACAAAGACGATCCAACGGTTAACAAATCCGGAATCGCGCTTTTACGGTGACAGGTTTGAGAAAAACGAGAATTGTGTTCTCTAAGTGGGAATTGCTTTCTCTATCTTGTTTTAGTCCCACATTGCTTGCAAGAAACAACAACCCTATAGCAATATACTATAAAAGAGGTTGAGAGGTGAAGGTTTGAGAGGGGGGAGTCATTGGCAGATTAAGTGATCTTTTGGGCTAGCCTTTGCGGTCCAGACACTAAAAGTCTGTCTTTGATTAGATTGTAACTTTTTTGAACCGGTTCTTTTTCGGTTCTCAAAGCAGTCCGATTTGGAGTTGACCTGGTCAGACTGCTCGGTCCGGTTCGGCGTTCCTCGCGTTCATCGGCTTGAGGTTAGTTTTGTAATTATTTATTTACTTATATCTATTTGTTTATTTATTTATTTATTTATTTATGTAGATATTTATTGATTACTTATTTATTGTTTGTTTATTTCTGGGTATATTTATTTATTTATATTTTTTAGGTGTATAGTTATGCTTTTTCTTATCTTTCCTTTTTAATTATTATTATTATTATTGTTATTGTTATCTATTATTATTTATATTATTATTATTGTTATCTATTTCTAAAAATGAATTAAAACATCAATAAAAATGGCTTTGATCGAGATGTACGTCTTATCAAACCCGCAACCCGGTTAAGACGCCTGAGTTGTACAACTTGGTGATCTCAAACGCCTTCAAAATATTAAAATCAACAAAACAAACAAATATTTTCTAGAAGAACTACGTAGCCTTTGATTCTCCACACACGGAGATACGTAGGAGCGGGGCCTCCCCGTCAAGCCAAGTTAATTTTTTTTCCATAAACAATTAGTTTTTTTTTCTTTTAACACCTATTTTCCTAAAAACTAATAAAAAGGGATTGGCTGAGATGTGACATCTTGTCAATCCCGGTTTAAGAGACTTTAGCTATACGACTTTGATCTTAAACCCCTTCAAAAAATAAAATCAACCAACCAACAAAAATTTTCAGAAAGAACTACGTGACTTTTGAGTTCCTCATTGTACCTGAGGATACGTAGGAGCGGGGCTCCCCCGTCAAGTCAAAATTAAACTTTTCTAAATTAAGTCCTATTTATTTTCTACTATTTTAATTTTGGGTAAAACAAAAAAAATCGTAATTTATATTTGCACAACCAGATTTAGGGTAACTGTCTTAGGACGGATGTACTAGGGGTGTAGTGGAATTAAGTTTTCGCCCTTCCCTATGCATAACCGACTCCCGAATCCAACCTAGTTTACGCAGACCAATAACTCTTAGATAGGTTTTTCTCAATTTTCCCTATTTAATAAATTGGGTGGCGACTCCCTGAAATAATCAATTTTTGGGCCGTCTACGTCGGGACCACGGTCACGACAACTAGCTTTTCAATTCTTTTATTTTACACCACTTTTTCAATCCTCTCTCCATTTTGTAGCCTCGCAGTTCACAATTCTATTTCTCTCTCATTTAGTTTCACCATTGCTCAATGTGTGTATGTGTTTATTTAATTAATATTTCTCTCAAGTGGCATATGGCATCATGATGAGAGAGAAGAAACAAGCCTTCAAATATTGGACACGTAAACACATCCTTCCAAATTTCCAAACTTTCTCTTTCATTATTTCCAACACTATGTCCAATTCCACCACCGTGACGGTAAAAAATGCAGAAGGGAGAAACTTAAGAACATGCAGAAGCAAGGAAGAGAGATGAACGAAGAAGAAAAAGAAAAGAAGTTCGATCACTGCATTAATAAGCTTAACCGAACCTACCCAACCGCCAAAACCGTCACCCACCGAAACCGCACCTGCCGGAACCGCCACTTCAAACGGTCGGAAATGGACTTGTTTTAATGTTGCTCGGTTTTCTTTGGATGGCCAGTTTTCAAACCGAAACCGGTATACCCGACCGATTGTCCAGTCCTATTCCTACCGGTAAATTATATGAATAAACCGTCAACAATCCTGATCCAGAAATATTCCTCTTTAAATATTCATTAATCAATCTTCAAACTTATCCCTAATATTCCGCCCTGACACTAATATATTTATTTATCTAAACTCGAGACATCCCAAAAGAATGAGTCCATCATTAGTTCACTGTCAATCCTTCATAGTTCATACGATAGGTACTAATTATATTGGTCTAGAAATAAATAATTTACTTTTTAAAAAAATTATAAAATTACACTTGTTACGATACAACTGCTAGGTATAATCAGTGTTATCAGACCCGGACCGGCCATCGACCCGGTCAAGGCACTGGGTCACTGGGCCCGGGGTCGGACCGGCGGGTCTCTAGTTGGACCGCATGACCCGGTCTATATTAAATAAATTTAAAAAATTATAATATATACTAAGAAAGTATGTGTATTTATAATTATAAATATATTGTCTTGTATACATTTATTAATATAGAAATTTTATTATAATTTGTATTTATAATTATAATTATAAAAATAGATATTTTATTTCCGACGACCAACAACTATTGGACTATTGTAAAAAAAACAACTATTGGACTAATAGTAGTTAAATATTAAACATAATTATTATTGTTATTTAAACCGGCTATTGTATTAAAAATAAAGAAGCATTGGTAATGCATAATATTAATATATAAGCAAACCAAAAACGATGAAACAATAAAAAAAATATACGCAAACAAATATTAAGTGCAGATATTTTTAGCGCATTGTATATATAATATAAAAGCAAATCTTTATCAACAAACTGTTTGTAGTGTAGTGGTAATGCTTGCTATTACTCACCTACAGGTCTCAAGTTTGATTCCCACTTTAGAGATTTTTAAGTAATAAAAAATATTTTGTTTCATTTCTAAACTAGAAGCTTAAAAAAAAAAAAAACTAAATTCTGCGAAAATGGGAGGTTCCAACAAAAAAAAAAAAACTAATCTCAAAAAAAAAAAAAAAAAAACTAAAATCAGGGAACGTGCAACCCGGCCCGGGTCATGTGACCGGTCGGACCACCGGGTTTATCATCGACCCGGCCGGGTCATCCGGTCCAATTGCATATCCGGTTCTGCACACTGTCCAGCCCGGGAAGGGCACCGGGTCCCGGTCGGACCGGTCCGACCGGCCGGTCCGGTCCGGTTCTGATAACTATGGGTATAATAGCAGTTTCCTAAACATTTCCTGTTAACATTTTATTTAACTCAGCATTGACCTTTACACTGCAGAATTATATCCAAAACTTGCAAAATAAACAATAATAAACACTCAACAATCCTCATCCATACACCATATAAAACATTCATCAAAACAAACTTATCCCGATTTTCCTCTAAGACAATAAGATATTCATTATATCTTTTTTTGGTCCAATAGATATTCCTTATATATTTATCCTCAAGCAATCCAAATCTTTAGACTTGGGCCCTCCCAAAATAATGATTCACAATGTTAACATCCAAATTATCCAATGATCGAACAACACAGTCACACTATTCACAACCTTCTAAAACGGCAATCCTATCCTCTAAAACGACCCCACCCTTCTCTTACTTCTTTTTCCATGTATCCAAGGCCATCCACGTGCCACGCTCGTGCGAGCTCACAATTAACAAACAATAGTGTGACTTAAAATACTAAATAATTCTTTAGTAATTGTTATTGAATGACATAATAGTCATTTTCATGAAAAAATTCGGTAACAACATAAATACTAAATTGTGGTTAATATGTATTAACCATTAGAGTGTTGTATAATAATTACTGAAAAATTTAGAAATTATTACTAAAAAATTCTTTAGTATCAAGAGTCTTTGCCAACAAACACATGTTGAAATCGCACTCGAGCACGCGGCATAACGCAAAAATGGAAAAATGGATATGCCAAGCATCTATATAAATAAGTACAGGATATCATTTATAATTTGGATCCTACCCAGCATATCCTTCTTTAACATTTTTACTTAGTCAAATTCTCAAGGCAAAAAAAATTGGATAAACTTAAACCATAAACTAATAAGAGGTTTAAACTCCCAACAGTTTCCACGAATATTCTCCCGAAAATTCCAACGATTCTCATCATCTATATAACCAAACCTCACACATTATTCTAACCCAACAACCAAACCGGAAACCGTTTTCACATATAATCAGTAATGGCTTTTGCAAGAAAGAAACGGGTCACCGACCCGTTCAATGAAGAAGCCAAAGCACGTCTCATCGGCGGTGATCTCCGGCAACTAAGCGGCGTAAGTAGCGGAAGCGAACATTCTGGCGACGTCGACGGTGCATCACCGTGTCTCTCCGAGCTCGTACATGGTTTCCTTGAGGAAGATAACAGAAACGAGTGTGACTCTTTTGGAAACGAGTTCGACTCGGAGCGAGTTGATTCTGTCACCGATTCCACAAACTCGGTGGAGGAGCTTCTAAGGTTAGCCACTGCAAACGCTGATGGCGATTCTTACAAGAACATTCTTCGCGCTCACGTTCTAGAAGCTACGGAGAAGTTCGCGTTTCTGAAGGAACGAAACTTTTCCGTTTACAGTCGAAACGTGATGTCGTTTTTGCGTGAGAAGGGATACAATGCGGCGATTTGCAAGACGCGGTGGGATTCCTCTGCCGGCGGTATCACTGCCGGTAACCACGAGTTTATCGATGTGGTGCGATCTGGATTGTCCACGTGGCAGAATAGGTACTTCGTAGAGCTTGATTTCGCCGGCCAGTTTGAAATCGCTCGGCCGACAAGTTGCTACTCGGAGATTCTGAGTTACGTTCCTGGAGAATTCGTTGGAACTGCTGAGGAGTTTAAACGCACCGTTTTAGTTATGTGTGGTGCTGCGAAACGGTGTTTGAGAAGTAGAGGGCTTTCTGTTCCTCCGTGGAGGAAAAACCGGTACATGCAAAATAAGTGGTTTGGACCGTATAAGAGAACTGCGAACCCGGTTCAAGGAAACCCGGTTCCCGTTGTTGTTTCTTCCTTCAGCGGTGCCAAATGTAGGTTTGTAGGGTTCGACGACGCCGTTTCGAAGGCTACGCGCGGCGGTGTTTTTGTACCCACGCGATGATAAATCGCGTGTTTTTTTTTTTTATTTTTTTTATATATTTTAAATTTTTTAACTGTAGTTTTGGCGTCCACGTCA
This sequence comes from Astragalus membranaceus, assembly GCA_039519185.1. Taxonomy (NCBI): domain Eukaryota; kingdom Viridiplantae; phylum Streptophyta; class Magnoliopsida; order Fabales; family Fabaceae; genus Astragalus; species Astragalus membranaceus. Next base: position 10,064,287 of record CM076846.1, read on the forward strand.
AAAAGAATAGTTTTGTCGTTGGATTGGAATTGGAGTACTTTTTGTAATTTAAAATTAAGAAAAAGCTGAATGAATTATGGATTTGTGAGAAAAATAATTTAGATGCGGCAAATGTACATCGTCTGTGCTCTGCGGCGAATAGAAGATTATTAGCTTTTCACCAAAAAATATGCTGTCTGAACCATTAGAAATACAGAAATGTTGAGTGACCTAATTCTAAATTTTGTCTCATCGAAAAATCCAGACCGTTCATTCAAGCAAATGCAGAAATGTAGGACCAATGTAATAATCATTTTCACTCAAAGTATATATATTTTAAAGTAAAGTAAGCTAAAAATAAGTGTCTGTTTTTATTAAAATAAAACTAAAAATAAGTGTTTTGTTTATTAATTCAGGAAATATATTTGTTTTCTTAGGACAAATTCAGTCATTACTAATAATTATGTATTTATGTGGTCCCTAATTGAGACAACGAAATACACCGATGTTTTCTTGATATGATATCTGTGGCCAAATGTATGATTTCATGCTCACAAAGGGGACATTTCGTTAATCCATTTCGTTGATGAATTTTGTGAGTCTCTAATTCTTTATTAGTTAATGTAATTTGTTTAGTATTGCTTATATTATTATGTTGAGCTTGGCCCAAACTGTTTGGGGTGTGCTAGGGTGTGGGGGCGTCAGCCCACCACAGTAGGGTTCGTTGGAACTCTTACCTACGGGAAAGACACTATCAACCTCGATACAATTACTGCTACACTATTGTCTCATTCTTAAAGGAGACAAAGTGTAGAGGAAGAAAGTCAATGTGAGGGTTTGTATCTAAAGGGGAGTCAAGATCGTGGCCGGAACAAGGGTAAATCAGGTTCTGGAAGGAGAAAGTCTAAATCCAAGAACAGAAAAACATCAGAGTGCCATATATGCAAACAGATTGGGCATTGGAAGAGGGACTGTCCAAACAGAAAGCAGGGCGCATCGAGCTCTGCAAATGTGGTTCAAACCGATGATTCTGGCAGGAAGGGGATGTTCTTTGTGTTTCATCTAGCAAGTCCACAGATGCGTAGATTCTTGATTCTGGATGCTCCTATCACATGACGCCGCACCGGGAGTGGTTTACAACATTCAAGTCAGATGATTTTGGGTTTGTTTATTTGGGTGATGAAAAAGCTTGTGCTATCACATGAATGGGACAAATCAAAATTGCTATGGACGATGGTGGCGTGCGAATGTTGAACGATGTCGGATATATTCCAGAATTGAGAAAGAATTTGATTTCTTTAGGTACTCTACAGGCAAATGGTTTTTCCTACAGGTCTGATGGAGATAAGGACATCATGAAGGTCAGCAAGGGTGCATTGACAGTGATGAGAGCAAAGAGGACTGCAGGTAACATCTACAAACTGTTGGGCTGTACTGTTGTGGGTGATGTTGCGTCAGTTGAGTCTGATAATGACGCAACTATGCTCTGGCACATTCGTTTGGGTCATCTTAGTGAGCGTGGGATGATGGAACTTCATAAGAGAAATCTATTGAAGGGTGTTCGCATTTGCAAGCTAGATTTGTGCAAGTATTATGTACTTGGGAAACAGTGTCGTGTTCGGTTCAAGATAGGGAAACACAAAACAAAGGGAATCCTGGACTATGTGCATTATGATGTGTAGGGGCCTAACAAAGAACCCTCCATGGGTGGTGCCAGGTATTTTGTGACTTTTACCGATGATTTTTCTCGCAAGGTTTGGGTGTGTTTTCTAAAGCATAAATCTGAAGTATTTCACAAGTTCAAGTTGTGGAAGGCAGAAGTAGAGAATCAAATGGGCAGAAAAATCAAGTATTTGCGGTCATATAATGGGACTGAGTACACTGATTCAAACTTCAAGAAATTCTGTGCAGAACATGATATTCAGAGGCATTTTTCAGTTCGGAAGACACCACAGCAGAATGGTGTCGTGGAAAGAACGAACAGGACGCTAACTGAAAAGGCTAGATGTCTCAGGTTGAATACTGGATTATCAAAGGGTTTATGGGCAGAGGTAATTAACATGGCATGTTATCTTATCAATAGGTCACCACGAGCTTCATTGGACAAGAAGGTTGCATAGGAGGTATGGACAGGTAATCCTATTGATCATGACAATTTAAGGATTTTTGGGTGTCCAGCTTATGTGCATATATCCAGTGAAGATCGATCCAAAGTCAAAGGAGTGTGTCTTCGTCGGTTACTCAAAAGGTGTAAAGGGGTTCAAGTTATGGATCCAGTTTCAAAGAAGATGGTACTCAGTAGAGATGTTGTGTTTGATGAGCAGTCCATGTTGAAGCAGTTAGATGGAACAGATGTGTCAACATCTGAAGGGGAAACTCCCAACAATAAGGTGATTCAGGTGTCTATTGAGCCATCACCGGTGAGCAATATGCGGTCGATACCTGAACCACAAGCCGAACCAGACTCTGATAGTGAAATTGAACATGGAACTGAAGATTCAGGTGGAGTTCATGATTACTCTCTAGTACGCGATAGAGAGCGCCATCAGATCACGCCACAAGATAGATATGGGTATGAAGACTTGGTAGCTTATGCACTTCTTACTAGTTCTGGAGATCCGTCCACTTTTCGAGAGGCTATAGCTAGCAAGGAGAAAGATAAGTGGATGGATGCTATGGTGGAGGAGATAGAGTCCTTGAAGAAAAATGAGACATGGGATCTTGTTCAGCTTCCTAAAGGAAAAAGGGCTATCGGTTGCAAGTGGGTGTACAAAAGAAAATCAGCCGTAACAGAAAAAGAAGGGGAAAAGTTCAAGGCTCGTCTTGTCGCAAAGGGGTACTCACAACAGAAGGGGATTAACTATGATGAGATTTTCTCTCCGGCCGTCAGACATACCTCTATCAGGGCAGTGTTAGCCTTGGTAGTCAGTCGAGACATGCATTTAGAGCAGATGAATGTGAAGACAACTTTCCTCCATGGTAATCTAGAGGAGCAAATTTACATGGAGCAGCCAGAGGGTTTCATACTGGACGGGGCAGACTCGTTTGTAAATTGAAGAGGTCTCTGTATGGTCTAAAGTAGTCTCCAAGACAATGGTACAAGCGCTTTGATTCATACATGCTTCAGATTGGCTACAAAAGGTGCGAGTATGATTATTGTGTTTATGTTAGGAGCCTTGGTGATGGTTCTTTTATTTTCTTTTTACTATATGTGGATGATATGTTGATTGCTGCTAATCATTTACATGATGTAAATGAACTGAAAATCATGTTGGGAAAGGAGTTTGATATGAAATACTTAGGTGCGGCTAAGAAGATTCTTGGGATGGAAATTCACAGGGATAAGAGTGCTAGAAAATTATGGCTCTCTCAGAAAAGCTATGTTGAAAAGGTGCTAGACAGATTTGACATGAGCAATTCGAAGGCTGTGAGTACTCCATTGGCGAATCACTTCAAGCTCTCATTGGATCAGTGTCCAAAGACAGATGCAGAAGCTGAGTATATGTCAAAAGTTCCTTACGCCAGTGCTGTTGGATGTTTAATGTATGCTATGGTCTGCACTAGACCAGATTTGGCACAAGCTGTAAGTCAAGTGTGCAAGTTTATGTCCAAACCGGGAAAGCATCATTGGGAAGCAGTCAAGTGGATTTTCAAGTACTTTAAGGGTACAACAGGTAATTGTATCATGTTTAGCAGTGAAAGAGGTGATCCTTCAGTTGTGGGATATATTGATCCAGACTATGCTGGTGATATGGATGATAGGAGGTCTACAACGGGATATGTCTTTACTCTTGCAGGTGGACCCATCTGTTGGAAATCATCAATTCAATCCATAGTTGCAATGTCAACAACTGAAGCAGAGTACATGGTAGTTGCTGAAGCTGCCAAAGAGGCTTTATGGCTGACAGGGTTAGTGAAGGAATTGGGTGTTGAGCAAGGTGGAGTTCAGTTGCATTGTGACAGTCAGAGTGCCATTTATTTGGCAAAGAATCAAGTGTATCAAGCTTGGACTAACCATATTGATGTGAGGTTTCACAATAATAGAGAGCTACTTGCTTCGCGACTGATATTACTTGAAAAGGTTCATACTTCAGAGAACGCAGCTGATATGTTGACCAAGCCAGTCACTAGTGACAAGTTCAAGCACTACTTAGACTTGTTACATGTTTCTCAGTGTTAAGCAGGAGCTCTATCCCCAGCACCAAGGATGTGGACACCATGTAGTAAATTTTCATAGGGGTTTGATATTCGCCAAGGTGGAGATTGTTGAGTATGGCTCATATTGGGCTTGGCCCAAACTGTTTGGGGTGTGCTGGGGTGTGGGGGGCGCCAGCCCACCACGGTAGGGTTCAGGGGTATTGTTGTAATCTTAACTAAGTTATTATAAGTACCTATTGTAACACTGAAACCCTAATTGGTTCAAGCAATAAGACGGAACTACAGCTGCTCTGTAGTCGCAGACGTAGGCAAAAGATTGGCCGAACTGCGTGACCAATATCGTGTCTCCTATTTTCGTTTTTCGTTTCTATTATTATTTCTTTGTTTACTGTTGCTGTTACAACATATTATGCAATTTTCAAATTATATTGTTTTGTTTTTCTATTTTTATTTTTAAGCTTATAAGATAGGCAAACAAAAAATCTTGTTTTCAATTGGGTAATTATTATTTAACCTAAAAATTACTAGCCGTGTGTTAATTTAAAATGTAAAGGACCTATTGTTTTGTCTTTTTTTCATTTTACAAAAAAGATATTATGTCTACTTTATATTCATCCAGTTTGAGTTAACAAAACTCAATTGAGTTATTCAAGAGCTTTAATCGAGTTAAATTCAGGAAAAAAAAAAACCCATGTCAAACTCGAATGGAACTACAAAGGTTTTTTTTATACCCTCATCAACTCCCTTCTACCCCATACATTATCGTAATCCCGTTTGGGGTACGTAAATCCGATTTGTTTTTTTTTTAAAATTAATTTCTGTATAACCGTTGTTCTATTTTGAAACAGATATTGACCCGCATACAGAGTCGCAAGTTGTTCCTTTCGTGGTAGACACTACAGAGGCATTCTGGACGGAGAGGGTATATTTTTCATACTAATTTTTTTAATCAAAGTTTGGTAGATATTTAATTAATTAAGTACGTAACATTTTTCTATTTTTTCTATTTTGTAGATATTTTCTACACGCGAGGATGTAGAAGAGTGGGCTAAAGCAGTTGGGAGACGTATTGGATCGAGTTGTGGTTATCATTTTAAGATATGACAAAGCTGGAGTTGTGGGTTCTAGAGATAAGATTATTTTTGGTTGCGAGAAGCAAGGGAAGTGGTCTAATGATTCTAGAGTTTTCGGGTCTAAGAGAAGAAGATGTCTGCTTACATTGAGAGCTACTTGTACAATACGTCATGGGGGTTGGCGTGTGAATGTTAGGTGTGGTCTTCACACACATGAGTTTCTTACTACCCCGGTCGGGTCGACAGCAACTGAAAGAATTATTTGTCTTGCACGGGCTTCAGCCTCAGGTATTCTTGACTGACAGAGATCTTGGTCTTATGTCCGGTATTCTTGATGTCTTTCCTTCGGCTACAAATTTGTTATGTTCTTAGCACGTGACTAAAAATGTGAAAGCGAAGATTAAAGAGTTGGTGCACGTGGATAGGCAAAAGGACATCCTCTCTCTTTGGCAAAACATTATTGATTCACTTGACGAGTCAGAGTACTCAGCTCACTTGAAGATTTTTGAGGACTCCTGCGTTGATTTGCCCGCTCTTATTAAGTATGTGCATGACACGTGGTTGACAAAGCATAAGGAAAGATTTATCTTGGCATAGACAAACCAGATCCCACACATCAGGAATCAGACCAACAATAAAACATGTAGATTTTGCCAGTGACACTACACTCGAATCTACATGTTGTAGCTCTTGTTCTTTCGGCTTTTGTCTTGCTTCATATAAAAAAAATTAAAAAAGTTACTTCCTCTGAATCTAAATGCAAACAAAATTATTCAATTTAACATTGATTAAGTATGTTTATTAAGTATTTTCAAAAAAAAATATATGTTTATTAAGTTTGCTTAATTTTTTTAATTTCATAAAAAATATATTCCTAAAGTACTAAACTTAATCATGGCAACCATATGTCATTCTCTTAAAAAAAATAAAAATTGAGTTAAATTAAGTATTTTTGAAATACTAACAATAAATAGAGTTGAATAAAAGTTGAAAATTTCCTTATTTTTTGGTCCACCTAAATTGGGCAACTATTTTCTTATAAATAAATAGTCAACTTTTCACAAACATTACTTTTAAAACATTTTAATAATGTTTTACTCGTTCATAAAAAAATAATGTTTTACTCGTTAACATTTTCCTAAAATAAAAATAACGGGATAAAAAATCTTGGATAACTTTTTCTAATTATTTTCTTGGTAACTAACTATCAATTATTAAGCCATTAGAAAGTAAAAAAGAAAAAAGAAAGTGATTGACAAAATAAAGTGAAAGTAAAGAGAAAAAAATGTATTATTTGTTTATAGGAAAAAATGAAAGAAAGCATATAATACATTTATAAAATAACATAAATACTCCTAACAACTCTTTTTGTATTTGTTCAATAAATCTATCAGCGAGTGTAGTAGTTTTTTTATTTACCAATTTGGGCATGTTTTGTAGTTTCTAACAGAAAATGATTTTGGTAAAATCTACTTTGGCTTTCATTGATTTGCACTATTAATAGGTGCTGAGTTTTACAAGGGAGAGCACTTTTGCTGTACAATGCCATCAAACTAACTAAAGCAGTTACAACAGAAATTGAAACTAACTGTAATAACAAGAATTCACTAATACAGCAATTAACTCCTATTAATTTTGCTAATTACACTTAACATCCTCCCTCAAACTGATTTGCATATTGCAATCAGTTTAACTCTGTAATTCTGCACATTCCAAGCTGCTTTCTGAACTTCTCAAAGGTCTCACTCTTGAGAGCCTTAGTCATAACATCAGCTGTTTGATTTTGAGTAGCACAGTGTATCAGCTCAATCTTTCCTTGTCTGCTTAGTTCTCTAAGAAAATGAAATCGCACATCAATGTGCTTGCTACGCCCATGCATTACAGGATTCTTGGATAGCTTGATAGTAGATGTATTGTCACATAGGATAACTAAGCTGTCTTGCTGTTTTTCTCCAATAGTTTCCAATATTCTGCACAACCAGATACCTTGGCAAACACATACTGCAGCTGCTATGAATTCAGCTTCTGTTGTTGACAGAGTCACAACAGGTTGTTTCCTGGAACACCATGATACAGCACCATTTCCCAGCAAGAATACATAACCTGTCGTGCTTTTCCTGTCATCTTGATCTCCTGCATAGTCTGAGTCTGAATATGCTTCAAGCTTGTCATTTCCTCCCTTCTTGTATAGAATACCAAAGTCAATGGTTCCTTGCACATATCTCATAATTCTCTTGGCTGCAACTAGATGTTTTTCAACTGGAGATTCCATGAATCTACTGATGAAACTTACAGCAAAAACAATATCTGGTCGTGTTGCTGTGAGGTACATGAGACTTCCAATGATTTGCTTGTACATAGTTCCATCCACAGCACTTCCTTCATCATTCTTTGATAGTTTTGTACCTGCTACAATTGGAGTTTTTACTGGTTTTGAGTTCTGCATATCAAATCTCTGCAGTATCTCTGCTGCATACTTCTGTTGACTTATGAAAATTCCACTTTCTCCTTGAATCACTTCTATACCTAGGAAGTATCTCATCCTCCCTAGGTCTGTCATGTCAAACCTTCTTCTCATAGATGTTTTAAACTCTTCAAACATGTCTTTGTGATTTCCAGTAAAGATAAGATCATCCACATACAAGCTTATTATCAGACAGTTGCCATTTTCATCAAGTTTTGTGAAGAGTGTGTGCTCGTAGGGACACTTGGCAAAGCCCTGTTCTTCAAAGTAAGCCTCAATCTTGCTGTACCAGGCCCTTGGTGCCTGTTTTAATCCGTATAAGGCCTTCTGCAGCTTATATACTTCATCTTCTTTTCCTTTAACAATGTATCCAAGTGGCTGGTCTACATAAACTTCTTCCAACAAGTCACCATAGAGAAAGGCACTCTTTACATCTAGTTGATACACACTCCAATTTCTCATAGCTGCTACTACCAGGACAGCTCTTATAGTATCCCATCTTGCAACTGGTGCAAATACCTCATCAAAATCAATACCATGTCTTTGGGAGTACCCCTTTGCTACAAGCCTTGCTTTATGTTTTTCTATCTCACCTGCTTCATTGAATTTTGTTCTATAGACCCATTTTACTCCAATCTTCTTTGCACCTTTAGGCAGTGGAGTTAGCTTCCATGTTTTATTTCTCTCTATGGATTGTATCTCAGCATCCATAGCTTTCCTCCATTCTTCATGTACAGCAGCTTGTTCATATGTAGTTGGATCATCTGTTGAGCTCATCACTGCCAGGTTCATAATATCTTCATACTCATCACTGATCTTGCTAAACAGAGATGTTTCAAAGTCATTTAGCCACTCTGGTGGCTTTCTTACTCTTGGTTCCAGAGTGTTCTGCTCAGCAACCTGCACTGTTTCTGTTTGAGATGAACTTGCAGTACTGTCACCTGTTTCAACCTCCTCAGCTTGCTCTACTTCATTATCATTTTCTGCTCTTATCTCTTCACTTTCATCATCAATACTTCTAATTTTTGCAGAGTCACTGGTGTTAGTTTTCCAGTTCCAGTAATCATCTTCAGAAAAAATAACATCCCTGCTAACAATAATTTTCTTTGTGATTGGATTATATAGTCTATAAGCCTTAGACTCACTGCTTACTCCTAAGAAAATGCACTTTTCACTCTTATCATCCAGCTTCTTTCTGATTATACTAGGTACATGAACATGTGCTAAGCAACCAAACACCTTAATGTGGCTAACATTGGGTTTCTTATCTCTCCAAACTCCTTCAGGTGTTGCATTTTTTAAGATCACAGTAGGACTTCTATTTATCAAATAGGCAGCCCAATTCACAGCTTCAGGCCAGAAGTTCTTTGGTACACATTTGTTTGCAAGAAGACTTCTTGTCATTTCCATTAAAGTCCTATTTTTTCTTTCAGCTATACCGTTTTGTTGGGGACTATATGTAGCTGTCAATTGTCTTTTTATTCCATTTTTAGAGCAGAATTCATTAAATTCTTTAGATGTAAACTCCCCTCCTCTATCAGTTCTGAGACAAGCAATACTCTTTCCACATTCCTTTTCAACTGCTGTCTTAAAGTTTTCGAAGCAGGCTAGAGCAGTAGACTTCTCAACTAAGAAGTAAACCCAGGTTTTTCTACTAAAATAATCAATAAAAGTAAGAATATACCTCTTCCTTCCACTTGATTCAGGCTTAATTGGTCCACAAATGTCAGAGTGAACTAGCTCCAGCTTGTTTGAAACCCTCCAGTTTGATGATTTTGGAAATTCTGCTCTGTGTTGCTTGCCCTTCATGCATTCCTCACATGTTCTGTTTGATTCTTTTATCTCTGGCAGGCCTTCAACCATGTTCTTTTGAGCTAACTCTTTCAGACTTCTCATGTTCAGGTGTCCAAATCTGCGATGCCACAGATGAGAGACATCTTCCTTTTCAGTATAAAGACATGTAGTAGATAGAGCAGTTGCAGTCACTGGAAAAAGCTTGTTCTTTGTCATTTTGGAGGTGATGATGAGACCTTTCTCAGCATGATAAATCTTGCACTGGTTTTGATGCAAAGATATTGAAAGTTCTGCCTTCTGTTGCAATTGTCCAAGGCTAATCAAATTGTTCTTTAGCTTTGGAATATAGTACACATCTGTCACAACCAGAATCATTCCTTTCACCTTTAACTTCACTGTACCTTTGCCTTCCACAGTGATTCTTGAGCCATCTCCAAGTTTTACAGTCTCTCTAAATGTGATATCAAGCTTTGAAAACCACTCTTTTTCACCACACATGTGGTTGCTGCAGCCCGAATCCAAATACCAAATTCTTTCTATTCTTTCTATAGCAGCTTCAACTTTAGCCATGAGTAGTACCTCCTCATCTTCATCAGCTTCTGCATATTGAGCCTTTTCTTCACCGTTTGGACATTCATATTGGAAATGTCCAAGTTTCTTGCATCTATAACACTCCAAGTTGTCTTTATAGGATTGTCTGCCTCTACCTCTTCCTCCTCTTGTAGAAGCACGACCTCTTCCTCTTGCAGACCCTCTGCCATTGCTGCTTACTTTCAGAACTTGTTCTTCTTCTCTCTGTGGAAACATTCTTTGTTCATGAACTAGGAGGCTTCCTTGAAGTTCATCCACAGTCATCTTCGTCACATCATTCCCTTCGTCAATTGCAGCCACTACATAGTTGAATTTCTCAGGCATTGATCTCATCACCTTTTCAACTACTTCTGTTTGATCAATGCTTTCACCATAAATTTTCATCTTGTTGACAATCGCAAGGGTTCTTCCAAAGTACTCTGACACAGTTTCTTTATCTTTCATGCCAAGAAGCTCAAATTCCCTTTTAGCTGCACGTAGTTGCGATCGTTTCACCTTCGTCGTTCCTTGAAACTTTTGTTTCATGGAATCCCAAATTGCCTTCGATGATTCTTTGTCAAGAATTGTTTCAATGATTTCTCGATCGATAGACTGAAATAGGTAGTTTCTTGCCTTTAAATCTTTCAACTTTCCTTCTTCGTGCGCTTTTGTATTCTCCGCCGCTGCCGGTGTTGTCAATCTAGGGATTCCTCCATCGACGATGCTCCAATACTCCTTGGAGCGAAGGAGATTTTCCATGAGCATCGCCCAGTGGTCGTAATGACCATCGAATCTGGGAATCGATGCATGCATATAGTTTCCATTGTTCTCTTTTTCGGCCATTGGAGAGAACTCGAATCTTGAGTTCTTGACAGGTCCCTTTCTTTCAAGCTCTAGATACCAAATGTAGTTTCTAACAGAAAATGATTTTGGTAAAATCTACTTTGGCTTTCATTGATTTGCACTATTAATAGGTGCTGAGTTTTACAAGGGAGAGCACTTTTGCTGTACAATGCCATCAAACTAACTAAAGCAGTTACAACAGAAATTGAAACTAACTGTAATAACAAGAATTCACTAATACAGCAATTAACTCCTATTAATTTTGCTAATTACACTTAACATGTTTTGGTTAGGGATTTTCAATCGGAATTAGCTCAAATACAAAAACGAAAAACTGATTCAAATTAAGTCAAATGTGTTATGAAATTAACTAAAACAAGAATAAGATAGAACTTTTATAATAGACTATCAATGAAGATGAAATAGACAAAGAAAAGAAGAGAATGAGAGAATAAGAGTCTTTGCATTATATTCTTGAAGGTGTGATTTACAATGTCACACTAGTAGAAAAAATGGAGTTTACATCAGGGAATTGGTATCGGGTACAAAATAACTGATGTTAATAGTAACACTGTGGCATATTTGTAATTAAATTGAGTGTAAATTATATCTTGAAACACTTGAGTGTGAGAGAAACACATATTCTGGAGAGAAAAAATTGAGGATTTGTATGTTGCCTCTGGTGGATCAAAAATTTGGGTTACTTTGAGTTACTATCATTTGGTAACATGAATTCAAAGAATGAGTGAATTGATCATGAATTGATTGTTGCAAATTTGGTAGCTTGTTCAAAGTGTTGTGAAAGTTGAATGGAGTTTTAAGAAAGAAAAAAAATCGTGGTGTCCAACTCTCCTTTTGATTAAATTGGGTTAATTGCTTGAGGGCAAGCAAAACTTTAAGTTTGGGGTTGTGATAAGTCTGCATTGCATATAGTTTTGTTGGTCTGAAACTAAGGGTTTTTATACATAATTTGAGAAATTATATTGATCTTGGACCACAAATTGTCACATTTGTCATAACCATGCTTTTCAGGTGCAAATTGATGTTTTGGATCATATATTAAAGCTTGAAAGAATTCGTTAGGTTGCTAAAAGTTCTGCCGTGCGCCCAAGGATGCGTCTGCCTAGAATTTGGAGCGCCTACTACTTCAAAGAACTGCTACAAAGCGCCCCAAGCGCTTCTACATGCGCTTGGGGTGCTTTTGCATCTGTTGATTTTGTCTGCCATGCGCCCAAGCGCTTCTGCATGCGTTTGGGGCGCTTTCCTGTCTGATGCTTCTGCATGTCGTGCGCTTGGGCGCTTCTGCTCTGCGATTTAGTTTAAAGTTGCGAATTTTATCCAACTTAGGGATCTTTTGCCATATTCTTAACCTAGTTTTGAGAGAGAGGGCAGGAGCTGCGACCAAGGATCATCACCCTTCATCACCATTGAAGATTCAAGGCTTGGGAACAAGGTTTTAGAGCTTCAATGTGGTCACTCTATCTATTAAGTTTCATTTTATGGTCCTAGGAAGGTAGCTCAGTTGGCGAGCTAAGGGGCATGAAGGAGTTGCAAAGTTGCAAGAAGGAGGTCCAGAGTTCAAACCCCGAAAACTAACATTTTCCCACCCCCACTAACATTTGCTTATCAAAAAAAGTTTCATTTTATGTTTGATTTCTTCTTCCTCTATGTCTAGCTAAATACCTTTTGGTTAGGGATGAATGAAAATTGATGAAACACTATTGTAGTTGATTTTGATCTATTTAAATGTCATATTTCCTCTTCCTTTGTGTATTCAATCTTTGTTCTTAATGCTTTTTATGAGTTGATCATCCATGAAATGATATATGGTTTAAGTATGAAATGGAAGTTGTATGCTTGAATGCTTAAGATTGAATGCCTTCAATTCTTAGTCTAGGAATAGTCTTGGAGTTGTTGTATCTTGAAAACCCTTGATTGTAATGCTTGTTCTCAATTAGAATCACCGAAAGAATTAGGGTTTTTAGTTAATTACAAAGGATTAATTGCCTAAGGAATTAGGGATTAATTAATGTTGTGGGTTTGATAACAAAGGTAACACTACAAGATTTAAAGTCTAGAGCAACGCCTAAATTTTCCAATGCTTAATAAACCGTTCCCTTACATAATATTAATAATAGGCGCTGAAGATTCCACTTATACCCGCGTTCACAGAATTAGTCTTTGGCGCAAAACCTTCTCTTAGGGTTTTTATTTTACAATTTTGTTTCCTCTTGCCGAGTGCCGGCAACCTTCGTTTCCTCCTCATGCCAAAAATCCCAACCAGTGAGAGAGCAGCTCATAGGAGAGAGCACCACGATGATCGTTCAATTTCGCGAATCATTTGCGTTTGCGTTTTTCGATTTCACAAATTTCTTCTGATTTGTGTTTTCCAAGACGATGCTGCCGCCGTCTCTTTGTTTATACTCAGCGTGAGATTTTGGTGAAGGCGACCATCACTGTATTAGTTCCCCTCCCACTGATTCTCTCTCTCTCTCTCTCTCTCTCTCTCTCTCTCTCTCTCTCTCTCTCTCTCTATCTATCTATCTATCTATCTATCTATCTATCTCTACCTATCTATCTATCTCTATTCGCGTGTGTTATTATTGTTATTCTACTGTTTTTACTTCCTTATATTTCACTGTGGCGGCAACAGGACACTTGCGATTTGTGGCAGCGACCGTCGCACCTGAATACAACTCAGCACCAGCACTTCGATTCACAACAAGCCATCTTGGTTTTGCTCTACTGATCCACAATTAGGTCATGAGCGCTTTTTTGTAATGTAATCGAAGTTACTTATGAAATTGTTTTACATGACTATAGAGAAGTGAACAAATTCTATATGAAATTGAAAATTGTTTGAAGGCATTATTCTTCTATCTTGATGCATATAAAGTGATCAGTTGAAATCAACTGGTGTTGAATCTCTAGGTGCAACGGCCAAGATTGTAGTTTCCCTATCTTGGGCTTGTATCTTCTATATATACTAGTTATTCTGTCTGCATTTCTCTGACATTTATGAGCATGCTTCTAGAATGTTCAAAATCATGTATTTCTATGCATTAATCGATCATTATGTAATTTGATTGTTGTTGGCTTGGATCACCAATTGTATAATCAACTAATCATACTTAAATTTATTGGCCTGGATATGATTAATTACTGATGTGAAAGTTTGTCCTTCATGCTCTAAATATTTTTTGGTACCTACATTTTGCCTCTTCAAATATCTTAACTGATCAAACCAACTTGCTCCCTGCTTTTAATGGTCTTACTCTTAGATAGCTTGAAGCTTCTTTTGTCCATCAATTTTATATTGTTTCTCATTGCTTCTTATAACAGAAAGGAAATTCTCATTGTTTCTCATTATCAAAAACCGTTGTCTCTGGCATTTCAACAGCAACAGTTTTATGTTTACGTTGCTTTTTCTTATGAAAAACCGTTGCCAGAAGAATAGGCAACGCCTACGAAAACAACGGTTTCAAAACCGTTTCCAAAAGCTACAGGAACGGTTTTTTGAGTTTAGGCAACACTTTTCAAACGTTGCAATAGCCTTAAAATGTTGTAGTGTAAAGAGGGAGTAATTTTCTATAACAAATCATTTTGCAATAGTGTGGAATCAATAGGAGTTCATTCCTAACTTCTTTTATCACTTAGTAATTTTCAAAAGCGTTTTCGATTTATTTTCTAAAGATCACAAAAAACATTTTATTGTTATTCTTTACATTATTGTCAACACAACTAAATTTAATCCATTGTTCAATCTAGTTAGTAGGCTTTTAAATTGATAAGTACGTGCAATCCTTGAGTTCGATATCCGGTTCTTACCGTTTTATTATTACTTGCGACAATTTGGTACACTTGTCAATATCGCATCAAAGGGTGTTTCATGTTCATTCCTATTCCCCCGTGTGAATTGGCGGAAGAAGCTCTTGATCATATGTTTCGGGACTGTGTGTGGGCCTCTCAGATTTTGCTTTCCTCCCCTCCAGGGTTTCGATTTGATGGGCATGATAACATCCCACTTATTGACTGGATTCTAACATTATTCTTGAAGCTCCATCTCTGGTTAAAGATATGGTAGCCTCCATCCTCTATAGTATATAGTGGGCTAGAAATCAAAGTGTTTTTGATAGAAATC
This sequence comes from Astragalus membranaceus, assembly GCA_039519185.1. NCBI lineage: Eukaryota > Viridiplantae > Streptophyta > Magnoliopsida > Fabales > Fabaceae > Astragalus > Astragalus membranaceus. The sequence goes on from CM076846.1 coordinate 10,079,309, forward strand.
AAAGTGTTTTTGATAGAAATCAAATACCTGTGACTGACTCGGTTGTTTATGCTCTCTCAATGCAAAACGCCTTTCAATCGCTTTCCCTCTCTACTTTACTTCATCATCCTTCGATCCATCCTGCGTCTCAAAAGTCCTGGATCCCTCCGACCCTTAACTGCTTCAAATTCAACGTAGACGCTGCTGAAGCCAACGATGGGTATTGAAGCTTTGGTTCCGTCATCAGGGACGCCTCTAGGAGGGTCGTCGCCGCAGCGTGCTAGTCAATTAAGTGCATCGTGGGATAGAGTATAGCGGAGGTGATGGATGTGCCACATGGCTTACTTTTTGCGAAAGAGTGTTGCTTGGAAGCGGGGGAAGGAGTAGGAATGAGAGATGACTAAAAGTAGAGGTGGTAACAAGTAAATATAAAAGGCTCATACTTATTCCACTCCCCCTCCTACTCACCACACACCCCAAACCTCAAATATTCCAAAAATACCCCTCCCCAAAACTTCTTCCTCTCACACTCTCCCTCCCCCCCTCTTCTTCACTTCACACCCCCTCCCTCTTTCACCTTCCCACTCCCTATCACCACCGGCCACCACTACCTTCTCCCATTCACCACCACCACCACCACCTCCCACTCACCATCACCTTCTCTCTCTCAGCAGCACTACCACCACCACCCCCACCACCTCCTTCTCTCTCTCTCTCTCTCTCTCTCTCTCACCACCACCGCCTACTATATTACCGAACTATCTAAATTTTTTTGGAAAAAACAGGTTCGACATCATAGTACCGAACCGATACGGTTCTATAGAATCGAACCTTGTTTTTCAAATTAAAAAAAAAAACAGATTTAGTGAGTACGACACTATGATACTGATTGATCTACATTATATGTATAGTTTGACTAGTTTTTAATTAGTTTTTCTTAAGTTTTTCTCAATTATAGTGTGTTTTAAGATCGTAATAGTTTGATTTTTGTTTGTTAGTTTTTAGATTGAATTTGATTTTTCTTTATGTGTTTTTGAGATACTTGTTACCTTTAATTCATGTGTTTTTGTTGTCCTTCGCCTAGCTATGACAGGAGCTTACCTAGTGTTTCAACAGATACAAAAAAAGGAAAAATTCACTTCGGGTCGCCTGGCGATGGCATGGCTCACTAGGCGATGAGAAAGCAGTTTTTTCAACGCTGATTTTGCCTACAGCTCGCCATGCGATGTGAGTGTCTAGCCAGGTGATGGTGGTCATTGCTGTCAGATAGCCAGGTGACCGTCGAGCTCGCCAGGCGATGGTGAAGCAGTTTCAGCTATTTTCCTGCAGCTCGCCTGGCGATGGATCCCGCTCGCCAGGCGATGGGTCACTTACTCAACTCACATTTAAGCCCATAACTCAAATTTTAGGTTATTCTGATCATTGGGAACAGTCTCGTTTTGCGCTCTGAAGTCCGTGAAGGCAATGATTTGCACTTCGCTGACCTTCATTGATGATTCAAGCTTGGGAACAAGTCATTGGAGCATCAATGTTGTCAGCTTCTCCCTCTAGTTTGATCTTTTCTCTTGTTATTTCTATTTCTATGTCTAGCTAAATTTCCTATCGTTGGGGATGAGTAACAATTCATGAATCTTTTATGTTGTTGAATCAAACCTCTATTATTTGAATGAATGTTATGATTTATGTTTCAATCTCTGTCTTTAACGCTTTCTAGGATTTGATCACTCTTAGGATGATTTATGAAATGTGATTATGAGTGGAAGTTTGAATTACATATGCTTGAGAATTGAAATCTGTTTATCTCTAGTCTAGGAATAGTCATTGGTATTCAGAATCATATGATAATTGTTGTTATTACTGCTTATTTCTCTTTAAGGTCACCTAAGGAATTGGGGATTTTCATTAGGAATAAAGGTTCTCTTACCTAAGGAGTTAGGATTAGAATAATTATAACAATTTGATCATAGATCATTAAATAAGTTTAATAACACGTTTGATTCGTTACATATAAGAGCGAAGTAAATTGAAGCTCGTCCCCAACACTTTTTAATTCATACAAATTCACACTTGTGTTCTTGTTATCCTTAAATTAAAATCACAAAAATATATTTATTGCTTTTCACTTTAATTTCTTGTCAAACAAATCCAAATTAGTCCCTTTTCAATTTCGAAGTTCACTTATTAAACTGATATTAACCGCAGTCCCTGAGTTCGATACTCGGTCTTTCCGTACTATTACTTGCAACGATCCGGTACACTTGCCGTGATCCCATCAAGTTTTTGGCGCCGTTGCCGGGGACTGCCAAATTTTGATCAGCTTAATTTTTAATTTCTTGATTGAATTTTAATTTTTGTCATTTTATTTTATTTTTATCTCTTAATCACTTACTCTTGCTCTAACTTTGTTTATGCGAGGCACTGCCTCAGCTGACCTTCTCTTTGATCCAGAAATTGAAAAGATTGCAAAGGCTAATCGAAAGGCTACAAGAGAAAGGAAACTCCAAGAAAAAGAAGCAGTAAGAGAAGTAGAGATTGTATCTGAGATTCCTGTGATTGAAGATATGGCTGACCCACCAATGAGACGTACTCTTGGAGACTATGGGAATCGTGACACAAACAGGCAGAGGTTACCAATTGCTCATCAACCGGTAACCATGAATAGGTTTGAGATCAATCCAGGACTATTCCGTGAATTGAGGGAGATGCAATTTGGTGGCAGACCATGTGAAGATGCAAACAAGCATCTCACCAATTTTGCATAACTATGTGAAACAGTGAAAGTGGATGGTAATACTGATGAAGCTAAGAAACTGAGGCTTTTTCCATTCTCTCTAAAGGATGAAGCCAAAGAGTGGCTTGATTCACAACCTGAAGGAAGCATCACTACATGGAATGATCTTGAAGACAAATTTCTTGAACAATTTTTCCCTCCTTCCATGTTCATTAAGAAGAGCGGAGAAATCAATAGTTTTGAGCAAAAAGTCGCTCTATGACACTTACAAAAGATTCAAGATCACATTGAAGGCTTGCTCGAATCATGGTTTTGATGACCATCAGCAAATGCAAATCTTTTGTACTAGGTTGAGACCGAATGCTAGGATGATGCTTGATGCCGCAGCAGGTGGTTCTTTGAATTTCAAGACCTCGGTAGAAGCAAGGCAAATAATTGAAGCTATGGTTTCAAATGATTACTTGGCGGCTCATGATAGAGGAGGTACATCTAAAAGAGGTCTCTTTGACTTAGATGCTCAAACTGCCGGGTTGGCTCAACAGAAGATAATCACTCAACAGTTGGAAGAACTGAAAAAGGGAATGGAAGCTCTAAAGTTGAATTATGTGCAACACCATTCTGCTCAGGTAAATGTTGTGACAAGTTTGAAGTGTGACTACTGTGAAGGTCCACATTCTAACCAAGACTGTACACTTCCCCTAGCAGTCCAAGAGAAAATATTTTTCATCAAAAATAACTCTTTTCCAACACTTACAATCCAGAGTGGGGGAATCATCCGAATTTCTCTTGGAAGGATCAAGGGCAAAGCCAAAACACTCCTCGAAAGAAAGCAGATTGGGAGATTGTAGTGGAGGGACTAGCTGCACAAACTTCTTCATTCATGGAGGAAACAAGAGCGGGTTTCAAAAGTATAGAAGCTAGTTCTAAAATTCAAGAAGCATCCATCAGAAATCTAGAGACTCAAGTGGGCCAACTGGCCAAGCAAGTTGCACAAAGACCTTCAGGATCTCTTCCAAGTGACACTATTCCTAATCCAAGGGGTGGTGAAACCGTGAATGCTATAACCACACGAAGTGGCAAAACAATTGAAGTTGTAGCAAATAAGAGTCCAGAAGAAGTGATTGAGTCTAGTGACAAAGCTCATGTGGGTGTTGACGAGAATTCTAATGTAAAAGAGAAGCCAAAATTGCCAAAACCAATTATTTAGCTACCTTTCCCCCAGAGACTAAAGAAAGAGAAAAATGAGAAGCAGTCTGCCGGTATTGATGAACCTTCTAAGGTGCAAGAGGATACTACTGTGAAAGAGAATTCTAAGCTTCCAAATCCTGTGAGGCAACCCATGCGAGGGAGTATTCTATCTCTTCTCTTTTGCATTTTATTTTACTTAATTTTAGCTTTTTCATTTTGTACCGTTCTTTCTGTTTAAGTCTCGTACTGTGTGTTGTTGAATGTTGTTAGACTTGCGTGTGATGTGTGAGCAGTAACACCCCATAACTCTAGTTAACTTTGCTGATCAATGATTTTGTGGGTTGTTGGGTGATTGATTTTGAACACTTGTTTGCATTTAAATTTCTTACAGATCACCATTTAATAAGTTTTTTTTAGATAAATAATTTGGTATTAAAAGGGGGCACAAGGGGTGCACCAACCCTTACAACCAGGGGGCCTCGTTAAAACCTCCAAGGGCCAAAACCCCATGGGAAAAAGACCCAAGGAGGAAAAAGAGTACCCCCGAAAGAACGAACAAGGCAAATGTCATTAAAGTGTTACAATGAGAGAAAACAGCCCAGCGGGCAATGTAACCAATCCGACCAAGTAACTCCACAGTTTCGGCCCTTCCTAGCTAGGAACCAACTCCAAGCACTGAACTTCACGTTGTAAAGAATAGATGGAATCGCAGCCACCTCCCCTCTAAACATAATATTGTTCCTGGTTCTCCAAATGTTCTACGTTACCGCCATCCAAATCAAGTGTCTGACTCTTTTCGCCTTCTTTCCCTTCACTAGTTTCCCAAATTCCATAAAGTTCTCCACCACATCCATGGTCTCAGTTCTGGGGACCCCCATCCATTGACTCACAAGTCTCCACACTTCTTTAGTAACATCACACTCAAAAAATACATGAGCTGCTGATTCATCTTCCTTGAGACATAGGACACAACACCGATCATGGGCCGACGTCAGGATGCCCTTTATTGTTAAAGCATCCCGAGTGGCCAACCTGTTTAGCAATAATCTCCATGAAAAAATTAGAATCTTTGATGGAGTGTCAGTTTTCCACAATCTAGTGCATGCCTTCATCTTACGGTCCTCCAACAGTTCTCGGGTACCTGCAAAAGAAGAAACCAGCCAGTCATAGTAGCTTTTCACCGAAAAACCAGCAGCTGCGTCACGCAGCCATATCCATCTGTCGCCTTTATTTCTTTCCGGTTCCACCCCCTGCAGAATGGTTGCGAGTTCCTTAGCCTGTTGCATTTCCCCTGTCAGCAATGTTTCCCCTGGTAGCGCCCTCCACACCCATCCTGACGATCTCCATTCCCCCATGTCAGCAACCTTCGCATTTATGTTACCAGCTCGATGTAAGAGGGCAGGGAAGAGTTTAGCGAAAGAATCCCTACCCAGCCACACATCCGTCCAAAAACATATCGTTGATCCTCCTCCTAACTTCTTCCTACTCAACTCCATAAACCAGTCCCCACCAATGCCGTTGCCGTTGCCCATTATTTTCAAGTCCCGCCACCATAATGAAGTACGCCTCCACCTATTCATGTTTCCCACTTCACCGTTCCAACCACTTATAGTACCATACCTATACACCAGAATTTTCTTCCACAAAGAGCCCTCTTCATCTACTAGATATCTCCACCTCGACTTTGCTAGAAGGGCCAAATTGAAGGCTTCTAGATTTTTAATACCAAGCCCTCCCCGCTCCTTGGGCAGACAAATCAATTCCCAGCTAACCTAAGCAACTTTCTTGTGATCTTCATCGCCTCCCCATAAGAACATTCTTTGGAGCCTTACAATTTCATCAATTACCTTCTTTGGTGCCTTATAGAATGAGAAGAGATATAATGGCAGTGATGATAGGACCGAGTTTATAAGTGTAACTCTACCACCAATAGATAGTTGCCGGCTTTTCTAACTAGTCAGTCTAGCCTTGATAGCTTTGATTATAGGTTGCCATGTGGCCACCCTTCTCGGGTTAGCGCCAACCGATACACCCAAAAATTTGAAAGGAACCGATTCCACCTTGCATGCAAGAAAATGTGAGATGCCATCTAACACTCTTCTTTCAATGTTGATGCCAATGACATTACTCTTTGAAAAATTTACTTTCAGGCCCGAAACCAACTCAAAGCTTCTCAATATTGATTTGATGCTCCAAATACTCTTGTCTTTTCCATCACAAAAAAAGATTGTGTCATCCGCAAACTGTAATAATGAAACCGAGAGTTGTTCACTTACCTGGAAACCTTTTAGGCAATTAGCTTCTTCACCCTTGCGAACTAAACCCGCCAAACCTTCCACCGCCACAAGAAACCAAAAAGGGGATAAAGGGTCACCTTGCTTTAACCCTTTTTGGGCCACAAACTCTCCTAATGGACTACCATTCACCAAGACCGCAATAGAGTTAGACGAGACACATATCCTCATCCATCTCCTCCACCTCTCATTAATGAACCCCAGTCTCCCCAGCATATAGTCAAGATACGTCCAATTAACAGAATCGTATGCTTTCGCGAAATCAGCCTTCAACACCACACATCCCTCTTTATTCCGTTTTGCCATATCAAGGATTTCGTTCACCACTACCACACCATCCAAGATGTTGCGTCCCGCTAAGAAAGCATTATGGCAATCCGAAATCACGGTCTTCATCACCTTTTTCATCCTTCCCGCCAACACCTTTGCCAAAATCTTGTACAAGCTACCAATAAGTGCTATGGGCCTATATTCCGTCAGCCCTTTGGGGTTTTTATATTTCGGAATAAGTGTCAAAAACGAAGCACTTATTGCCTTTGGTAGTTTCGCCTTCCTCTGGAACTCATCAATAAACTTCATAACCTCCGGATTCACAATTTCCCAGCAACTCTTGAAGAAATTGAGATTGAAACCATCCGGCCCCGGGCATTTGTTGCTGTCGCATTACCACACAATCTCTTTGACTTCATCAATGGTTATAGGTGCTGTGAGAAAATCATTATCCTCCCTTGTTATTTGTTTAAAAGAGATACCATCCAGTTTCGGTCTTGCAAATGATTCTTCGTTGTAGCTCTTCTCAAAATGTTCCTTTACCGCTAGCTTTATACCATCCACATCTTCCACCCATTCCTCATTCACCTTCAATTTCAGAATTTGTGTTCTTTGCCGGTTCTCCCTTACACAAGAATGGAAGAATCTACTGTTAGCGTCCCCCTCAGCCAACCACCTCGCCATTTAATAAGTTAAGTTAGCATATGCATGATGAGCACTCAGCTGTGCACAAATATCTGATTCCCAGCAAACTGAGCATGGTATAACAAGAAAACATTGGGCATCCATTTCATTACTTTGACTCTCTCACGGCCTGTGAGCTTTTGAGCCTAAACACTTAATTTCTTGATTTGTGAGTGTCCGTGCATGTGTATTTCTTCAGAACTTGAACTTAGTTCTTGATTGCTTTTGCATTGCATATACACACACGTACATAATTGAGGACTTTTGTTTTCTTGGTAGCTAGAGCCTTAAAATGCCTACCCTTAAATTTTGACCTTTGAGCAGCCCATTTGAGCCTTCAATCCTTTTTTGTTGTTGTCTATAACCCTCATTACAAGTCATTAACTGAAAAACCAAGTGTCCCACTTGTTTTGAATTGAGGGATGTGTTGTCATTTTGGATTCATAGCTAAGAATTAAGTTTGGGGTTGTTTGAGGACAAACAATTGTTCTAAGTTTAGGGTGAGTATACCAAAAGTACCAAAATGTTCAAAAAAAATAGAAGAAAAAAAAGCAAAATAAAAGTTCAAAAAAGAAAGAAAAAAGAAGTTCAAAAAAAAAAAATAGAAAAGATAACAAGGACAACTTTTCCTTGTGGGTAATTCTTTTGAATAGGTTTAGTGAGTAATGATATGATCTAAGTGAAGTAGGAAAATTTTTCTTGTGGACAATTCCTTTGAAGAGGTTTGATGAGTAAAGTTAGGATCTAGAGTGACTAATGCATTTCTCAATTCCAATCAAGAAAGCCTAGATTACAAAAGTTATCCACCCTGACCCAAGCCCCATTACAACCCTCATAAATTCCTCAAGATATGTGTGGTATTTGTGTGTGATTGTTTTTCTGAGAACTTTGTTCAAGCCTATGGTAGGATATATATGTATTGTGATTTGAGCGCATTACCCTATATACACTTAAGAGTGAATTGGTGAGAGTGTGAGGAGCGGGTTGATGTTGATGATTGGCTGCCCATGTTATTTTTGTTGCTTTCGCTTGGTTTGCTTGCTAGCGCGCAAGAGTTTTGGGCAGTTTGGTTTCTTGAATGCACAGTGTTAAGGAATGCTTGAATAATGGTGATTTGTGGAAATTCATTTGTTGAACTTGTGTTTCGATTCTAACCCAATGCCTGATGTGAATTGTTGCTTGAGGACAAGCAAAGACTTAAGTTTGGGGTTGTGATTCCATAAGCAGTTTTTTCAGCGCTGATTTTGCCAGGCGATGAGAAAGCAGTTTTTTCAGCGCTGATTTTGCCTACAGCTCGCCAGGCGATGGGAGTGTCTCGCCAGGCGATGGCGGTCATTGCTGTCGGATAGCCAGGCGACCGTCGAGCTCGCCAGGCGATGGTGAAGCAGTTTCAGCTATTTTCCTGCAGCTCGCCTGGCGATGGATCCTGCTCGCCAGGAGATTGGTCTCTTACTCAACTCATATTTAAGCCCATAACTCAAATTTTAGGTTATTCTGATAATTGGGAACAGTCTCGTTTTGCGCTCTAAAGTCCGTGACGGCAAGGATTCGCACTCCGCTGACCTTCGTTTATGATTCAAGCTTGGGAACAAGTCATTGGAGCATCAATGTTGTCAGCTTCTCTCTCTAGTTTGATCTTTTCTCTTGTTATTTCTATTTCTATGTCTAGCTAAATTTCCTATTGTTGGGGATGAGTAATTATTCATGAATCTTTTATGTTGTTGAATCAAACCTCTATTATTTGAATGAATGTTATGATTTATGTTTCAATCTCTGTCTTTAACGCTTTCTAGGATTTGATCACTCTTAGGATGATTTATGAAATGTGATTATGAATGGAAGTTTGAATTACATATGCTTGAGAATTGAAATCTGTTTATCTCTAGTCTAGGAATAGTCATTGGTATTCAGAATCATATGATAATTGTTGTTATTACTGCTTATTTCTCTTTAAGGCCACCTAAGGAATTAGGGATTTTCATTAGGAATAAAGGTTCTTTTACCTAAGGAGTTAGGATTAGAATAATTATAACAATTTGATCATAGATCATAAAATAACTTTAATAACATGTTTGATTCGTTAGATATAAAAGTGAATTAAATTGAAGCTCGTCCCCAACGCTTTTTAATTCATACAAATTCACACTTGTGTTCTTGTTATCCTTAAATTAAAATCACAAAAATATATTTATTGCTTTTCACTTTAATTTCTTGTCAAACAAATCCAAATTAGTCCCTTTTCAATTTAGAAGTTCACTTGTTAAACTGATAATTAACCGCAGTCCCTGAGTTCGATACTCGGTCTTTCCGTACTATTACTTGCAACGATCCGGTACACTTGCCGTGATCCCATCAGACACCAGTTTGGAATCATAATGTCGTACCTGTTAAAAGTCCTATAGGGGGTGTTTGACAAAAATTGTGCCACGACACCATGATATCATACCAAGTTCGGTACCTTGGTACCGTACCCGTTAAATCGCAGAAAAAGGGACACACTTGAAAGTTTTTTATTTATTAAGGATATTTTGGTCATTTTACAGAGTTTGTGAGTGTGTGGTGATCATGTGGAGTGGAATAAGTATGGGCCAATAAAAAATACATAAAATATAGAACCTTTCAAATCCGATGGAACACCTGGGCCATGCCAAATTGAGCCAGTTAATTTCGGATCATCATTTAAGGGTTTTTTTTGTACCCCCACCATATCCCTCTATACCCCCACAAAATTTGTTATTCCTATAATGCCCCTATAAATTTCTTCACACGAATTTATCTAATTTAAAGTTAAATCCGTTTTAGTGCTTTTTCCAAAACGGATTTATCTTTAAATTAGATAAATCTGTTTAGAAGAAAAATGATTTACCTAATTCTGTTATTATATTTTTGCAAATCGGATTTACCTAAGCAACACATAATTCCGTTTTGTAAATTTATAATAACAGATTTATCTACTTATTAGATAAATTCAGTTTGAAAATATTCAAAACGGACTTATCTAATAAATAGGTAAATCCGTTGTGTATTAAAAAATAAATTTTTTTAAAAAAGGTTATAAAAACACTACTAAAAATTCGTTAAAGAGTCAAAACTAATCTAAAAATTATAAAAACATCACTAAAAATCTAATAAAACCAAAGTGAGGTTATGCAAAAAAATTTAGATTTTTTGGAGATTATGAAGAATTAAAAAAATTAATAAAAAATAGTAAACGATGGAATTTGGGATTTTGAACCCCGCAGTCCCAATAAAAGCTCCTTTTTGGGGTGTTATGATCCCTGATTTTTTCGGATTTAAAGGCCGTGATTTCATTACAATCGGAGTAGGTTGCCCTAAAACCGTTTTTTTAGCCTAAATTATTCACCCGGCATACAACATTGTCACATGTTAACGAATATCTACACACTAAACGGAACCAAAAGACGACCGATATTCATATCTATTTTATTTTTTTAAAAAAAATTAATTTTAATTTTTTAACAAATTTATTACTTTTATTTATTAATTATTTTACAAAACAAATTTATCTATTTATTTGATAAATCCGTTGTTTTGAAAAAATTCGAAACGGATTTATCTAATAAATAGATAAATCCGCTATTAAAAACTAACAAAAACGGATTTAAGTATTGCTTGGGTAAATCAGTTTTGTTATTTTTGAAAATCGGATTTATCTATGGTGGGGGTTAAATCCGTTATGCATTTTTTTCTAAAACGGATTTATCTAACTAAAAGACAAATCCGTTTTTGGTTTTTTTCCCAAAACGGATTTATCTTTTAATTAGATAAATACGTTTTTGGTTTTTTTCCTAAAACAGATTTATCTTTTAATTAGATAAATCCGTTAAGTCATTTTTACTGAGGGGCATTCTGGAAATAACGAAAATTGTGGGGTATAGAGGAATATGGTGGGGGTACCAAAAAAAACCATCATTTAAAGAGTCAAGTCCAACCCAAAATGCGGGCTAGGGCATCAGACTGGGCCAAAATTGAGAGCTAGTGTCTAGTGATGATACTTCTAAGGAAAAAGGCGGAGGGTGCAGGTAGAAATAACACGGGGTGCGGATAGAAAGTCCCTGAAACAGAGCTAATAAAAAAGAAAAGAATTTCAAAGACTTACAACACGAGGTTGACCAAATAAAAAGGCATACAGACGAGAAAGAAACAGATATCAATTTTGATGGAGAAAGCAGTTGCAGTGCTTGTTTGACATGTCGCTTGGTTCAAGCACATGTTTGTATAGGTTCATCTTTTCTCTCTCCCTCTCTCTCGTAATTATCATTGGTTGGCCACACTCCCTTTTCCTTCGTTATCTTGCTCATTCAAAAAACCTGTCATATAACTCTTAGCTGCAATTACCGAATCTTAAATTTCTCAAGGCAATTACAACATTCACTCATGCGTCGCTTTCTTTCAAATGGATCAACATTTTTTCAGCCTTTTACATTCACCCCTGTTATACAACCTTTGCGGGTATTCACTTCTGCCACCTGTTCGACGAATGTCCTAGCCCAAGCTAATGTTGAATTGCAAGACTTTAGAAACAATGATAATGATGCCACTCAAGTTTTAAGTAAATGGGGTTGTAGTGATGATGATTTGACTCGTGTATTTGCTCGTTGTCCCTCTTTGCGCAATGCTGATCCTTCTAAGGTTCAATCTAAACTCTGTTTGCTCAGTGACTTGGGCTTAGGGGCATCTCAACTTGTGAAGATTATCAATTGCAGGCCTCGATTTTTCAGGTCTCAGATCAGCTACAGCTTCGACGAGAGGCTTGTCACTCTAGTCTCATTGTTTGAGTCAAAGGAGATGCTTCACAAGGCCATTGCAAGAAACCCTTCATTGTTGTGTGACAATCGCTATGACATTGAAGGCATTGTTGCAGTCTATGAAGAATTAGGTGTGAAGAAAAGGGACTTGGTTCAAATGCTTCTTTTGCGGCCGACAATCATTTCGAGGACTTCATTTGATGATGAGAAGCTGGAATATATAAGTAGAATAGGGCTTTCCAAGGATTCAAAGTTGTACAAATACGTGGTGACACTTATAGGCATCTCACGTGTTGAAACAATTCGCGAAAAAGTGTTGAACTTTGCAAAGTTTGGTTTATCAGATGATGAGATATTTGGTCTTTTTGGGAAGTCTCCTAATGCTTTGACATTATCAACTGATAAGGTTCAAAGGAACATGACTTTCATTTTAGGGACTATGAAGCTTGAGGCTAAGATGATCATTAAGTACCCATATCTCTTGTATGCTAATGTGGATACTGTTTTGAAGCCAAGGGTGCTTCTAGCAATGAAGATACGAGATATGGATTCTAATTTGAAGATACCCTCAGTTTTTACGGCAATGAGGATGACAGAGGAGAGGTTTTTAAAAAAGTTTATCAAATGCCATGATGTTGACAAGGAAATTACTGATGAATTGTTGGAGTTCTATAAAAGGACAAAAGAGGTGAAGAGATTAGCAGAGTCATCAAAGAAATGCATTACTAAAGGATTCCCTTTTTGAACTATTTTTTGTATGCTTTGAAATAATTTTGGAGCTGAATTTGATTTTTATTTTGCGGCCCATCTGTTCAATGGAAATCATTTGTTTTAAAACTTGGTATGACTTCTCTCTCTCTCTCCCTCTCTCTGATTCTTACTAAAGATTTTTCCTTCTAGTATAGATTTATGAAAAAGGTGAGCCGCTAAACTTTAAGGTGAAGAAATAAAATGTAGCCACTGCGTTTAGAAAGATATGTTTTAAAAGAAGAATCTGGTGGGGAAAAGAAGAATCTGCTGCTGTTAAAAGATGATGCGGTTTATGTAATCACATCACATCACAAATTGAATTGTGTTGAGGGGTGGGTTTTCAGGCCACAAATATAAATAAAAAAGCAGTGGATGTGATTCAATGTGTGTGAATGCATTGACTCCTGTCAATGCTCGCAGTAGTCAATACAATAGTCATCCATTCCCGCATTTTATACAGATGGGAATGAATGCAATGCATATTATCTCTTTATCAGTTTGGCTTAATAAAAAGGTATATTTTCATCCAATCCAATCCATGACTTTTTCATTCTCCAATCCAAAGTGGATCTACGATGTGTTCATTAATTTCAGGGGAGAAGATACTCGTGGCAATTTTGTTTCTCATCTGCATGCTGCACTTTCAAATGCAGGAATCAACACTTTTCTCGATGATGAAAAGCTTGAAAAGGGAAAAGAGTTAGTTATATATCCAAAGAGTTAGTTACCGATGCTTCACATTAGGCTGGTTGGGATATCAAAAAACATAGGTATATATCTATATCTATTCTGTTATTGTTATTGTTCTTGTTATTGTATTTTTGAGAACTACTCAAATGAACTTACAATTTAAGACCTTTTGTCATTGCTTAGTACATGTGTTTCTATGATGTCCCAAGTAAGTAACTTGATTGGTGACTTAAGATACACTGAAGAAGTTTAAATCGGGAGGATTAGGATTCAAATTCTGGAAACTAATATTTCTTCATACTCTAACTAATTAACAACTAATATTTGTCTATAAAAAAGTGTTTCTGGAATGGTTGGGTTTAGATTTCGCAAACTAATTAGGATCTCCTTTATTACATTTAGAAAGTATTTGAACTTAATTGAAAGTTGAGTCAAATATCAATTAATGATAAGCTCCTTTATAACTGTCAGTTGTTATCTTTGGGATATTTCTTGTTGCAGTAATGAAAGCAGTATTGTGAAGGCAATTGTTGGGCGAGTTTTGAAAAAATTACTCAAGAAGTGGTTACCTATTCCAGAATTTCCAGTTGGATTAAAATATCGTGTGCAGAAGCTAATTGAATTTTCAAAAAACAAAACAAAAGAAGTTTATATATTAGGGATTTGGGGAATGGGAGGGGTTGGTAAAAGCACTGCAGCCAAATTCATGTACAATGATCTTTCTAATGAATTTGAGGATCAATGTTTCCTTGCAAATATTAGAGTAGCTTGGGAGAAAGATAGGGGGCAAATTGATTTACAAGAACAACTTCTTTCAGATATCCTTAAAACAAGCGAGATAAAAGTGCATAGCACAGAATGGGGGAAAGCTATGATCAAGGAAAGACTTTGCACAAAAAGGGCGTTTGTTGTACTTGATGATGTGAATAAGTTTGAGCAATTAAATGCATTGTGCGCGAATCATAAGGTAATTGGTCCTGAAAGTATAATAACCATTACAACTAGAGATGTACATCTACTCAGAGAGCCCTTGGAGTTGAGAAGATCTATGAAGCGGAGAAATTGGATGAGTTTTGTTGAAATGATTAAACATGATATTGGTCACGCAGTTCGGCCAATCTTTGCCTACGTCTGCGACTACAGAGCAGTAGTAGTTCCGTTTTATTAACTGTATAATCTATATTGAGTACAAGCACTAATGAGTTTAAATAGAGAAAACTTAACGGGTCTGGGCCAAATACATATATAAATACAACTACTATTTACAACATATCTTAACACTCCCTCTCAAGCTGGAGCGTATAGATTGTAGGCATCCAGCTTGTCACATATGTAAGTTATCCTTGGTCCCCGAAGAGCTTTTGTGAAGATGTCTGCCAATTGAACATTAGAACTAACAAATGAAGTAGCAATGTCACCGGACACAATCTTCTCACGAACAAAATGACAATCAATTTCAATGTGTTTGGTTCGCTCATGAAAAACTGGATTTGACACAATATGTAAGGCTGCTTGATTATCACAGATTAGACTCATAGTCCCTATTTTACAGAAGCGCAACTCTTGGAGAAGATGTTTCAGCCATGTAAGCTCCTGAGTGGTAAGTGCCATAGCTCGATATTCAGCCTCAGCGCTGGATCTGGCAACAACATTTTGCTTTTTAGTTTTCCATGAAATTAGATTTCCACCAATAAGAACACAATACCCGGATGTGGACCTTCTATCAAAGGGACAACCAGCCCAATCAGCATCTGTGTAAGCCACAACATTTGAATCACCTCTATCCGTGTTAACAAGACATTTTCCAGGAGCTCCATTGATGTACCTCAGGATTCTAACCACAGCATCCCAATGACTGTCACAAGGGGAATTTAGGAATTGACTCATCACACTAACAGCGTATGAAATATCTGGCCTCGTCATGGTCAAGTAATTCAACTTCCCAACTAGCCTCCTATACCTTCCTGGATCTGAAAAGAACTTCCCCTGATCCGGTAGGATCTTGACATTAGGATCCATAGGAGAGTCAATTGGCTTGCAATCTAGCATGCCGGTTTCTTCTAAGATATCCAAAGCATACTTTCTTTGAGAAATAGCAATCCCTGCCTTAGAATGAGCTACCTCAATGCCAAGAAAATATCGTAACTTCCCAAGATCTTTGACCTGAAAGTGGTGGATTAGATGTTGTTTAAGTCCTGCAATCCCATCATGATCATCACCTGTAATGACAATATCATCGACATAGACAACCAGATAAATACATTTGTGAGAAGAGAATTTGTAAAAAATGAGTGATCAGTTTCACTCCAAATCATGTCATAGTCTTGAATGACACTGCTGAATCTCCCAAACCATGCTCGAGGAGATTTTTTAAGACCATACAAAGCTTTGTGAAGTCGACAGACATACCCACGACACTCCCCCTGAGCAACGAACCTGGTGGTTGCTCTAAATAAACTTCTTCTAGATCACCGTGGAGAAATGCATTCTTGATGTCAAGTTGATACAATGGCCAATGTCGCATTGCGGCCATAGAAAGGAATAGACGAACAGAAGCCATTTTAGCCACCGGTGAGAAAGTATCACTGTAATCAAGACCAAAAACCTGAGTATAGCCCTTAGCCACGAGGCGGGCTTTCAAACGATCAATACTTCCGTCTGGACCAACTTTGACAGTATATACCCAACGACACCCAACAATAGATTTACCAGGAGGAGGTGGCACAAGAGTCATGTCTGGTTAGATTTTAAGGCTGTCATTTCATCAATCATAGCCTGTCGCCAACCTGAATGAGAAAGAGCTTCCTGTGTGGACTTAGAAATGGTGATGGAAGAAATAGCAGACACAAATGTATAATGTGAAGATGATAAGCGGTGATAATTGAGGGCCAATCCCTCGATAGCTTCTGTCCCTCAATAGCTTCTGCCTATTTTATCGCAGGGGACAGAAGCTATCGAGGGATTGGCCCTGAGTTTTCGAGGAAACACTAGATATCGCTTCAATGCTAATGCTTTTGAAGGAATGGAAAGATTGAGGCCGTTGCAACTTGATCATGTAAAACTCAGGAGATTATGGGTATCTTTCTAAGCAATTGAGATGGATCCATCGGAAAATATTTCCTTTAATGTATATACCCATCAGTGCAGTTATCCTGTGTTTTTTTATATATCATTGCAGTTATCACGTAGTTTCAATTGATTATTTTAGTTGATTAGTAGATTATAGTAGATAGTAAAAGATAGATAGTAGATTATCAATAAGAGGTGATTGTAGATTATCAATAAGAGTGTAAAGTGTAAACAGATTTCGGAGAGAAAAATTAAAATTTTAATGTGATAACTTTTTCCAAAAATGTGATAGTTTTTTTTTTTAGTGTGACTCATTTACATTTTTATAGGTAATTTTAGTAGAGTAGTGTTTGTATAAATTTATAAATTTAGTTAAAAAACTAAAGTGAAGTAATAAGAGAAAGATAAAAATTGTTTATGGGAAAAGTAAAAGTAAATTAAAAAGAAAAAGGGAAGAAAGAGTGTGTAAGAGAAAAGTGAAAATGAGGAAAGATAGTGTAAGAAGAGAGAGAAAAATGGGAGAAAGAGAGTGTAAGAAGAAAAAGAAAGAAAGAGAGGGTAATGACATTTTTACCCTTAAATTATATATGTGTTTTGTTAATAAGAGATCCAAATTGGTAATTTTATAGGAGGTTTGTTTGTATAAATAGATATAAATAAATAAATAGATTAGAAATTTAGTTAAAAAAAACTAAAGGGAAGTGATAAGAGAAAGATAAGAATTGTTTATGGGAAAAGTAAAAGTAAAGTAAAAAGAAAAAATGAAGAAAGAGTGTGTAAGAGAAAAGTGAAAAGGAGGAAATAGAGTGTAAGAAGAGAGAGAAAAAAAAAGGAAGAAATAGAGTGTAAGAAGAAAATGAAAGAAAGAGAGGGTAATGACATTTTTACCCTTATATTAGATATGTCTCTTGTTAATAAGAGATTCAAATTGATAATCTATTAGTTAAATTTTTTGAAATTATTGTATACTGCATTGACAAACTAATGTCACAATTGGATCATATGATTGAAATATTACTACAACCACGGGTGTTGTCCATTAAGTTTTGGCAATTAGTGAATGACATTCTACCAAATCTTGTGCTGATTAGTCTTGAAGACGGGTGTAATATTCCAGTAAAGTGGGTCAAGAGATATGGCACATTCTGCATTACTGACGGTTGGAGTCATGTGACTAGAAAATGTAGTCTATTACTCAATGATTTTGTATTTATTGAAATGCCTACCAATTATGTATTGAATATCAAGGTCATAAGGATGAATTCATAAAACATCATTAACACACATAGTGGAATGACTATTGGAGCTATAGAGAGATCAAATGGAGTAACAGATCATTGCAATGGTGATGTGGATAATGGTGATCAACACATGAGTTTGTTTAAGGTGGTGGTTTGCATGGTAGCCATCTATACCAATGAGAAAGAAAAGTATATTGTGAGTATTAAATGTTAAATATTTACCCATGTATTTGTCATTTACCGCCTTTGATAATTGAATTATCCATATATTGATTGGAATCTCACATCAGAATTCAAAATAGACCTGATAATAAAAATATATGCGATTGTTTAATTTGATACTTAATATTTATTGGAATAGACAAATGCCTTAAACATTTTTATTGGGTAGTTTTTTAATGTAAACTGCATTCAAATACATGCTTTTTAGCTTTTGACTAAATTTGTTAAAAAACTTTTGACTAAATGATGCAGATGCAAATATCAGCATTTGTTTAGTATTACGAAACCGATTACATTTAAAATGATATATAATACACTTAGTTATTATGATATGATACTCAGTATGCATGTTAGATTTTTTATTACTCATGTGGTGATAAATACATGTGACAACCTTCAGCGGGAAGTTAGTTATTGTACGCATCATGGGAATTCGTCATTTGACCTGACATGCTTCAATGCTAGTTGTCGTGGGAAAACACTTACTCCGAAATCAGCCGGAGATTTCCCAATAAACATCTTCACAATGTTTAAGCTGGATTGCTTTAAAGAAAAACTGGTATGATTTACTAATAGAATGCCAACCCAACTTAATTGCTCGGTAAAAGAACATCATTGTTGTAAATAAAACTAACTATTAATAGTAATCTAAATACCGTCCCATATGTATCACTAAATTTGACTTCCATATATTTAACATAAATGTTGTTGATCTGCAGCGGTTGCCTTTTTGGTTTGGGATGAACTATTGGAGGTTCATGACAAATCCAATTACGGTTCGCATTGATGACGGAAGTGTCTGGCGAGTTAGATGGATTGAAGTGAATGGAAGGATTTGGTTGGATGAGGGGTGGAAGGATGTGGCCTCACATTGCAGCTTTAAGTATGAGGACTACTTGTTTATGGTTATGAGGAATAGTTCGGAGATGGAGTTAAGAGTAGTTAGGAAGGCAGCTAATCGTCTGGCCATTGCCCAGGACTATATTAGTTGTGTTCTTGATATAGACCAAGAATTTGAAGACAAATTAAAGAAATATGAGGCAATAAATGGTCGGATTCAGACTCTTGCGGAAGATATAGAATGGAAAATGGAGAATGAGGAAGAGCTTTGGAAAACAACAACAATAATAGAGTCAAAAAAAGAACCAAACAGACCTTTGGTATTTACTATGATCCCTTAACATCATATTGTGTCATTTATTATTTTTTTATGCAGAGACAAAGTTGAAAATTTTCAAATGTTTATGATGTTCATATTATATTTGAGTAAATGATTTTGTTATTTCATTTTCTAGTATATACCAGCACATGTGGTAAAAGGTTATTTTACTGATAAATCAGCCAACATCAAAATTATGCAGCCAAATGGTGAGATGCATATGTGGTCGTTCATTTGGAGATATGCATCGGGAAATAAGAAGAAAATGCCATGCAAAGGCCACTTTGGGACTGGGTGGTATATTTTCTATTATTGTTGTTGTTTTCCATTCTATATCTTCTGCAAAGTACGAATCCGACCATTTATTGCCTCATATTCCTTTAATTTTTCTTCAAAATCCTAGTCTATATCAAGAACACAACTAATACAGTCCTGGGCAATGGCCAGACGATTAGCTGCCCTCCTAACTACCCTTAACTCCATCTCTGAACTATTCCTCATAACCATAAACAAGTAGTCCTCATACTTAAAGCTGCAATGTGAGGCCACATCCTTCCACCCCTCATCCAACCAAATCCTTCCATTCACTTCAATCCATCTAACTCGCCAGACACTTCCGTCATCTATGCGAATCGTAATTGGATTTGTCATGAACCTCCAATAGTTCATCCCAAACCAGGAAGGCAACCAGTGCAGA
The DNA here is from genome assembly GCA_039519185.1 of Astragalus membranaceus. Taxonomy (NCBI): domain Eukaryota; kingdom Viridiplantae; phylum Streptophyta; class Magnoliopsida; order Fabales; family Fabaceae; genus Astragalus; species Astragalus membranaceus. The sequence continues at coordinate 10,099,052 of CM076846.1, forward strand.
TCAACAACATTTATGTTAAATTTATGGAAGTCAAGTTTGGTGATACATAGGGGATAGTATTTAGATTACTATTAATAGAAGCATGTCAGGTCAAATGACGAATTCCCACGGCAACTAGCATTGAAGCATGTCAGGTCAAATGACGAATTCCCATGGTAAGTAAATAGAAGGACGTCATGTACGCCTAGATTGAAATTCTTTGCGATCAAGCGTCATCCTAGCTCCACCCAGACGAATCTTCCCACGATGCGTACAATAACTAACTTCCCGCTGAAGGTTGTTAGTTATTGTCACATGTCTTTATCATGACAAGATTCCTCAAAGCTGAACCCCACTTTGCTGCGAAAGCAGCATGTAGTTATTGCACCAAAGAAACATGAGTAATAAAAAATCTAACATGCATACTGAGTATCATATCATAATAACTAAGTGCATTATATATGATATAAAACGTAATCAGTTTCGTAATGCTAAACAAATGCCGATATTTGCATCTCCATCATTTAGTCAAAAGCTAAAAAACATGTATTTGAATGCAATTTACATTAAAAAAACTACCCAATAAATATGTTTAAGGTATTTGTCTATTCCGATAAATATTAAGTATCAAATTAAATAGTGACATATATTTTTATTATCATGTTCTATATTGAATTCTTATGTGATATTCCAATCAATATATAGATAATTCAATTATCAAAGGCTGTAAATGACAGATACATGGGTAAATATTTAGCATTTAATACTCACAATATACTTTTCTTTCTCATCGGTATAGATGACTACCATGCAATCCACCGCCTTAAACAAACTCATGTGTTGATCACCATTATCCACATCACCGTTGCAATGATCTGTTACTCGATCTGATCTCCCATTAGCTCCAATAGTCATTCGGCCGAGTCTAACTCCACTATATATGTGTGTTAATGATGTTTTATGAATTCATCCTTATGGCCTTGATATTCAATACATAATTGGTACGCATTTCAAGAAATACGAAATCATTGAGTAATAGACTACATTTTCTAGCCACATGACTCCAACGTCAGTAATGCAAATTGTGCCATATCTCTTGACCCACTTTACTGGAATATTACATATCCGTCTTCAAGACTAATCAACACAGGATTTGGCAGAATGTCATTCACTAATTGCCAAAACTTAACGGGCAACACCTGCAGTTGTAGTAATATTTCAATCATATGTTGCAACTGTGACATTAGTTTGTGTATACAATAATTTCAGAAAATTTACCTAATTTAAAATTAAACCAAGTTATGCAACAATCCCAAGAGAGTAGTTTCTTACCATTTGTTCTCTATAGTTATCGCTATGCATAATTGTTGCGAAATTCACAGTGAGTGGGTCCTTTAGGCCATCAACATGCTTTTCAAATCCCGTGTTGTCGAAAAACGCCACGTCAAACTTAGAATTTCCAGTGTACTGAAAGACAGCAAAATCTTTACGACTCAATTTGAATGCTCTAGCAATTTCCCTCCAACCCATTGTAAGCCAGACCTCCTCGCGATACCATACAATGTCGTCAGAAGTCTATAATTGTAGTGGATTTTTCAAAGTACTGCCATAGATATTGACAAAAAGACTAGGTATTTGCTGAAAGGAAAACAATAACCTATCAACAATGTCTATGACCTTAAGGAAAATGTGCACCATAATTACGTGAAAATAATACTGGAAGATTAAACTAGATTAATAAATTCTAGGACAAGATGTGCTCACAATGTTCATATGTCCTTCATCATGGTGCAGAACAGTAAAATTTTCCATTGCAATCAAATATCGAGTCCTGTATATTGTATACAATTAAATATATATTCAATAAAAATATATATACTATATATATATATATGCACAAGTAAACATGTTTTTTGGACGTCCAAAACACGTCTGTTAGCAAATAATCAACAACTTTACATATAAAACTAATTATATTTTTTGGTTCATACTTTCGGTAGTAACAAACTTGTGGCTATATGCACCAACAAAATATGTGTCAATCATGAGTAAAGGGATATCTTCCTATATTCAATATTTAGGATTCATTAGTTTCTTTTAATTTAGAATCAGGCCTATACTTCAATGAATTTAGTATTCGATTTACGATCTGTTACATTTATAAAGTTAGGAAGCTTTGACCACTCAGTAGTTCTCAAAGGTGCTGCCAAAATACATTCTAACAAGTTTGTACGTTAACATAGGAATTTAAGATGATTAATCAGTAGTTCTCAAAGGTGCTGCCAAAATACATCCTAACAAGTTTGTACGTTAGACATGGAAAGATAATAGAGAATGGCGTTTTGTGTTTCACATGTTACGACAGTTCTCTATAACAACAACATAGGAATTTAAGATGATTAATATATAAAATAAAGATGATTATCTAGAATCCTCTTACCTAAGTTTTTTAAGTCAAGTACGGTAACTCTATGTAAAATTGAACATAGTTTACTATTATTTGAAGGGCTTTTTTGTTTATAGATTTACAGAGAATCATCATAAACGTTTCTAGATGCATTACCCGATAACAATGGTGCAAAGGATGAGTTATAGCAGCAATAACAAATATGATCTTTTCAGAAAACTAACCCTTCGCAAACGATTCAACACACTCCAATGTCAACCTTCGAAGGAGGATGCGTGAAAATACCGAATCAATAAATGCGAGTATGACTTACGATACTAAACAAATGTTTAGTACCTTTTACTAATGGGTATATAAGTAATTTGCTTATTAATTAAAAAAAAAGATTAATCAATATCAGGAGATAATGTAACCGAAAAATATAGGATTCCTTCCAAAAATCGTGCATTCATCAATTCAACACATTAAATGCCTAAAATCATGGAATTCAATTTTTTCAAATTAAAAAACTACCAAAAAACATTGATTTTCATCCAAACCCTGACAACCCTGAACCGCAACAAAAAATCAAAAACCACCACATAAGTACGGAACATTGGTTAGTTTCGTCTAACCACAGAATTACATAACTTCGGTTAGTTGACTACTAGTCATAGAATTAAAAAAAATTGGTTAGTTGGCTCTAACCACCTAATTACATAACTTTTGTTATTCATACAAAATAGGCAATTGGTCGTTATACATGTTACTAAAAAATGTGGCAATAAAATGTAACACTAAGTCACTAACCACATAATTAGTTTCATCTAACCACGAAATTACATAACTTCGGTTAGTTGACTACTAGCCATAGAATTAAACAATTTTGGTTAGTTGGCTCTAACCACCTAATTACAGAACTTTGGTTATTCATACAAAATATGCAATTGTTCGTTATACATGTTACTAAAAAATGTGGCAATAAAATGTAACACTAACCACATAATTACAGAACATTGGTATTCTATTTAGTGTGAAGTTTGCTCTTACCATATCAGGCTCTAACCACATAATTACAGAACCACCTTAATATGGTGAAGTTTACATTTTATTGCCACATTTTTTATTGGTATTCTATTTAGTGTGAAGTTTGCTCTTACCTAATATTGAAGAATCTGCAATAACATCATGCGACTAATATGGTATTCTATTTTATTTTATTTTGGTACAAATCTTCTCATAATTTTTCTTCTGACTCGATAAATGTTCTCCTAATTTTTTGGTAACCAAATCATGCGACTAATATGGGATCCTATTTTATTTTTTTGGGTACAAATTTTCTCCTAACTTTTCTTCTCGATAAATTTTCTCCTAATTTTTTGGTAACCGAATCATGCGACTAATATCTTCTCCTATTTTAGTGTTAGTAACTCAATCACACATTCAACAAATTTATTAGTCAATCAAATCAAATTAGTAAAAGAATTTTTACTGCTCACATAAATAAATAAAAGATGATTTTGGAAATCAATTTTTTCCAATTAGAATACGTAATAGGAAAAAGTAAATCAATATATTAAATATTTTTTTTGACTTAGTTAATGTATTATTTATTTTATCAATAAATCTTTTATTATGATATATTTTTAAACAAAATTATGTAAACATGTCAATTATCATAAATTAATGATTTTTTTAGATAAGCAATAATTCATTAACGGAGCACTAGGGGTGCTCAAACCCAAACAACATCAAAGGGTTACACATTGTTTAGGCATTGGAGTGGGTTAGTCCACCAAGAAGTAATAGACAAATTAGAATTACAACTCAATCTATAAATAAACCAACTCCACGTTAAACTCTTGATGCGGGTAACAACTGAGTCTATAGAAGCATCCTTGTTCTTGAAAACAATTCCGTTCCGGGCCAACCAAATACACCAACACGTTGTTAACCAAAACAAATACTTGGTTTTCTTTTCCCTCCTCTCCTTACATACCTTTCCAAGCCATCTGATATGCTCAAAATGATTCAATGAGGCCTCATGCTGCACCCCCAGCCATAAGCAAACCTACTGCCATATTTCCATAGCAAATGTGCAGGTCAGAAACAAGTGATGAGAGTCTTCACGGTGCTGCTGACAGATAGGACACAAACTGTCCACTTCCGAAGTGATAACACGGCGATGAAAAAGCTGAGCACGCGTTAGCAGCGAGTCGCGCAGTAAGCACCAACCGAAAACAGTAACTTTGGACGGAGTAATGGTCCTCCACAACTTTTCTAATAAATTATGCAGCTCACCTTCCTGACCAGCAGCCACACCAGCTTCGGCCAGCAACCTGTAATACGATCTGACCGAGAAAAATTTAGTTGGCTCCAGCATCCATATCCAGAAATCGTTTCTCATTCGGTCTGGTTTAACGTCAAGAAAATCTCGTGAAGATCAACAACTTCAGCAACACAAACAGAGTCTTGAAGATTCATCCAAGGCTCCATCCATTTCCAACTGTCATGTGACCAAACACCAATATCCAAGATTGAAACATGCTTAAATTCGCAACCTGCAAAAAGATTAGGAAACACCAAGGATAAAGGAGTGTGTCCTAACCAATGATCCTTCCAAAAATCAACCAACCCACCGTTCCCCAAGCCTCTCCTAACACAAGACCGAAACCAACCAGTCGGATTATGAGAGGTATCCAAATTGAGCAAATCGCGCCACCACAACGAGCCAAGAGAGCCTCTACTAGACGCATCCACCGAACTATGGAGAAAAGCTGACGCAAAGTCACCGTATCTATGAAACAACAAGCCCCTCCAAATTGCATTAGTGTCCACCAAAGTCCTTCACTTCCACTTGGTTAAGAGAGCTATGTTGAATAACTCTAAATTTTTAATACCAAGACCCCCCCCCCCCCCCCGCCTTCTTTGGTTGACAAATCTTATCCCAAGTCACCCAATACATACCTCTATCACCTTCATTAACACCCGACAAGAAATCCCTTTTTTACCATAGAATTTATAACCACCTTAGGTGCCTTATAAAAAGAAAAGAAGTGGAGGGGAATACTGTTCAACACTGAATTGATTAGAGTAACCCGACCTCCTAAAGAGAGAGTGTGCCCCTTCCACGAAGATAATCTCTTTCTAAGCATATCAAGTACCGGCCTCCACGTTGCTGCCCTTCTTGGATTGGCACCGATCGGGATTCCCAAAAATTTGAACGGAATGGATTCCGTTCTACAATGAAGGAAAGTAGAGGCTATCTCTAGAAAATCATCCGCAATATTAACGCCAATGAGCTTACTCTTATGAAAATTGACCTTCAAACCCGACACGAGCTCAAAGCTTCTCAAAATAGTCTTGATACTCCATAAATTATCCCACGTCGCTTTCCCCATCAACATTGTATCATCTGCAAACTGCATAATGGAAAACCTCAAATTATCATTAATAGCATAGCCTTGATAGGCACCCGTCTCCATCGCTTTAGACACCAAAGCCGCCAATCCTTCAGCTGCAATAAGAAAAAGAAAAGGTGACAAGGGATCCCCTTGTCTCAAACCTCTATGCACTATAAAACCTCATTTACCACCACCACCCCATCCAGGATCTAACCACCACCTAGAAAAGCTGATTGACAATTTGAAATGATATTAGGTAGCACCCTATTCATCCTATTAGCCAACACCTTCGCCGAGATCTTGTACAAACAACCTATCAAGCAAATAGGTCTAAATTCTCCCAAGCCTTGAGGATTATCGTTCCTAGGGACAAGTGCAATGAATGACGCTGTAATTGCTTTAGGAAGAAAAGCCTTCTCATGAAATTCATTGAAAAAATCAACCACTTCCTGCTTCAGTATGTCCCAACAGAGCTTGATGAAATTAAGATTAAAACCATCAGGGCCCGGACTTTTGTCTCCATCACAATTCCACACCTCTCTCCTTATTTCTTCCTTGGTGAAAGACTCCAACAAAAACTCAGATTCTGAACTTTGCAACTGCTTAAACGAAATACCGCCTAAAGTAGGTCGGTTATGACACACCTTCGCAAACCCCTCCTCAAAGTGATTCTTGACAAAAAGCTTAACCTCTTAAACTTCCTCCAACATTTCTCCATTATCTCTTAAGATCACTAAATTACACCTCCTTCTTCTATACTTCATAAGAGAATGGAAGTATTTAGAGTTCATATCCCCCTCCTTAATCCACCTCACACCAAACATTATCCAAAGAATTCAAATCCCGGACTAAGGAATCAATGTTCAAATCTACTTCTTCGAAGACCTCTTTGTTCCAAACTCTCAATTTTCCTTTAAGCAACTTTAACTTCTCTTTAATAACAAAAGCTTTGTAACCTGAAATGTTAAAGCTTTCCCAACTGTCTTGAACAAAAGGCAGGAAACCAACATGAACAAACCAAGCATTAAAGACGCGAAACGGTTTAGGACCCCAATCTTTCACGGTGCAGAGAAGCCAAATTGGGCAATGGTCCGATATGTCACGATTGGCAATCCATTGACCCAAAATTCCCCATAAATCAATCAACCCTTCCAAAACAAGAAACCTATCTAATCTACTCATAGACAAACCATCAGAGCACAACCACGAAAACTTCTTACCCGGCACTGATAGCAATCGATGCTAACCGTATAAAAAGGTGACTATAACGGACAACGAAATAATATTTGTCCAATAATAATATAATGCATATATATATATATATATAATTTCATTAATTATCATTATTTAGTTTTTAATTCTTACAAATTTTAATTTTATTTTCCAAAAACAAGAGAGTCATTGTTGTACTTACTAATAGTTGTTATACTAACTAGGTCAATTATTAGCAAATAAAATACTGACTGTATTAAAACTATATATCATTATTTGTATGTTGTATATAAATTTATTAACATTATTTTTTAATAAAACTATTTAAATTTGATTGAATACTATAATTTGAGTATTAAAGACAATAGATTAATTATATTTATAAGATTTTTTATTTTTTTTAGCACAGACCATACCTTTGTCTTTTTTCAAGAAACACCACACATATAAAAACCAAGAAAAAAGCTATACCAAAAAGCTACTGTCTATTTTTTGTGGTTATGGAATTTTAATAAAAGTATATTCACTTTTGTAAAGGTTTTATATTTATTCAATATTATGTTCCATACATTTTAAAATATAAATTGAAAATGCCTCCCTTGCAACGCACCAGTTGCATACTAGTACTTATACAATGCGTTCAATGCTAAATAGAACAAAATGAAATGCACGAAAGTGGTAAAAAAATAACACAGAAATGAAGAAACACAGGAAAGTACAGGCGTTGCTTCTTTGTTTCGTACCAAGTGGCACTTCTCGTTCTATATTCCTGGCACCCCTCAAGGAGGATAACTTAGATAATAATCTATCTGTCAATTCATTCTCTGTAAAGGTCACAGTTACCGAGCTATATTACCATTGATTAATGTTGTAATAGAAACCACAAAATATGTTTTGCATGTAATTCGAGCCATATGTTACAGTACTGCTCAAATTACATCACAAGAATAACCTATCATTTACAGGAAATGGAAGGAGGATAACTTTCTCATTCAAATTTCTTAATCAGTGACAGGTCATTTAACATCTTCTCAATTGCTTCATCATCCTGCGCCCGGCCTCTTGACTGCATGTAGAAAATGACACAAATAATGTAGTAGATGTATTGGTGGTTGTCATTAGTTAATAACACAAATATAGCGCATAAAATGTATCATGCTTAACAGCTTGACGAAACTCAATATTGGGCCAATGACATCTAATCAATAAAAGCATAAGACTTCTTGTTAGACCACAACCAACATGTTGACAAAAAAAAGACCACAACCAACAAGTTTAAAAGTGCTACAATTTTGAACCCACTATACTCAAGACTCAAGATTCTGTGCATAAATATTTCAAATGCCATCACCCTATCAATTCTTTGAAGGGTACATAGCACCCATTTTAAAAAATTATTTCCCATCTCCTTCCTGCCCAAAAGGAAAAACTTACAGAAAGAAGGGGAAGCAAATTATTTTTACCTTGATAGATGGAACCATAGCAATAGCTTCCTCCACAGTTTCTGGGCAAAGATTGCCGAGAACACACAACTGCAACAAATCCAATTAAACAGATAATCAGATCTTGTAACGTCTGAAGAAAATGAAATTTGCTTCCTAAACAAAATTCATGAAGAGAATAGGCATAATACCTCAAACTCGGCCAACTGATGTCTAGCAAGAATTCTTTATATTAGTTAAGATCACAATCTGATGCAAGGCTTTAAAGTTTATTATTATTCCCTTCCATAAAAAAAGGAATCAACATAGACCAACTCCCTCACATATAACAATATAGACACAATAGTCTTTTAATTTATCACAAGATAGAAAGGGATATTACTTAACAGAAAATCCAAAATAAAAAAGAACAGCAGAAAAGTCAAACAAGAAGTAAAAGAAATTAGGCCAATCAAAATTATGAAAAAATACGACGTGGCCAACACAATTTTGATTGAAAGTAAATGCATGAACAAGGATACTCTCGAACTTGTCTAACAGCATCGGGGTTTTTATAGCGGCTGAAACGCTTCACATACTGCAATGACTTTTCAAAAACTCTGAAAAAAAAGGAAAAGAACATTATTAAAAGGTGTTAACTCAGCCTGCAACATTGCTCCTCTTCTATCTCAACATCAGTGGCAAATCTATCACTAGAAAAATATCAACTGGGATTGGCAAGTTCAACGACATATATTTTATAATGTCAATAATATTACAGTCACAGACACCAAAGCATAACTCTTTCCAGCAATTGTATCAAAATAAAAGATCTTGGAGGCACTAAGCATTACCAGATCATGCATATCTTATTCCTAGGATAAAAAGTAATTGTTCTAGGGGTATAAAATATGCTATCCATAAACTTGATGTCAAAATTATGCATGAACTTGATAAAAGATTTGAACTCACTGAGAAACTTGATTCATTGGATCATCAGATGTCTGCTGAAGCTGCTCATACTTGTGCTCTAGAATTAACGAAACTTCACAGTTCATCAAGCACTTTGCTTTCAAAAACTCTGAAAAGTTTCTACTTTATTAGAGTGAAAACAAAAAGTGATATCAATTAGCTAATTACACCAACTAAAAAACATGTTCAAGCAATCCAGCATGACATAATACAATCGAATCATATAAATTGAAGAACTAATTATTAAACTCTTCAGATGAAAATAATTTTTAATTTACATCAACAGGCCAAAAATAAAGAGAAATTCACTATGATCGATGAAGATTATGAGTAACAGCTCCATACTCAATCCTAACACACTCAAATGGTTACTGTGAAAGGTGTTATTTGATGACCTATCATCCCGTTCCTTCCACTCACAACGCATAATCATGAAAATTTCTAGTCAGGTCACACAGTGGAATTTCGATGCTAGGTCACAAATGCAATCAATCTCATAAAAATAATAGAAACCACTCAGCAAAACTATAAATCAAAATTTAAATTCTAGTAAAGTAGTACAGGGAAGGAAGGAAATCAATATTTGAGAGAAGAATTTGTGGAGAAAGTGAATGAGGGAAAAGTGTTTACCGTCTCCGATTTTGAGCTCTGCAGCGTTTTCTTCCTCTTCTCCAGACATGTTTCAGAAAACGATTTACTCCTTTCTTCTGCGCAAGCACGAGACGCCGTCGGGAACTGACCAGAAGCAAAACGACGAGAGAGGTTGACGTTTTTGTGTCGCTTGGAACCAATAAAGGTGTCACCGTGTCAAAAAGGTCAAGCCCGTTTTGGGCTTTTTCTTGAAAAAAAAAATTATATATTGGTACTTTTTGTATGCTTATGAAAAATAAGTTATCCAAATAAATAAGATTTTTTTTTACTAAACAAATAAATAAGCTTTTATGAATTGTTAATAAATTTGCCAATATAGTTTATGTAAAAACAACTTATAGAGATATAATTTTTTTTTGGTTATATAGAGGGCCGGAGCCCGGGAAACGAAAAGCTACAGAATAACACGAGTAGTAGAGACTCCAATACTATCAGCTAGCAGCACAGATGACAAACTATCATGTGGTCTAGAATGAATAACCAAACCCCTCTTCCTGCATACAACCCAGAGTAGCCAAGGCATCAGCACACCTCCCTATAATTATGATAAACAACAATGTCCCAGTCTTCACTGACTAATTTACTAATCTTATTCAGCAATCTCCAACCTTCAAGACTCCCTTGGCTGCGCAAATTAATACTATTAGCAACCACCTCAGAATCCACAGCAACTTCAACCCGGCGATAGCCATGGCTCCAAACAAGATGCAATCCCTCGAGAACTCCCCAAAGTTCTGCAACACACTACACGTTCCCAAATTCTTCGAGAACCCACACAACAAATTACCATCTTACCTCTAATGAGACCACCACAACCAGCTCTGCCATTACTATCTTGAAAAGCATCATCTGTGTTTAGTTTGACTCAACCTGTCTTAGGTGGTAACCAACGGATTTGCTAGACACACCTAGTCTGCATCACCGGATTCTTCTTCTGCATGGTAGCGTTCATATAATCATCAACACTCTTAGTAATAATCTGCCAAGGGAAACGAGGCCTTGTGAAGGATGCTTCATGCACCTCTTTATTGCGCCAAAACCAAAGAAAGTAACAAGCAGTTGCCCACATAGAGCTCCAACGCATGCTCCCATCTAAGTTTAATCCAATCCAACTCTCCAAGTCTTCAACAAAGAACCTGTCTCTTAATTGAACATTCAGGATATTGGACCATACCACCTTGGCAAGGGGGCAATCCCTTAAAACATGAAGAGTAGTCTCAATCTCATTTTGACAAAACTTACAGCTTGGGGGACCAAAGTGCATTTTATGCATGCGAGCGTTTGTTAAAAGTCTGTCATGGTAAACAAGCCATATAAAATGCCGCACCCTCTCTTGCACAGCGAGCTTCCAAACCTTAGACTAGTGCCCAATACTGTTGTCTTTATCAAAACCACACAAAAGATTATAAGTTGTAGCAACAGAGAATAAGCCATCGGTTGCACCTGGCCACAAACAACGATCCGAACCAGCATCATGTTCAGGAGGCACCGAAGCACGCATCCTTTGCATATAGTTAGGGAAGCCAATCTCGAAGAGCATCACAATGCCAAGAACCATTTGTGTCCACCAAGTCAGCAACTTTAAAATTTCTAAGCTCCATAGGAATGTCCACATGAGTCTCCACAATTCTTAATCCCGAGGCAAGCCAACCATGGTCTCAGGCATCAATGGAACGTCCATTTCCAATAGCCCAACAACCAAATTCATCAAACTTGGGCCAAACATTTTCAAGGGCCTTCCAAAGGCTAGAATCCGATCCCTTAGCTATCCAACCCTCCAAAGAACTCCTCCCTCTACCATATTTACCTCTCAAGACCTCACACCATAGAGAATTCGAACCACCATAAATTTCCCAACCCAACTTCATCAAGCAAGCTATATTCATAACAGGAAGCCTACGAATTCCTAGCCCTCCCAAAGCCTTTGGATGAGTAACGATGTCCCAATTAACTGCATGATATTTCTGGTGTTCCACATCTCCACCCCAAATAAAGGCTCGCTGCATCTTTTGAATGTCAAGTAGAATACTGCGGAGTATAGAGGCAGTCATCATTGGGAAAATAGGTAAGGCTTCTATCACTGACTTAGCCATGACAACTCTTCCTGCCATAGATAAATGCTTTGCCTTCCACGCGGAGAGCTGTGCTTTCGTTTGATCAAGAAGGTATTGATAATCACACCTCTTCGGAGCTCTTCCAAGTAACGACACTCGAAGGTATTTGCCAAGGTCCGGGGCTTCCTTAAACCCAGAAAGGTTAGTCAAAACATCCCTCAGGCTTCTATGAACATTTTTTGAAAAAAGAATACTTGTTTTTTCATTGCTAACTTCCTGACTTGAAAGCATACAGAAAAGGTCCAGAACCTGTTTGACACACTGCATTTGTACTTCAGTAGCCTGCCCAAAGAGTAGGAGGTCGTCTGCAAACATAAGGTGGGTTATCTCCGGCCCACTACGCCCAGCTCTTAACCCTTTCCAAGCGCCATCTTCTACTTTCTCAGTGATGGGGTGCGATAATTTGTCCATACACATGACAAAGAGATAGGGTGAAATCAGGTCACCTTGCCGAATCCCTCTTTGAGGCGAGAAAAAATCAGCACGGTTACCATTCCAATTAACATTAGTTCTCACACTAGTAACACCAAACTTAATAACATTAATGATGCATTCCAAATGAAATTCCAACTCAACTTGTCATATGCTTTTGCCAAGTCAACCTTTATAACAAAATAGCTTGTTCTACCTCGCATTTTTTCATAGAGTGCGCCATTTCTTGGGCAATGACTATATTTTCATGTAGGCTTCTCCCTGGAATAAATCCAGTTTGACGAGGCGAGATGATGGAGGGAATAATCCACTTTTATTAGTGAGAACTTATGAATTTAGTTAACATAAAAATTTATTTATCTTCTTAGGTTGTTTTCATGAACTCAAAATTAAGGTCATCCAAACAGACAGTATAATATATAGGGTGCTTTATACAAAAAAAAATATAATATATAGGTTAAAAGTTAATAGTTTAATTACACTTTTGGTTCTCTATTATGAACAACTCACGATTTTAGTCCCCAAACTTTTTTCCCACGATTTTAATCCCCCATTTTTCCAATTTCTAAAATAATTGCTCATCCCTAATTTTGTCAAACATTTAACAGATTTGTTACTCACTAATCCTACCAGAAATGACATTTTGTAACCTCTAAATCACTTGCTATTCATTCCAGGTAGGATTAGTCGGTGACAAGTCAGCGAAATATTTGACAAAGTTAGGGAGGGACAATGATTTTAGAAATTGAGAAAATAGGGGATTAAATTCGTGAAAAAAACTTTGGAGACTAAAATCGTGAGTGGTTCATAATAAGGAGGCCAAAAGTGTAATTAAGCCAAAATTTAGTTAACATTTCTCACCTCCTCTCTACACATGAAATGACAAAACTATCCTTCTCTAACCTCACCTCCTTCCCACTTGTTTGTCTAATCTCTTAATAAGTGATTTGAGCAATACCAAGAGTGTGAAAGTGTTTTGGGTTTTGTTGTTGTCATTTGGAACAGGACATTAAAACATAATGAGCAATATCATATTGTTGGAAATGAATTATCTGTAGAGTTGAAGTTATTGAGAGAAATGTTGCCCGAAGAGAAAAGAGGGGCTAACATCTTAAAAAACCGTGTACACCGACTGGTATGAGTTAGATCCTTCTTTTTTTATTTACAATACTATGAGTTAAATCCTTAATTGAACTCTTGTTTTTTTTTTTGAATATCAATCAAACTCTTGTTTTTTCTTGGACATAATTAAACTCTTGTTTTGTTCATGCTCATTGTTTGCCAATTACCATATTGTCTTACCAAGGGAGCCGGTGCATCATACGCGCAAATCAAACTGAAGAAGTGTCTTGTTTCTTGCACCCGTCACTCATTCAGTGAGTCAAGATCCAATTCTATAATGAAACGTACGATAATGATGGTACAGTAGTTTTTATTAACTAAAAATTAATTAATTTAATTAATAGTAATTAATATTATTAACTATTAAAAAATAAAGACAGCGAGTACGACGAGTCGATGCACAATTTCCACGACTCGTTTGCCCTCTCTCTTTCTGTCCGTTTTAATTCTTCCTCTTCTACTTCGTTTCCCTCGAAAATTCTCCATCATTTTCTGCATTCCCATTCTCATAAGCGCATATTCATTCACGCCTTCACATTTATACGTTTGAATCTGCAATAATACTGCGATTGATAGAGAAAGAGAGAGAATACGAGAAATGGTGCCAAACGCTGCGGTGGTGAATCAAGCGGAGCAGTCGAGAATTGACGGCAACCATTACTTCAAGAAAAACCGTTTCGGAGCTGCCATCGATGCTTACACCCAGGTTTTTTCCTTCTTCTTCCTCTTCTTCTTCCGTTACCGCTAACCATCTTCCGTTATTTCCAAATGTTTCTCTTTTTTTTTGAAGCAAAAATGTTTCTCTTTTAATCAACCCTCATTTTATTTTTCCTTCGCAAAAATCATAACTCTGTTCCCTTCCTAACACGGGTTTCTTTTTGTTGATTCTGGGTTTTTAGGCAATTACGCTGTGCCCTAATGTTCCGGTTTACTATACCAATCGTGCTCTGTGCCATCTCAAACGCAAGTATGTAGTATTTTCTGAAGTTTTATTTCTTCTTTTGGGTTTTTGTTTCGTTTAGGGTTTTAATTTCGGTTTGCAATTGGAATTGTGGTTTTTGCTTTTAGGGTTTTTATTTTCGGTCAGCAATTGCAATTGTGGTTACAATATTTCGGTTTGAGAGGTCTTTGCAACTGCATATTGATCACAGTTGCATCCACATTTACCTCATTTATATGCAATCTTAAGTTATTTTATGTAATAGCAACTCGAATATAATTTTAAAACTGTGTTTTTGTTGTGTTTGGTTTGTTTGTAGTGACTGGGAGAGGGTAGAGGAAGACTGTAGAAGAGCAATTAAGCTGGACAGCAATACGGTGAAGGTCTTTGTGATCGATCTCCTTGTAATTTTGTATCCCACATGGTTGATTTGATTCACAATTTTGCTTCAGTTATGCCTTCATTCATTGGTTAGGCATATTGAGTTTCCTTTTGAATTGGCTTTGTTTGCACATTTAGTTGTGTTGCAAAGATTTTTTTTGCTTGGTGATAAATGCATGGCATACAAAATTCCATGATATTGGCAATACATTCTTGAAATGTTACGTAGTTTTCTAGGCAATTCATTACCCACTATTTTTGACTTTGTGCTTCACAAATCCATTTATCTCAACTATCAAATAACTACTCAACCTATTTCCATATTTCACTTTATGCTCATTGTGCAGCCCAAAATTTAAGCAGATTCCTGGGCTACATTAACTGTTTTCTAAATCAATTCTGTGATTTCTACCAATTATTGATTATGGTTTGTGCTGGTTCACTAACTTGCTGTTTTGGGGTAAAAGGAAGGAAAATGTGTTATGCTTGTACGAGATATGTAAGATGCATTCATGGAGAAAACCTCATCACTAATTTTGAATCATTTTTATGTTATTGATAAAATGATGCTGGGTTGTGTATCTAAACTGAACAGTATTTGGGGTATATTAACACTAGTTTGGTTTGTTAACTACAGCCATAATTACACGAGTAGTAGTTTAACAAGATTTCTAATTATTTGGGATCTTATACAATAAGTACCATTATATTCTAACTTCTCACACCCACCCACCAGGACGATATATGTGTACGTCTTGTTTTTTGTTAGGTTTCGAAAGAGATTTTGCATCAAATTATCAACTTTCTTGGATACGGTATTGGTTTTTTGAAGCGCTATCCAGAGCTCGGTATAAAAACACCGGCTGTATTAGAGTATTTGGCTAAGGCATTTTTTAAATGATATTTCTTGCAAGTTGATCCTGTAAAATGATCGCTTCTTTGTGCTTTGTTTTGATTATGCTGTTTCCACCTGAACCCTCTCTTATATATATATTTCAGGCCCACTATATGTTGGGACTTGCATTGATACAGAAACAAGAATATCCCAAAGGAATCAGAGAATTGGAGAAGGTTTGTTTATCATTGAAAACCTGTTTTGTGTTTCATGCACATCTATTAATTTGTGTTTCATGCACATCTTTTGATTTGTGTTTCATGAAGGGAAAAGCCCCAATGGAGTGGGGAATGCTGATTTCACAAGTTAGTTAGAGAGAGGGAGGGAGAATGCACATGAGAGGGGGGTATATGACGTGTTATTGAGGGAAAAAGGAAGTTAGGCAGGCTTTGGGTGTAGTTTCGGCTTTGAGGTTAGGCGAAGGGAATTCCAAAATCCTCTGAGGAGCATCGCTCTGGGGTTGTGGGAGAGATCCTCTTGTAATACATTTTCCCTTGTTTTACAATCAATAAACAATTTCTTTTTTGCTTAGTTCCGGGTTTCTATCATTGTTCTTCCTACATTTAAATTTGATGTCACATCTGATTGAATATAACTTCCCTGCTGATTTTCTAGGTGATATATTTTTATGAGATGTCAATGGTGCCCTTAGTTTTCAAATGAACGATGATTCTTATGTGTTTTTTTGTTGTCATTAAGGCTTTGGATCTTGGGAGAGGTGCCAAACCAAAGGGTTATATGGTAGAAGAAATATGGCAAGAGCTTGCTAAGGCAAAATACCTAGAGTGGGAACGTACCTCAACCAAGAGATCGTGGGATTTACAGAGCTTGAAGTATGTTTTTCTGGAGATTGTCAGACCTCTATTATCTGAGGGTCTTTCATAGACAACTGCTTAGCAGATGTCTTCATTGCACTTGTTATTAACTATCAACTATTTTTTGGTTATTGAACATTTGTTATCCTCTGAAGTGTTATTATTGCAATATGTATTCATCTCTCAGAGAAGCTTGTGAGTCTGCTTTAAAGGAAAAACATTTTCTCGAAGCCTCCGAAACAGAAGGGTTTGTAGACGATGCTGCTATTTCCCATTTGAAGCAGTTGGAGGCTTTAGAAGTGGTCTTCAATAAAGCTGGAGAGGATGACAAACCGGCTGAGGTATGTATTTGGCCTTTTCTTTTTGGATTTTAGATTCATTTAAGAATTTTCCTATGTTAGTCCATGGTTTGGCTCGTTGTATCTATAGGTGCCAGATTATCTATGCTGTAGAATCACACTTGATATCTTTCATGATCCTGTAATCACTCCAAGTGGACTTACATATGAGAGGGCAGTGATTCTTGACCATCTTCAAAAGGTAATGTATTTTGTGTGTTTCATCTTGTGGATCAGATGTTTTATATTTCCATGAAGTAAAAGTGAAATCGTTTAACTTCTCCTGTCATAGGTTGGTAAGTTTGATCCGGTCACGAGGGAACCTCTTGATTCATCACAACTGGTGCCAAACTTGGCCATTAAGGAAGCAGTCCATGCATTCTTGGACAAACACGGGTGGGCATACAAGATAGAATAACGGAAGATTAAGTTGGAAATTAACAGTTTGTGTTGGTCTTTTGTCTGCTCTTTAAATGTAGCAGGATGGTGCTGTACTGTACAAGTGTGGCCAATGTCATCTGCCCGTTATGTTTGTCCTTCCCTGCAGTGTCCTGACTTTGACCATCTGAGTCCAGCTTATTTTGAAATGTACATAAGGTTGTGTAAATAAATAGTACTCCCTTTCTTATGCCTATAATTTGTGCACACGTATAATTGCCTCCCTTTCATATGCCTATAAATGACTATCAAACTAATTAATTTGGCTTATTTGCCCGTGTTTTTATCAATTTAGGCAAATTTCCATTTGTCTCGGGTTTTCCTTATAACCCTCTCATAGCGGTAATGTTATATCTGACACTAACATTGGTTTAAACTTTAAAGGTTTACATACCCCGCTTATCACTGACACCGTTTGATATCTGTGTTCCTTTCAAGTTTCAAAGACGCCAATTTTCTATCGCAATTTCTTTTGCCATGACTATTGACAAAAGCCAGGGAGAGTCTCTGCAACATGATGTATGCCTGCCAAGTCCCGTGTTTTCTCATGGTCAGTTGTATGTA
Source organism: Astragalus membranaceus (assembly GCA_039519185.1). Lineage (NCBI taxonomy): Eukaryota > Viridiplantae > Streptophyta > Magnoliopsida > Fabales > Fabaceae > Astragalus > Astragalus membranaceus. The sequence continues at coordinate 10,117,116 of CM076846.1, forward strand.
GCTTTTTCTCGCATACGGTGGTGAAACAAGGTCTTAAAGTTTTCTCATCACCCATAACGATGATGTGTCATCCTCGGTTACATCGAATGTTGTCTACCACGAGGAGTTCAAAAATGTACAATAGACAGCTAGTTTCATTGTAATATGTTGTCTGCCCTACCATTTTACAGTGTATTTCATTTGTTGCATGAATGCAGATAACACATGTTCTGCAAGTCTTTATGATTCTTCTCCCTTATGTTAACAGTGTCTTTGTTTTAATATACCACACCGTCTACCCATACTTTTATTTGATGTCATTATGTGGGACGATACATTGTTTCACTGCCATTCTTAGTCTGTTTTCACTAAATCGTCTCTAATAGCATACATACCAGCATAACTCTTACTTAACCAAGTAGGCTCGTGCAGAGCATAGGTGAGGGTCTAGTGTAAAATATTTCTCCATTCATTTCACAATACATGTCAGTTTTTAAGAATAATTTTGCAGAGAATTTAAGAATAATTAACATAGATTTGTACATTAATATATGTGAGTACTTACTATTGTACCCTAGTTTTGTTTGTCTTTCTTTTTAGTTTATTTTGTTTATAAACCAACAGTCTTATCAAAAACCAAGAGAAGAGAGATCAATTTGGATCAAAATCCCTTCAATAGAGTGTGCGTACATATGTGAAGCATGGATCCCTCTTTCGAATGTCGTATCACATGTTGGATATCGACACTCGTTAGACACTGACACGACACGCGTTGGACATGTGTTTGCAGTGTCACTCTTAATACTTTTTTTTTGACTTGGGTACTTCCTAGATTACATTTGAACACCTCTGGGCACTCATATCATTATTTTTTAAATAAATAATCAATTTCTTAAATTTTTTAAATGATTATACTTACATTTAGGATATAAAACCTTTTATCTCCAAAAAAAACCTTGTAAGGCCTATCAACTTTGTTTTTAAAAGGTGAATAGGCAAATCCTAATTCTCAATTTGGATTTTTGCCATGTTAATCATATACGTGTTGGTGTTTATTGATTTAGTTATCTTTGTAGTTATTTATACATATGCGGTGTCCTGGCATTCTATATTTTGGATTTTAGTGATGTCTGAGTGTTCGTGTTAAATTTGTGTCGTATTCAATGTCTCTGTCAAAGTTTGTGCTTGATAGTACATATCCTCCAACATTAAGCCATCAAAAGTGTCAATCCGCTTATCTTAACAGCAAGCAGACCATGATATTAATTCTCTCCATTGACATTATACTCAAGTGAAATCTTTAATGCAGAGAATCCATATCCATTCCTGCAGACCATATATTAGTCATGCATTAAGTAAACATATCGGTAGAATTGATGTGGAGCATTTTGGTTCAGGGGAACCAAATTAATTTCCAGATAAAAGCATGGGGCTACTATGTATAGCAGTAGTAGAAACAAGGATAAAATGTAATCATTTATAAATCATCCACATTTCCCTGTCTTTACAAATCAAAAGTTAAAACCAACAACTCATTCCAGAAATAGGGAAAATAAAAAAGTGAATCTGAAATGAAAGACAACCTCCTCATTTATCTGGCATCAAATAAGTATTTTTCTGCTGTTTTAAGATCCATTGCTAGAGCATCTATAACCTTTTTCTAGGATTTCACGGTTTCCTCGGTACTCATAAAACTCGTTTAATGATCGTGTGCATGCAAAACCAAAGGAAACGATTGGGCATCCCTTCTGTTCTGCCCATCGGAATCACAATAAATTAATTTAATTTTTATCTTTTGAAACAATAATAATAGTAAAACAAATCGTTTTGATCTCTTTATAAATATATATACACAAGTCGTTTTCCTACAGTTACTGGACATGTCAAGGAAGCATTAGTATATGATGACTTGTTGGTTCACTACTCGAGTTGTCTACAATCAGGATAAAGTCGAGCACCTGAAGCTTATTCGGTAGGGTTGTTGCTGATTATAAAAGTCTTTAATATTGGTGCTATAAGTGTGGTAAGGAACCTACTTCTATTGAGTTTGAACATAACAAGAACATTGTATCAATCCTTGGGTCACAAGGATGCAGGCAGGCACGACTCCACATTGTCACAGGACGTCCCATTGTTAATGATATTCCTAATTGTTGTGAGTTTGAGTTGGATCCCTTGTTAGTGCATGGAAACAATACTTTGCTTCGAAATCAGCTTGGGAAATTGTTGGGATCAACAATAGTTGTTGGAATAAGCTTAAACACCACCTCTTATTTCCTTTTGCTCATTGTTGTTCGAGTTGCTGCACTCTCGTCACCAAAGCACTCTCGGCTAATTAACCAGTTTGCTTTTGTAACTATTTTTCATAGGAAAATGATCTACAAGGGAAATGTTCGAGCTGCTAAAGTGTTGGTCAAATGGAAGACTTTACCTCTTAAGCATGGCACTTGGAATTTTCATCCTTGAGGACAAGGATGTTTTCATGGAGGGGGTATTGTTACGCTTTTAGCATTGGCAATGTTACTTCATTTTCATTTTAGCTAATTTTACTATGTTGCTAGTTTCAGTTGTTAAGTTTTACTATTTTTTACCATTTTACTTGCCATCTCATGGTTGAGGAATATTCTAGTCACATTGTAACCAACTCACACTATATAGTGAGTGAATGAAATGAAAGAGGCAATCAATTGCAAATCAAAAACAAACTTTATTCTTCTTCCTTTTCTCTCAGCTTTTACCTCTATGCTATCTGCAAATTCGAATTCTGTTCAATTTCCCAGAATTCCATAGCTTGTAGCCGGTTTCTACCGGAGAAATCTCCCTAGAATCCAAATTCGGTTTCATCATTTACCCAAGGAAATTTCTACAAACTCACTTGGCGGTTTAGTGGAATTCAGGGGCATAGGGAAAATAGATAAAGCTTTTGTTCCACTATTAGAAGAAGTATGTTCATTGCATCCCGCACTTGTTGCTTGCAGCCAGAGGAAGAGAAAGCGTACTTGTATGTTTACTGAATGGCCCATTCACAGCTTTGGGTCGTGTTCTATATTTTCTAAAGACTAAAAAGGTTAAAGATATGAATGACCATCTCCAAATTTTATGGGAAGAGCTTAAAACTGTTGGTTTTGATTTGTCCTGGTTGGAGCCCCATTTTCAATCTGCGGTTGGTATGAAATGTTACTTGGAGAAAGCTGCAAATGTGAAACGGCATAAGGAGAACGTCCAATGCTAATTATGGTAGGCATACAGTGATTATGGGTAATTGCACGCGTATCCTACTGAGCTTGGCAGAGTAATGTCTGGATCCTCTTGAATTGTTTGAAAACAATGAATTCGTGACAAAAATGTGCAGAATTTGGACCTCTTGACTCGTTGTGTGTTATTTACTGTCTCTTAGTCTCAGCAGAGAAGTCCCACATCGCTGAAATAGAAAAAGCAAGCACGCTGAACTCTTATAAAAACCGAGCTATGATTTGATTGAAAGTATCTTTGCGCTTGGGGCAATGACGCAGCTAATGAGGTTCTAACCGAGGCGCGTCTATTGCTGGTTGAAAACTATTTCCAAACCCCCTCTTAGGCTTGGGCTTTGCCTTGGCCTTTGAGAATTTCTGGAAGGGCTCTCTTGGAGGTAAAGCCCTACTATCCAAGTTTCAATATTTTCACGGTTTAGAGTAGTGACAGAGTTGTTGTCTTTTTATTGCTTTGCTAAAACTTCTGTAGTAATTCAAATCTGGTTTCTGCTTGAAACTAATGGCAATTTGGAACTAGGTAGGAGTCACCCAATACTTGAATGTAATTAGCTTTCATGCTTTGCCAAGAATTTGACTTGATTACCACATGAATTTTCAGAATTTTTCTGATGTACCAATAATGGTCACCACATAGTTCCATATAATGTTAGACAAAATTGTTATTTTAATATGTTTTGGTTTGGCTAAGATAATGGTAACATTGTGGTTTGACTGGTGACTGGTAGAAGGTCATTGATGGCCTCTTCTGACTTATTAGCTGCAGTGCACTCAACATTTCTTCTTCAACGCCTTAATTAATTGAATTTCTTGGTAAACTTTCATTTAGGGTCTCCTTTCTTGCTGCTTTGGGCCTGTAGTGTCTGCTCACTAGCCTTGGTAGAATGCTTTTCATGCATTCTTGCCTCACGAGCCTCTATAGTGCCTCGCAACTCTTTAAGACTCATCTTCCACACCTCCTTGGACTCCTCTACAGCTGCAACAACATAGTCACATTTGTACTGTAAAGACCTTAAAATCTTCACATACCTTGTCATCACTGAGCTCTTCTCCACAGGTAGCCATTTGATTTGTGAGACTCTTAACCCTCTTGAAAAGATCCACAATCTTCTGAGGTATTCTCCTGCATTTCCAGCAGCTCATATTGCCTTTGCAATCCTTGGAGTTTAACTCATAGTCACATGTTTCGGTACCTTGGAGTTAATCGATACGCTATTAATAAAAAACAACTAAATAAATGATTAAAATATTAATATCATTGATAAAACTCAACTTTCAAACATAATTTCATAAATAAAACTCAACATATTGACTAAGGGGGTAGTCTTTGAGAGCCTTCCCCATCACTGGAATCTTGATTATCAGTATCAGATGAAACTATCTCAGGTAGTCTTCTTTTTCCAATGACCATATTGACTAATAGTCCCTTTTTTTGTTTTTTCTTGATGCAGCTTGCTCTGCATCTGTTGCTTCCGTACCTACCTCCTTTAGTCCTTCTTTCACGAGAATATTGAAAACCAAATAAAATCATCATTTGGTTACTCCATCGATCCCAATTTTTTCCTTCAAGGGTTAGGAATTGTGTTGGGAAATTCCCTTCTTCGATACCCATCTTCATCTTACTCACTCACTACTCTCGTGTTTCACTCAAGGTTTTGCGTACAAAGAATTTTCTCTCAAAAACTCACGTTTTCTTTCTAGTTCCAGAATCTCAAAGGAGCTCTAATTACCAAGTCGTTAGGGGAGAAAACAGAAACTAAGTGTAAGAATTATGTGGAATGAAAGAGAGATATTTCATTCATTGCTAATCATTGTATTTATACAACATTTAGTTAGTGTAATACTCCCCCCTCCCGTCCCGTCCCATATTATATGAATTTATAGTCAAAAAAATTTGTCCCATAATACATGACCTTTTAGAATCTCAATGAAACTACTAATTTATCTTACCAATGCCATTAATGAAGGTTAATTTGGTAAACTAACTCACAATTTCTTTTTCCCATACAAAATTAACTACTTTTCTTAATATGTGTGAAATGACCCAAAACGACATATAATATGGGACGAAGGGAGTAGAAACTAACTAACATAACTGTCGTAACAGATTATGACAGTAACTAACTATGACCAAGAATCACTAACTAACAACTCCTATGCTTGAATTATATACATTCTACGACACGTATCAAGAATGTCATTGTTTTAAAAACCCAACCAACCAAATGGTTGAATCGATTAAACCATGACTCGACACCTTATACAGTTCGGTTATTTCAGGCAGTTCAACGCGGTTTTATCCGAGTTTGAGCAGTTTAAAACGGTTGAACCATACCGGATCCAAGTAAATTGACAGGTAGTCCACATCATCATCGATACGATTTCGAAATATAACATTCCGCCTGAAGAACAAGTAGTGAAAATGAAAACCTCTCCAAGCTTTTGTCAAAAAAAAGAAAAGAAAACCTCTCCAAGCTAGATTCTAAGCAGATCTGCTCCAACACTTTCTTGTGCTGTCGCTATCAATGGTTGGTACTTAAATTACTTCCGGTTTACGTAATAATATCATGTGCCCTTTCACTGACTTGTTATTCATTATATGTGCGTATATTTCTTTTACGTTTTTTATTTTTCTTCCAGGCGTATTATTTTTATTATCAATCCAAAGTTTAATGGCGAATGCTTGTCAATTTACTTGGAAGCTACTGGGGATATTGCTAGGAGTCAGCCTAGATTTGTAACTTTGAAGTTGGCTCTTTCTAATCAAGTCAATGCCTCAAGGACAAGTGTAAAAGGTGTTTTTCATACTTCCCTGCTTCTTCTTATTTTCATTTTCACTATTTCTCTTTTATTAGAAACTTAGTTTAGAAGGTAGTTAAAATTAGTTTTTAGTTGTAAAAACTTTTCACAATTAGTTTGTTAATTGAAATTTTGTATTTACTTTCACAAGAAGGTGCACTATATAGTGACCACCTCTTCATTTTGTATTTACTTTCACCGAGCGACCCTTCGATGTTCTGATAGGTTATTAAATATATGGAGGGTAAGGGAATAAAGTGTAAAGGGAGGAAAATGAGAGTTTGTTGTAACCACTTGATGAGGTGGCAAAGTGGAGGGAAAATGTGAGCATTAGTGGAGGGAAAATGTGAGTATTAGTGGAATAAATAGTAGTGGGAGGGAAATTAGAAGGGAGCGAAGAATTGGGAATAGACTAGGGTCTTTGGGAGAGATTAGGCCTCTATAGTGCCTTTGGTTACTTTTATCTTCATTTTCTCTTGTAATTTCAGTTTATCACCATTAATACACAGTTATTATGTTTGATTGAGTTATGAGAAATTCTAGTTCTCATCAATTGGTATCAAAGCATTCGATCTTGAGTGCTCAAAGGAAGAACAAAGTTGCTGCCATGAAGGTGAAGGTGGAAGAACCAGCACCACCAGAGATGGAAGAATCAGATTCCTTACATTGGTTCAAGAATGAAGCACTTCCGGGATTTGCGGGAGAAGACCCAATTGGGTGGATCTCTAAGGCAGAAAGGTTTTTTGAGGAGGAGCAAATTCGTTCATCTCATAAGACGCAATGGGCATTCATGAGGATGGAAGGTGTGGCACAGGAATGGTTCTTTTCATGGTGTCAAGAGGATCTTGATGCAGAGTGGGAATCGTTTGCTGTGGATCTAATCAAAAGGTTCAAAGAACCAGAATCAAAAAAACCAGAAGAAATAAGAGGAACTCCCGAATCTGAGAAAGAAGAAGAGGGATCGAATGAAACGCTCGAGGTAAATTCAAAATTCCAGAATGTAGATGTGGTTGTGACTCACCAAAACCAGAAGAAGAAAGAAGATGAACCTGAAAAAGAAAATGAAGAGGTGGTGAAACCAGAAGCGAAGACTCTGTTTCTCGCAAATCAGAGTAAGCAATGTTTCTCTCTTGCGAAGGAGTGCGATCTGGAGGTAGGGAAGGAGGAATCGAAGCCAGAGAAGAAGCTAGAAGAAGTCGATATGGGTGGCGTTAGCAACGAATCGTTGACGGAGGAGCAGCCACCGGAACCACCAGAACCACCGGGCGGTGGTGTGTTTAAGGACGGTGGCAGAAGCCTGGTTGTTGTGAAACGACAAGGAGGTGACGACAACGCTACTGCAACATCACTGGAGGAGCAGAACGACGCAACAATCATCAAAAAGGTGTGGTTGGCTCGCGATGGTGGAGAATGGACGGAGAAAGCTTGGCCGGAATCGACGCCTGAGGAAGAGAAGCGGAGTGGTGGTGACGGAAACGCGGCGGAGACAGCGCGGGAGGAGGAAAACGACGCCGCAGCGATGGAAGAAGAGATGCTGGGCCGCGATGAGGGAGAGCAACTTCTCTCTCGTTCAAGGAAAGCGTGTGACGTGTTCGGGAAAATGAAGGAGGTTAGCGTTAACTGCCTTCCGGGGAATGTGGATCTGGTTGCTCTCACATTGGGTCAGGCCCAATTCATGGTTTGTAATACTGATCCATTTGAAACAAAAAGGGAGGTGTTAAAAGATAAAAAGGGGGTGCAAAATATAGTGGGTTTATTTCCCACTGATATGCCTTTGCAAGCATTACACATGCATATCCACACTGCAGAGCACCACATCAGCATATTCCACTCTTTATTTGATGATCATCTTCTATCACCAGCCCTTGCCATTAAAAGGTTAGAAGAACCTTTTCTTGCAACGTTTTTATTGGTTTTTGAAGATGAAAATGATAGAAATAATTGCAATGGTTGTCAATTACATTTTAAGGGAGTTATCAATTTAGTCAAGTTGTTAGTGGGGGAAACTAGAAGATCTGGAAGCGGTAATGTATCGATTTTGGTAATGTCTCCACTTGTTCTTAAGTGGGACCCAGGTGGCATTCAACAAGATGAAAGTATACTGAAAACTACCACCACGTGTGCATGCGATGGAAATCAAACACTACAACATCAGCAGGTATTGTTCTATTTCCAATTAAACGGTGTTGATAATTATGGGGGCACTTCCATGAGCTATAAGAGGTCCAAGAATCACGTAATCAAGGCTGCCCAATTTATTAATAAGAAGAGGTGGTTGAAAATAGCAAGTAACATAGAAAATAACAAGCTACAATCCATTGTTCGTGAATTTCTGGATGGGAATCAATGCATAAGAGTTGGAATTAGTGTGGCAAAGAGTAACCAATGTTTGCATGCAGAAATTGTTCCTGGTAGGTACTCCAACCATCTTAATGTAGAGACTGTATTAGTCCAACATCCCATGGGAAGGCAAGTTTGGGTCATAGAAAATGTTGTAGCAACCACAATTTATGGAGCCCAGGCAGCACTATTATCAATTTGGGATCAAGCCTTCAACGTTTTTCTTCCACTCCAACAATTTCCAGTAAATAAGCCACTGGAATCTCATGTCAAGGAAGAGGAAGACATTTATGGTTTTATTAAGTTTGGAGGGCACAAACTTATGATTGAGCACATGATTCAAAGAGAGGAGTTTTCAAGCACCGCAATGGCTGAAAGACATCACAAGAAATGGGATCCGGGTGAACATTACTTGGTCTCTTGCATTATTGGGGCATCTTGCTTCGAGCTATGGGATCCGGGTGGAAGAGTATTACTTGTTTGTTTTGATTGATATCTTCACCTTGAGGACAAGGTGAATGTTTAGGGGGGGAGTATTGATAGGTTATTAAATATATGGAGGGTAAGGGAATAAAGTGTAAAGGGAGGAAAATGAGAGTTTGTTGTAACCACTTGATGAGGTGGCAAAGTGGAGGGAAAATGTGAGCATTAGTGGAGGGAAAATGTGAGTATTAGTGGAATAAATAGTAGTGGGAGGGAAATTAGAAGGGAGCGAAGAATTGGGAATAGACTAGGGTCTTTGGGAGAGATTAGGCCTCTATAGTGCCTTTGGTTACTTTTATCTTCATTTTCTCTTGTAATTTCAGTTTATCACCATTAATACACAGTTATTATGTTTGATTGAGTTATGAGAAATTCTAGTTCTCATCATGTTCTAATATCTTGATTTTCATTGTCGGAGTCGATCTTCGGGAATTTGCTCTTCTTCGCTGGCTCGTCATTTCTCTCGTTTTTAACCTCGCGTGAATTTACTCCTGGATTTTTTACATAACTGGACAACTTTCCCGTATGATCAAATCTTCAATGTCGTCTTTCAAAGCATTGCAGTGGTTCGTGTCATGGCCATTACTTCTATGATACCTGCAGTCATGGTTGTCAGACTCGAGAGTCTACATAGACTCGTGAGGGGACCGTAGACTCGTAAGAGTCTATGAAAAAAAATACACTAAAAAAACTGTAAAAAAAATTACTGCAGTGTCAAAAATATTTAATCATAAATCAGTGAACCTGTGAAATATAAAATTTATCAAAATAACCTATTTATAACTAGCAAAAGTATTCCAAGTTTAAACATTCCAAAGCTCCTATCAAATTAGCAAAAGTATTCCAATTAACACCATCATCAGAATTAGCAAAAAAGTATTCCAATTAGCAAAAGTATTCCAATTAGCAAAAGCTCCTATCAAATGGCTTCAAACATCCAAAGCTCCTATCAAATTAACAAAAGTATTCCAATTAACACCATCATCAGAATTAGCAAAAAAGTATTCCAATTAGCAAAAGCTCCTATCAAATGGCTTCCAACATCCAAAGCTTCTATCAAATTAGCAAAAGTATTCCAATTAACACCATCAGAATTAGCAAAAAAGTATTCCAATTAGCAAAAGCTCCTATCAAATGGCTTCAAACATCCAAAGCTCCTACAAAATCCTGTCCATCATCAGAATAGTCACCAACATCATCAAACTCTGCTCCGGATGAAACATTATCTTCATCTTCAACATTATCAATATCATCAACCATTGGAATCGGATTGCTTGACCTTCCACCTAGTTCAACATTAGCTTGCTCAACATTAGTAGCATCAATTTGCTCAACATTAGTAGCATCAACTTGCTCAACATTATCTTCAATAACATCCTCGGTTATCCATTCATCATTAGATTGAATGTCTTCAAATGGAAGAGCAACACTTTTTCTTGTTACTCTACTTTTTAACTTCAAATTATACATGACAAAGACTAAATCATTCATCTTTTTTTGATGCAGCCTATTTCTTCTCTTTGTATGAACCTAAATTAATAAACCATAAATTAGCAAAAAAGTATTACAATTTGCAAAAACATTAAATCAAATTAAGTTTATAAGTAAATGAAATCCATAAATTAATAACTCAATTACCATTTCAAACGAACTCCAATTGCGCTCACAACCAGATGAGCTACAAGTCAAGCTTAGAACGCGAATTGCAAACCTCTTTAACTCCGGACACCCATCTCCATAGAAGTCCCACCATTCTGCGGGAGGCATAGTCTTTCTCATTGACTTAGCAGCTTCACAACCAAACATTTCTCTTTCATAATGAAAGTTAGCAATTTGTGTAAGAATCTTGTTGCACTCACCGGCATCATTTACCAACCTATGCAAACAATTGTAAAGCCCTTGTTTGATATCTGCATCCTCATCTTTAAAACCAGGTTCATTGTGAATTTGAGGATAAAGATAATAAGTTGTTGCATGTAAGGGCCTATGAAGTTGGTTTTCCCAACGCTCATCAATGATTTTCCAAATAGGTTCATATCTATATATATATATATATATATATATATATATATATATATATAATATTAAACATCCAATATTAGAAACAATTGGATAAAATAAAGTTAAATTTTGAAGGAGATAAAGTTAACTAGTTAAGATAACTTACTTTTTCTTAACATTGTTGAAGTTGCTTTTTATCCCCTCCTTTGCTTTATCCATCGCTTGATAAATGAAATCCATGGCGGGTTTTTCATCTGCATCCACCAACCTAAGGACTGTGATGAGAGGAGAGACTGCTTTGAGGCATATGATTATGTTTCCCCAAAAACGACTATCTAAAGCCATTCTTTGCACATCTTTTCCCTCTCTTGTAGATCCATATTTACTTGTAGTCCATGTTTCAGAGGCAAACATACCCAACAAAGCTCCTTTATTATCATTCAAACAAGAAAAAGTCAAATAAGCTGTAGCAAATCTAGTAACCCCAGGCCTAATCAAATCCCTCCCTTGTGTAAACTTCTTCATCATACTAATGAGCCTCGTCTTGGTATATATATAAGTGCAGATTTTTCTTCCCTTTTTTTATTACAAACTGGCGAACCTTCAACTTTTTCTCAAAATCTTCAAAGATCAAGTCAATACAATGAGCAGCACACGGAGTCCAATACAAATTCTTCCTGGTTTCCATTAACTTTTCTCCTGCTGCCTTGAAGTTTGCTGCATTGTCAGTAACTACTTGGACCACATTCTCCTCTCCAACATAATTAACAACATCATCCAACATCTTATAAACCTTATCAGCAGTCTTTGAGATATCAGAAGTGTCTAAGGAATATAGAAAAACCGTCCCCTTGGGACTATTCACTAAAAAGTTACAAATAGAACGCCTTTTCTTATCCGTCCATCCATCGGACATGATGGAACAACCGGTTCTCTTCCACTCTTTTTTATAATCTTCAATTACTATATTAACTTGATCAACAGTTTTGTTTAGAAGCTTTTCTCTAATTTCATGATATGAAGGAGGTTTGTAACCGACTCCATACCTCCCAATCATGTCACACATCTTTGCAAACTCCACATTTTTAATACAATTGAAAGGAATAGCACTTGTATACATATATATAGCTACCTGGAGATCAACCTCTTCCTTGAAATCCCTTTTCATCACTTGATTAATGGTTTTTTGAACCGCATTAGAAGAACCAAAACCAATTTTGCCTTTTCCTTTTGCAAATGTAGAAATTATAGATTTCCCTTTCCTTTGAGATGAATCCACATCCACTTCCACAATTTGAGTTTCCTCACCATCTTCTTCTTCCTCCTCCTCAAGGTCAATCAACTTTCTTTTTCTCAATGCCGCTTCTTTAGCCTCCGCAATCGCCTTCAAACACAATAATTTAACTTCTTCCGGTACCGAATCGCAAGGTTCTGAATCTTCTCTAGTACCACCCAGATGATGTTTAAATCTAGATATTCCTCCACTAACAACCTTAAAGCAATAGTTGCATTTGACCTTTTTACCATTTCCTAGAACATCGGTTCCATATTTCCATCCAATATCAGTCCGATTTCCCGCAGAATTCTTTCTTGTTTTTGCTTTGGGAGCAGTAGTAGTGCGAGTGGTAGTGTTCAGAGTGGTTGTATTTGGATTGCTTGAAGACATTATGTGTACATGCAAGAACCTAAAGCAACAATCACAACACAATAAAAATGCAGTAACAAACACAGTCACAAATCACAATATTTCTAACAACAAACACAGGTAAAAATAGATGAACGATACAGTCACAGAGCATAGAAATGCAGCAGAACAAATACAGAAACCGAAGGAACAGAAAAATCACTCAGAGGCATAGAAATAGAAATGCAGCAGAACAATCAACAAATACAGAGCATCAACATAGATGAACGTAGAAACACAGAACAAACGGAAATAGAAATGCAGAACAAACGGAAATAGAAACGCAGGAACGAAGGAACTAAGGAACTGAAAACGAAGGAAACGGAAATAGAAACCGAAAACGAAGGAACGAAGGAACTGAAAATACCTGTTTGAAGAAGATGAACCGGAAACGACGACGCAGAGCAACGAACGAAGATGCAGAGCACGACGACGCAGAGCAACGAAGCAACGAACGAAAACCCAGAAACGGCAGCAACACAGCGTCACAGCGTAACGAGCAATCGGCAAGAAACGAAAACCCAGAAACTTTGGTTGAAACTTGAAACGAAGAAGATGAGTCGATGAAGGACAGAAGGAGGGGTTTTCGTTTTGGTTGAAAGATGAAGAAACTCGGTGGAATGGATGAAAGAATGAAAGGGCGCGTCTAGGGATTCACCAAGGAAAAGCCAAAACGACCTGCGTTTTGGGCTTTTTTGCTGAAATTTAAATTAAACCAAAAACTCGGTGGAATCGCTTTAAACTCGCGAGTTTGACCGAGTTTATGCGAGTTTGTCCGAGTCTAACCGAGTTTACAGAAATTACGATTCAGCGTGGAATTTGACTCGTTTTGGGTTGGTAAACTCGTAAACTCGTAGACTCGTACGAGTAAACTCGCGAGTTTGACAACCATGCCTGCAGTACTTGCCGGAGCGTTGTCCAGCTCGGGGGGTAGGGCTTTGGGAGTTCTTATGTCTCTGAACTCGACATTCCAACATTCCCCATATAGTTGGGCGTTGGAGACGTTGAGTTTGGTGTACACTTGGTGACGATTCCGAGGTCGGGGATCCCAATTACCTCAGGTTGTCGTATCCTTGGTTTTCTCTTCCGCCACGGGATGTTAACGGTGCGGCCTGTGATGACGGATTTCCGATCTTGATGCTTTCTTCCTCATTGATGAAACATTGGGATAGTTGTAGGAAATCCTGCAAGGTAGTAGGTTCCCAAGTGTTGACGTGTTTTTTGAAAGGGCTTCCAGGGAGTAGGCCTTGCGTCAGAAAGAAAATACGGAAAGCGTCGTCAAGTTCCCGAATTTGGAAAGCTTCGTTGTTGAACCTCTCTTTCTATGTATTCCCTGAGAGGTTCGTCCTCCTTTTGGATGACAGACATCAATACTGCTTTGTTCTTGAGTTTACTTTTGGAATGGGTGAAGTGAACCGAAAAGAGTTTTGCCAATTGTTCCCAAGAAGAAACGGAGTTCGTTTTTAAGGTCCGAAACAATTCCGACGCTATTTTGTCTAGAGTTAAGGGGAAGATACGACATTTCATTTCCATGGGCACATTACGGTCTTGCATAATGGTGTCGAATTGATCGATGTGCCTGTCAGGGTCGCCCTGTTCCATCATACGTTTTCAGACCTCCAGGCGGTTTTTCGAGGTATCTTGGGACTCGGTAATTGTCGATTGTCTCAGTGAACAGGCCTTTTCTTTTGGTTAATCGTGCCTGGGGGCGTGGCCGATGCGGATCATGGCGATCGGGATAAACGTAGTGTCGAGGTTGTGCCTTGTCAGGGTTATCCTCTCGACTTCTGGAGCGTCTTCTTGGTGACGAAGAGGCTAGAATTGAGCGAGGCTGGGGAGAGTTGTCCAGTTCGTTAAGACCGTCATGTCGTCGAGCCGGACGAGAACGGGAACCATTCCCTCGTTGTCGGCGAGGAGGAGAACGATGATATTCATCAAGATCGTCGTATTGTCGAGCTGGAGGGGAACGAGAACCATTCCCCCGTTGTCGGCGAGGAGGAGAACGATGATAGTCATCAAGATCGTCATATTGTCGAGCCGGAGGAGAACGGGAACCATTCCCTCGTTGTCGGCGAGGAGGAGAACGATGATAGTATCTTCTCCTGGGTGGGGAACGATGTCTTCTCCGGATCGGGAGTCTTGTTTCAGGGGAGCTCGGGTCGGGTGATTCTTGGTTCGGAACGTTTCGTGCCCGGAGATTTGCTACCTCGTCCGCAAGGTCGGTGAAGTGATGGCTTCTTTCTTGGTTCACGACCTCCTGCCAGGCCAGCAGTTGGACGAGCTGTTGAACAGCATCGGTGAGGGCTGGAAGCAATGGAGGGGGAGGTGGTAAACTAGTTCTGTATGAGCTTGTTGTCTGGGAACGGGCGAGGTTCAGGTTGGGGGAGTGTGCCCGAGCTCGGGTGGAATTCGTAATGTCCTGGACATGACCCTCGGCCTCGGGTATTTGATGAGTTTCTACCTCGGGCCCGACCACGAGACTGACCGGTCTTGAACGGAGTTTGGGTGCCATTTTGTGGATCAAGGTAATGGGAGAGGAAATTGAGTATAGATCCTCCCACTATGGTCGCCAATGTTCTGTACCGTGCTTCCGATCTTGAAACAGTTGGTAGGAGTTGTCCTTGATCTGCGACGTTCGACCTTGAGATGCCGATGTTCGATCTTTGAGATGGCGATGTTGTACCTGCAATGACACTCCGATGCTAAAGTCAGTATCTGAGTGAGTCAGTGTTTTGTATTAGAAATTGCTTACATTTATGAGTATTGAGTGTGGTATTTATAGAGTTTGTGTGATGTTTGTTTTGTCGACCCCGAGTCGTTAGATTTTACAGAGGCATCTGTATCGTTGATTAACTGGACTAAATTTTCTGGATATAGGCTGGTTTAGTTATTGAGCCTTATAAGGGATATAAACATCATTTTAGGTCTTTTACTAATTACCGTAACAAGTTATATATCATGCAGATGATATATACCAAATAGATTCACGGAGCCGTGTGGTGTCAGTAATGATGAATATTGATTATCATCCTTGTCTCACTCTGGATATGGATTCACGGCAGTCACCACCGCCGGTGACTGCCTATCTCTCTCTATCTCTCTCTTCATCCATTTATTTTGATTTTTTTAATATAAAATAAATCAACGGCCGAGATTGAGTATGATGGTGATCCAATGGAGGGCACCGGTCCGACTGCCGTGATTGCCGAGGTTAGCGACTGCCGAGAATCGCGATCCGTCTCACTCTAATGCTCTTGTCGAATTATATGGTCATTCCTGCCTCCAAGTATGTTTATTTCTTTTGATATATAAGCTGTTTTTTGTTGTTGAAATTAAAAAGAACATCCATCGTATCTTTTTTGCTACTAAGCAAGGTTCATATGTATTTCTTAGCTCATTTCCTTCCGTGTTTTTTTTGGTCGCTTTCGTACATTTCGTTTTTTTTTTCGGAGGTCTTTGACCCCGTTTTGGTGTCTAGGGGAGATGAGCCTTAAATAATCTAAAGTTTGACCGGGAAGTAAGTAAAGTTTGACTCCAATTTGTTTCATCGCTGAGAAGCTAACCCAGATACTAGTCAAATCCGCCAATTTAAAGAGAGTGCATTAACCACTTGCACCAAAATTTAGAGTTTTTGTATAGGTTTAAATACGTTTTTACACCCTGCAAATAGGGGGTGTTTTGCTTTTACCCCCTGCAATTTTTTTTTTTTTAAAAAACACCTTGCAAAATTCACTTTTTTGCTTTCAGTCCT
Source organism: Astragalus membranaceus (assembly GCA_039519185.1). Lineage (NCBI taxonomy): Eukaryota > Viridiplantae > Streptophyta > Magnoliopsida > Fabales > Fabaceae > Astragalus > Astragalus membranaceus. Next base: position 10,133,401 of record CM076846.1, read on the forward strand.
TATGTTAGCCAGACGTTACAAAAACGTCTATGTGGCTAACAGATATCTGAGTTGACTTTTTTTTTTCTTTTCTAATTTTTTTTAGGCTTAAATACAGTTTTGGTCCCCCTATTTTAATCAATTCACGATTTTGGTCCCCAAAGTTTTAATTTGACGATTTTGGTCCCCCTATTTTCCCAATTTGAAAAATCATAGTCCCCATCCTAAATAAGTCAAAATTGAAACTCAATTTTGACTTATTGTCCTATGTGGCAGCCTACGTGGCACCCCCCCCACCCCCCCACTGTTCATCTTCCCCTCCCCCTACCCCACCGCGACCCCCTCCCACCCCCCACCGTGAACCCTCCCACAACCAAATCTCTCTCTCTCTCTCCTTCGCATCTTCCCCTCTTCCCCACCCCACCCCTCCCACCCCTCCACCGTGACCCCCTCCACCTCCCTCTCTCTCTCGCTCACCGTCTCTCCCCTCCCCCCTCGATTTCCCTCTCTCTCTCGCTCACCGTCGCTCTCTCTCTCTCTGCGTCTCTCTCTCTCTCTCTCTCTCTCTCTCTCTCTCTCTCTCTCTCGCAGATCCGGTGAAGGGGAAGGGGAAAACGCGCCGGCGTTTGAGAGAGGAGGGAGGTGCGAAGGGGGGGTTCACGGTGGGGATGGGGGGTTCACGGTGTGGGTGTGGGGTGGGAGGGGCGAAGGGGAACAGTGGAGGGTGGGGGTGGGGTGGGGGTGCGCCTACGTGGCAGTCCACGTGGACTGCCACGTAGGACAATAAGTCAAAATTGAATTCAGTTTTGACCAACTTAAGAGGGGGACTATGATTTTTCAAATTGGGAAAATAGGGGGACCAAAATCGTCAAATTAAAACTTTGAGGACCAAAATCGTGAATTGGTTAAAATAGGGGGACCAAAACTGTATTTAAGCCTTTTTTTTATGTTGACTGGGACACTTCACCACACCACACTTGCCCTCCACCACCACACCCACTTGCACTCCCTTCACACCTTGATGTCTGTCTTCCCCTCCCTCCGTTCACACCAGATCTGCCATCAATGTCGCCTCCTCTCTCACAGCCACCCTCATCGTCACTTCCACACTCTCACAAACCCTCGTCGTCACTGTCTTCCCCTCCCTCCGTTCACGAATCTCGCCCCATCGTCACTTCCACGCTCTCACAAACCCTCGCCGTCACTGTCTCCCCTTCCCTCCGTTCACGAATCTCGCCCCATCGTCCCTCCGTCTCCGTTCGCATAGTCAACCACCCCACACCACCGTCTCTCTCAGTCGTTCCCTCTCTCAGACCGTCGTTTGTCCTCCACTTCTCTTCCTCAATCACCGTCTCTTTCTCTCTCCCTGAAACTTCCCTCTCTCTCCACGAAATTTTCAAAATTTCTCTCTCTCGTAGAAGAAACAAGAAACTGCAAGCCACCACGACCACCACAGAAAAAGGGAGAAGATCTCACCACAGCCACCATTTTCGCGAAGCCCCGTCCCCCTTTTGCCAGATCTGTTCCCCTTTTGCCACTGTAACCCCTCCACCATAAAAACGAAACGAACCCAGAAAAAGGGAGAAGAAGATCTCACAACAGCCACCTCTCACCACCACCGAAACCGTCACCTCCCCCCTCTCCATTTTTGTCGTTGGCGGCGGCGAGCACCACCACCATCACAACCACTCCCTCAGATTTCTCTCTCTCAATACTCCCCTCCCTCAGATTTGTCGTTGGGCTCTCTCTCTCTTCCCTCTCTCCCCCGTAGATTTCTCTCTCTCAATTAATTAAAATAAAAACTAATGACATGGCAGCCCAGTCAACATTAAAAAAAATTAGAAAAGAATAAAAAATGCCACGTAGACATTTTTGTAACGTCCATCTTAACAGAATGACTGAAAGCAAAAAAAATGATATTTACAAGGTGTTTTTTTAAATAAATTTTTTTTTACAGGGGATAAAAGCAAAACACCCCCTATTTACAGGGGGCTAAAAACGTATTTAAACCTTTTGTATCTTTCCTTTTGTCGTATTTAGCATTGATCGATATAAAATTGGTAACGGAACTATTTTGACAACCCCATACTAATAAGGTTGGCTAACTATGTCTATCTAATATTTATTCATGGATCCAAATGTGCTGCTATGTCTATCTAATATCTATTCAGAATCATCATCATCATCATCGTACAATAATAGACAGCATTTTTGTCTATAGAACTGCATCCATCCACCTGTGCACTAAATTTAAATTTCACACGGCTAATCTAATAGTACAACTGTACAAGCTAGTCCCACTTTCTGAATCATTAGTCACCTTATTAGATGAGTAAATGATTATGCTCTCACAGCTGTCGACGACCTCACTGAAAGAACAAAATAGGAGAAGAGTTAGGCTTTTTTGCACGTAGGCGCTACTACCCCACTTTTGTCACTGTTATTTTTTGTGAAATACACCATTACTACGTACTTGCTAGTAAATATGTTGAAGACAGAGTCACAGAGCATATGCGCTACTACCCCACTTTTGTCACTGTTATTTTTGTGAAATACACCATTACTACGTACTTGCTAGTAAAATATGTTGAAGACAGAGCATATCTATTACGAATTGGGCCTTTAGCGGCGAATCTGCCTAAGGCCCAAACACCAAAGGCCAAATCCATCAGCCAACGGTGGAGATCTAAGACCTAGATCTAATGGTCCTCTTTCATCTCAAAAACTTATAAATAAGCATTCAATGTTAGCCTTAAAGGCACACACTTTCCATTCACCTAACTTGCAATTAGCTCACTGGCTGACTTGAGCGTCAGAGTGTTATTGCAGGTACCAACCACCCCGAATCGGAGCAAAACTCGGACTGACCAAGAACGTGAATACCAACTACCTCAGATCGAACTTAATATCTAGTATCGGATACCGGTCCAGAGGTACGGCAACGAATAATATCATATGTCTTTATTTCAAAACGCACTAAGCAAAGTTGTCATACACAATCGTAGTAGTGTGAACAGAACCCATCATTTACCTTAAACATTAAAAAAATGAACGGACACTGTTGTCTAACTTTATGACAAAGCTAAAGACCGATTCTATTGTAAAATGACGAATATATATATGTAGACAAAATAACCCTAGCGTCGGATATTGAACCAACATAATACCAAAAAGACCAAGTATACTCCTAACCTTAACCATATTTTGTCAACAATAAAAATAACTTTAAGCATATATGGTCACGTTTGATTTTGAATAGTCGATCCCTCTCGCCCGAGAGTTGAAGGCGTCCGTCAATCCGTGCCCCCCACTAGATTCTAGAAATCACACGCAATTCTCAACTCCCAACCTCACTATTTGCTCTATCTTGGAGATCACGTTCCCACTTCTAACTCAATATTACAGTCAATTACTACAACGTCATACTTACACGTGTCACATAGATACGCGGTTTAAACCATATAAAACACCCCCTTCAGTTCACTTTAACTCATACGATGAACGTTGAATTCTTGTTGTCCAACAAGAAAGGAAGCACACCAAAGACCAAACCACCAAGCACGCATGCCTTCTAGTTTAATATAAAAACCTCTAACACCACAACAACCCAAAATCAAAAGTGAAACGCGCGTTTCTTTCCCGGTATCTGGTCATCTGCAACATGAACGACAACCACAACAGCCAAAACGGCACGGTAATAAAATCACTAGATTTTGAAAGTATAAAAGGTTATTTCCGCCTGTGGACGCGGTGCCAAAGGTGTAGTATTCCTCGCGAGAACCGGTGACCGGTCATCCGACGAGTTTGTTGCTTTGAAAGTGATATCAAAAGCTCTTATTGATCAGAAGAAATCCAAGAACGATAAAGGAATCGGCGAGTACAAGAGAGTGTCGTTTGAACGGAAAGTGCTAAGTCGTTTTGATCACCCACTTTTACCACGGTTGCGAGGAGTTTTGGAAACCGATCATGTCATTGGATTCGCCATTGATTACTGCAACGGTGGCAATCTTCATTTTCTCAGAAAGAAACAAAGTGAGAAAATGTTCTCCGATGACACCATCAGGTAACTTTCTAAGTTCTATCTTTAATCTTTCCTTATCTTAACTTTCAATCATAGAAAATCATTATTCCGATTAATTTATTAATTTTTATTTACTTTTTCTAAAGGTTTTACGCTGCGGAATTGGTCCTTGCATTGGAGTATCTACATGATTTGGGAATAGTGTATAGAGATTTGAAGCCAGAAAACGTGATGATTCAAGAAAACGGTCACATAATGCTCGTCGATTTCGATCTCTCCACTAAACTAAACACTAAATCTACTCAATCACCGAGTCGCGACTCGTCGGCGGGTTCTAACTCGTCGACGGAGAAACACGTGAGGAAGCGACGACTCTCGCGGTTTTATAGTTGTAACTCAGGGATATTGCCGTTTGACTCGGACACGGAGCCACAAGGTGTTAACTCAGCGCGGCGGAACGAGTCAGACTCGGTTGAGAAATCGAACTCGTTTGTTGGAACGGAAGATTACGTGGCACCTGAAATTGTATGCGCAAAGGGTCATGGCTTCAGTGTTGATTGGTGGTCCCTTGGAATCGTTTTATACGAGATGTTGTATGGAACGACGCCGTTTAAGGGAACGAATCGGAAGGAATCGTTTTATCGGATTTTGACGAAGGAACCGGAGTTGACGGGGGAGAAGACGGCGTTAAGGGATTTGATTCGGAGATTATTGGAAAAGGAATCTGACCGTCGGATCCAAGTGGATGAAATCAAGGGACACGATTTCTTCAAAGGAGTTAAGTGGGATACGGTGTTGCAAGTGGCAAGACCACCTTATATTCCTCCTCCGATTGAGGTTGAAAAAACTGTGGGGTTAAGCAAAAGCTATGTAGAGACATTTGTGCATGCGGTGTTTTTTCCTGAATCTGATGATAATGAAGCGGAAGAACATGAGGTTACCGGAGAGGATAAGCCAGTGTGGGTTGATAGGTTGAGCCCCACTCCCAAAGAGAATGAAGATTTTTTAATTTTTTGACTTGATATAAATATTTTTTATAGCTATTGTATACTGATTAGTAGTACTATTTAACATCTAATTAATTATACTAGTATATATTATTTAACATCTAATTATCTACCTGCTTTAATAAAACACATAAATAAGTGATGTGTAGAAATTGAGAGAGAGTTCTCCCACACTCCAACCATTTGTATTAGACTCAAAAAGATATGGTCTAATCCAATTTTGATAGAGGAAAATTAAGTGTGAATGGATGATGTTTCAATCCAAAGATTTAAATTCTTCGAGCATATATGAAGAGGATTGTCTCATCTCAATTAATGGAACTATTGAGCTAGTCAGGGTTTGAATGAGCAACATGCATGGCGAATTTTAATCTTATAATGCTCTACTAAGGTACTTTCGGGGTTAAATAAAAGCATCTAACTGTTAGAGGATTAAGATATAAACCGTTACGGATTGGGCCGTGACCTTATAGTGGCTGAGGCCAATGCCAATGGCAAGTCCATAATCAATTCTCAAGGTATGGACTCTCTCCAATATTTTTACCTCTAATCAATTCACTAACTGACTTGAGCGTCAGAGTGTCTTTGCAGGTACCACTCCACCTCGGATCGGAACGGAGCTTGGTTGATCAAGACCTATATTACTACCAACTATCCCAGATCGCCCGCGAATTCTGAGATACGGTACAGATTATTGGCGCGACCACAGTGGGAGCATCTTGTACTCTAGCTCCTCTCCCATCTCCTTGATTGACGATCATGGTTGTCAAAATCGCGAGTCAACTCGTACGAGTTTACGAGTTTATGATGCCCCAACGAGTCAAATTTCGTGTAGAATCGGAATCTTCATAAACTCGCTCAGACTCACTCAGACTCGGTCAGACTCGCTCAAATTCACGAGTTTATCACAGAATTGATTTTTTTTTTAAAAAGCCCAAAACACCGGGTTTTAGGTTAACTTGTAGAGGAAGCTCGTTATGTCTAAGATGTGTACAAGTGCTATTCCTTTCAATTGTATTAAAAATGTGGAGTTTGCAAAGATGTTTGACGTGATTGGGAGGTATGGAATCGGTTACAAACCTCCTTCATATCATGAAATTAGAGAAAAGCTTTTAAAGAAACTTGGAGTTTTATCTAATAGGAATTGTTATCTACATACTTTTTATTTTGCTTAGTTATGGCGTTTGAAGTTGGAATGTTGAAAATTTTGATAAATTTGGCTGTTATTGATGAAATGTCTTCATTGTTATTGATACTGTTTAACACTACAATAATATTTTTTCATATTTTTTTAGTGTATTTTTTTTCATAGACTCTTACGAGTCTACGAGTCGAGTCTACGGTCCTCTCACGAGTCTATGTAGACTCTCGAGTCTGACAACCATGTTGACGATGGCTCCAACGTTACGACAGAGGACTATCCCGAGTGTCATTGAGGGACCCGGTCCTACAGCAGGTGACTCCAGAAGGAGTGGCAGTCACCTTACCCCTTAGTCCGGCGCGTGCTCAAAACTCAACTACGGCTATGGTTCCCTGGGGCTCAGCCCGGAACCGACTTCCATCTCCCCCCTCAAACGGTATAGGTGCCGATCGATGCTGATCAACAGCTCGTCCAGTTGCTAAATCGGCAATTTGAGGCCGGCCAGCAGAGAAACCAACGCTACACCCAGTTAGAAGCTGAGATTGCTGAGATTCGGGCTCGTAACATCCCGGATCGAAGTTTCTCTCGGCGCAACTCTTCAAGTAGAAGGACTCACGGCCACAGGCGACACCGATCTCCGGCTTGGAGGAGATACCATCATCGCTCTCCACCTTATAGTATAAGAGGGTGTGGATCGGGGACTCCCCCAAGTCGGACTCCTGATGATACCTACTATCCCGAGGATTCCCCTCGGACTAGCCTGTCTATGGCTTCCTCTTCTCCAAGGCGACGTTTCAGAAGCCGGGAAAGATCCCTGAGGTAGGAACGTCGGCGCCCTCGCTCGCAGAGATCCCCCGACAAATATGACTACCGACGGTCTCCACCCCAGAAGAGGTCGGCAAAGCGTAAATGACCTTTCAAAACTAAGATGGACTACTTCCCGTGCCGAAGCACCTCGAGAAACCCCCTGAGGGTCTGAAAATGCACGATGGAACTGGCGATCCGGATCGCCACCTCGACTATTTTGACACGGTGCTGCAATACCGGAATGTCCCGGAAGAGATTAAGTGCCAGATTTTCCATCTCAGTTTGGAGGAAACAGCTTTGGATTGGTTCAGGGCCCTTAAACCAAACACCATCTCTTCGTGGGATCGCTTGGCTAAGCTTTTCTCTGCTCACTTCGCTCACTCCAAGATGAAGCCGAAACCCCCGAAGGTGCTGCAAGCAATTCGACAAGGCGAGAATGAATCTCTCCGAGACTATATAGAGAGATTCAACCGTGAAGCTACGGAAGTCCGGAACCTCGACGACTCCTTCCGACTTTACTTCATGGAGAGAGGACTTCGTGAAGGGAGTTTGTTTCAGATCGATGTCGGTGTAAATCATCTTGAGTCTCTCGCTGAGTTCCTCCGGAGGTCTCAGAAGTACATTGATCATGAAGAAGGGGTTAACGCAGGAAGGTCACATTTCAAGCCCGGAGGACCTAGACTCGATCAAGGAAGCAGTGGTCAAACAGAGGATAGCAACGTGGTACAACTCAAAGGTAGTCCCAAGGGATTTTGAGGTCGGCGATCTAGTGCTCCGGAGAGCCTGACGTTCGTTTGAAAAACGCCGCACAAGAAAAACTCGCCCCGAAATGAGCCTACGCCGTGATGTAATCCGACTTTGTAAAATATTCAACCATCTAATATGTATGGATTGGCTACGATTGGTCGGCGTTCTGTACTTGTTGTTTTCCTCACTCTGAGTGCTTAGTAAATGTGATTGCCGAGGTGAAAATGGGGGCAACACGGAATCGCCAAACGATCGCCCTTAATCCCTTTATAAACCAGAACCCGAGCCACCGAGCTCGACATTGCTACCGACTGAGGTAGTCGCGACTCGTTGGGACAAGTTCAATCCGGGCCGAGCCCCGGTAAACTGTCCCAAAGGCAACAAAGATCTTTGGATTCGAAATAGCAGAGATTAATGGTCGAGGCTGCCATTACCCTGAAGGGCGAGTTCGATCTAGGCCGAGTCCTGGTAAACTGTCCTAAAGGCGATCTAGTCCGAATCTCGGGCACTCCGAGGCTGGTGGCAGACACCCTCGTAGGTATAAGCCCGGCCTTGGAGAAGCTAAAGGGCGACATTAAACTGACACCTCGAGTCACTCGATGGTCACATCAGTCCCGGACTCTGAGGTTGGGGGCATAAACCCCTCGTAAGTACAAGCCCGGCCCCGGAAAAGGTCGCGATCTAAGAGCTAGCTGAATCCCGGATATTCAGAGGTAAGGGGCAGAAACCCTCGAAGGTATAAGCCTGGCCGTTGAAGAAGGTCGCCATATTGGTCGACCATTCGAATTTAAAGATTACACAAAGCCCGGACAAACTCACAAGTCAGGCTCGCCCGTCATCGAACGGCGCGTCTAATGACTGACATTATTGTCAGGCGCAGGAATCGTGACACCATCATTGAGCTGACACCTTGAGTCACTCAACGGTCACCTCAATCACGCCACGCAGCAACGACAAGGCAAGACCGGAGTCCCGGATATTCCGAGGTTGGGGGTAGAAGTCATCGAAGGTATAAGCCCGACCTTGGAGAAGGTCGCCAGATCGGTCGACCGTCTAATTCAAAACTTCCACGAAGCCCAGATAAGCTTACAAGTCAGGATCGCCCCAAGGCGACCCGACTTGGGGGGGCAAGTGTTACGGATTGGGCCGCACCCTTATAGTGACTGAGGCCCAATGCCAATGGCAAGTCCATGATCGAACGGCTGAGATCTAAACCCTAGATCAGACGACTCTGATCAATTAGGTCAAACACACATTTTACTCTATAAATAAGCATTAATGTAATCCCCAAGGTATGGACTCTCTCCAACATTCTTACCTCTAATCAATTCACTAGCTGACTTGAGCGTCGGAGTGTCTTTGCAGGTACCACCCCACCTCGAATCGGAACGGAGCTTGGTTGATCAAGACCTATTACTACCAACTATCCCGGATCGCCCGTGAATTCCGAGATACGGTACAAAACATAAACCATGGCCAATAACTTTTTTTTGGTTACAAAACCATGGCCAATAACTATAAATGTTATTTGTTGTTCTCAATATACTACTAGTAAGATACTCATTACTATATACAGGCAGCAGCATGTTCTTTGTATGAATAGACTCCGACACCAGTTAATTAGTCTGTAACGGTAAATAGTAACTGTTTCGTGGCTCATTTTTTCCCATTTATAGTTTATATAGTAATTTATAATTATCAATGACAAATACTTGTCCCGTACGTTTTTTTTATCAATGACAATTATTTGTCTGTGTTTTTTATTTATGAGTGACAAATGTTTATCATGTGTTTTATATGTATCAGTGACAAATATTTATTTGTCATGAGTATTATAAAAAAGTTTGTCTCATTTATAATGTTTTCAAAAAATTAAAATTATCAATTACAAATATTTGACCATTTTTTATATATTTATAAGTGATAAATATTTATTCCGTATTTTTATGTATCAGTGAAAAATATTTGTCGCGTGCTTTTTATATATTTATCGGTAGTTCGAATAGTCATTAAGTCTTCATGTTTTTTCTAGGAGACAAACAGTTATTTTTTTAAGGATTAAATTGAGTTTTACTTTTTTCAACAACAAAAATAGGTCTTCATGTTTTTTTTTACAAATGAAATAAATAAAAGTGAAAGTGTGTGAGAGAACAGATGGAGGTAAACCTGAAGGGATTGGCCTATTGGAGCATGATAGGATTTGTATGCAGAACAACGGAAGGTCCCGGGTTCAAATCTCCATTAGGGTGTCATCCTTTCACCCTAAAATTTCTGTAACCAAAAAAGAGATGGAAGTGGAAATGAAATTGAGGGAAATTTAAAATTTTAAAATTCAAATTTATAAGAAATGGGGGAGAAGAATAATGTATAATGACTATTTTACCTTTAAAAAAGGTTGTGTCAATTTTTAGAAATAGGTAATTCAAAATTTTACAAAAAAATTTAGATAATATGTTATCACCTAGCTTAATAATTTAAAAATATATGACATGTCATACTCAAACGTGACAACATACTAATGGATGAATGTGTAAAATATTTTAAGACAAATAATATATAAATTAAATTCATATTCTTTTGGTTACAAACGTTACACTTGTTGTGGTAAAACACAAACAACCGAAACAGGTGTTATTTGGGTGTTGAGCCCAGAGTTCTAACTCAATATGCTCTACTTTTCCTCTAACCATCGCCTACCCTCGACCATTTTAGATGATAGGATTGCCTCTAAAAAAAACTTTACACTTGTTTTTAGGAAATTTTGTCTCTTTAATTCATTACTACTCTTCAAAGAAAATATTTAGGTGAATACTCTCATACCCATTGAGTTTTTTTCGGTATAATACTTGTTCTTGTATATAAAATGGGGGTGGTTCACCCCTAAGGGAGACCTCTCAAAATACATGAACCAAGTGTCCTTAATACAACAATGGAGTGTGCTATTTATAATACAAAGAGAGCCCTAGAGTGTTCTATGCTACAGGGAATCGACCTTTCCCGTTTGCTCCGCGCCTGCCGTCAAGGTGGTGGTGTGGCCACTACTTCAATACAAGCCAATGCTCAGCTACCACGTCCTCTTCGTTTGTCTTTTACGCGAACGCGTCTTGGTCTATGCATGGTTCGTACGGCGGTGCATGGCCTTGATCAGTACTATTTGTGCTTCCTTGGCCGACGATTGTGCTACTTGGCTTCCCCTTCCCTACTCGGCAAGGGTCTTCTTTGAGGGGAGTGAGAGCTCTCATCGGTCTCCTGGGGCTCTTCTCGGTCTTATGGGGCCTAGTTCGGCAATTTTCGGACACCTCCGATACAATACCTAACTTTCAATCACTCAATGATATGTCAAATATACATTTTAAAACTTATTATACGAAAAAAGTTATTTGGTAATTTTTACGGAAAGATGATATATCGGGAACTCACTTTTGTGTTTCGGAAAAATGAGAGTGTGGGAGAGTTTGGGTGAGTTTTGTTGAAGAAAAAAAGGCAAAATGGGAAATTCTGGGTTTTTGGGGGGTATGGGGTCTAGGTGGGGGGGGGGGGGTCAAAAGCATTTTGCCTAATTTTAACGACATACCAATGGATCATGGTATGCCATTAGCCCATTAATTTTAACAACGTCCACAAATGAAAAGGATCAGGCCCAAATGTAATCACATTATTCTTCTTTTTTTTGAAAAATAATGAAGGTATTCATCTTAAACAAAAAGATGAACAAAAAAATTGTCAAACACATTGCAACTGACTGAAGTACATTGGGTGGTTGAAACTGGAAAGTAGCGACCCTTAAGTCATTTAAAAAAGGAAAAAATTAAAAAATATACTATGTTGGAAAAATATAAAATGACCAACATCCATACAAAATATACATGATTTTTAATGTAAAAACGATTTAGATAAGTCATAATTAATTTGAGGTTCATATTTACAAATTGAAAAACATGTCGCCATGTGGAAATAAGGGGCTTAAATTTTTCACTGAGATTAATTTTAGGCTTAAATATATGTTACCCCCGGTAAATATCCCCATTTTCCATTTACCTCCCTGCAAAAATTTTCTTTTAAAAAACACCTTGCAAATATTAAGTGATTCCAGTTACCCTTGCTGTTAAAAAATGATGTGGCAAACGAAGATGACGTCACCACTGCCACGTGGCAGTGTTGTTACACTCAAAATAAATCTTGAAAATGGCTAGGGAAGGACTTGAACTTGCAACCTCTAGTTAACACAAATGGGAATTACCACTGAAACAATGTTTCACTTGTGATATTATACCAATTCTGTTATATTTATATTAATTCACAACATAGATTTTTTAAAAAATCTGGAACTCAAAGAACAGAAGAACAAAACGCTCTTCTTCATCATCAAAGCTTCATGTCTCTTCATTTCTCTTCATTTTAAAGCAGATTTGTTCAAGATTTTGTAAATTCGTATTCTGAGTTCCCATAAAACGAATCTGAACTCGAAACAGATTTGGATCGTTCATCAATTTCGTTTAAACTATAGAAAGGGACGAAATTCGATTTAGATAATTCGATTTCGTTAAAACAGATCTGAACTTAGGATCGTTCAAGATTTCGCAAATTCGACTTCGTTTTCTGAAAATTTAATTTCGTTTTCTTATTTATGTTGTTGAAGTAGTTCTTCTTCAGATCTGCTGCTTCGAATTCTTCTTCTTCTTCAAATCAAGCAGCAGCAAACCCCACACATCATGGAAACAAAAACTCAGATCTGGAAAACGATGGAAAACGAAATGGAAGACCCCACACGTTTGATTTCGTTTGATTTCATTTTTGGATTTGATTTCGTTGAATTCGTTTTTGGATTTCTTCATATCTTCAATTTGAGTTTCTGGGTTTATTATTGTTGTTGAGGGATGATGATGAATTGAGTTTCCTGTTGCAAAATCGTTGATGATGAGGAGGGGTGGGGCAGCAAGTTAAGGGAGGGGTGCAGCAACAATGGGTGGGAGGAGATGGAGATGGAGGTTAGGGAAGACATTACACGTGTCACCTAATCATCCACGTGGCAATCCAACATGACAGCCAAGTCATCATACAATTAGTGTTGTTAACAAAAACTAACAGCATGGGAGTAACTGGAATCACTTAATATTTGCAAGGTGTTTTTAAAAAAAAAAATTGCAGGGGGGTAAATAGAAAATGGGGATATTTGCAGGGGGTAACATATATTTAAGCCTTAATTTTAATATTTTGAAAACAGTTAACAAATATACATGTTTTGTGGGCTTTTGCCTTGTTTTATCACCAAAAAAAATATACATGTTGTGTTAATGAAGAAACACCGATGTACAAAAAGAATATTTAATCACTTTTTTTTGACAAAAAAATATTATTCACTTTCCCATAAAAAAATTATTCACTTTAGTTGTCTTTAACTATAGAGAAATGTTTTTTCGATAAGCAATGATTCATTGATGGAGCACTATCAACCCAAACAATAAATCGAAATCAGAAGTTGTTTATACATAAGAGGGCATTATTCCACCACGAGATAGTAGGATAATTAGAGCGACTACTCACCCTATAAATAAACTAACTCCAGGACAAACATTTGACATAAGCGACAATAGAATCATTATTAATCTCCTCCCCCCTAAACAAGAGGTTGTTGCGCGCTAACCAAATCATATATTTTGACCTTTGCCTTCTTCCCATGGCATTCCTTCCCTATCCGCAAAAAGTGATCCACAATCCCTTGGTTATTAGGCATATGTAAGTCAAGGCACCTATAAATCTTTGCCAAACCACTTTAGCAACATGACAAGTGAAGAACAAATGCATTAAGTCTTCGCAGTACTCTTCTCTGCAAAACACACAACCAGCTGCATCTAACGAAGTAATCACATGGCAAAATGTTGTTTGACACGAATCGAAACCTACGAGTGTGTTTTGTTCCATCACATGCCGAGGGTGAAGTTGTTCAAATGATCCTAATTACTACACAAGTTGGAGTAGTAAAAGTGCTTGTGTACCACGTTCTCTTTTTTAGTGACAAAAGAAATATCGTATTGTCTATCAGGTGTTCAGTGCTTGAGTGAGAGAATAATATTGTTATAGGGTCAAATAATTTTTTTTTTGAGATGATAAGTGAAAATTTCAAATTTTGAGAGGGTGCTCAATGATCAAACGAATGTGTACCAGAAAAGAGCGGTCGACCACCACTAAAGGGTTAAAAGCATTATCACCCTTCAGAATCGGTGCTCGAAGGATTGTGTACTGATGAAAACTTGCCAGCCACCACTGAAGAACAAAGAGCACTATCACCTTTCGGGCTTGGAAGACTATGCACGATCAGTCAGTCAAACTGACCTGGACCCCGTGTTGGAACAAATGGAGCATTGCTCAATGGCAGAGAGAGGGAGAGAGTAGAAGAGCGGAAACAGGTGTAACTGAAATTGTAAAATATATTGATCTGAACCAGAAATACAAAGTGTGGTATTTATATGAATGCCAATTACAAGTCAATGTGTAAACTTGAGCTACTTAAGTAAAGACTTAAAATATAATGCAAGTGTATTAATGAACTATAACATGTGGGCACTTTACATACTAACACAGTGTACCCATTTATTCAAACTATCAGAGTTAGAGTTACTCACTGAACTTGATTGCTCAGAACACTCCCCTGCAATTCAAGCTCCCAGTGACACTAGATTCAAGCATTTCCTCATTTCTCTAAATCTGTCACCATTCAAAGACTTAGTGAATATATCAGCAATATTTCCAACAGTGTTGCAGTAGCTCATTTCAAGTTTTCCCTTGCTAACTTGATCTCCAATGAAGTGGTTACTACGGCCATGAAGCACTGGATTCTTGGCTTAGCTTATTGAGGACTTGTTATCTACCTTCAATTGCACAGGTTTCTGGTGTGCAATTTCCAGTTCACTCAGCAATGAATCAAGCCACAAAGCTTGACAGGCAGCTTGACAGGCTACTATATTTTCAGCCTCACAAGATGATAAGGCCACAACATTTTGCTTCTTGGAACTTCATGAAATTGGAGCACCCAAGAATCTGAACCAGTACCCAGAAGTACTCTTCTTCTCCACCTTATCTCCACACCAGTCAGAGTCTGAAAAGGCTTCAATTTCTGGTGTACCGACAGTTCTTCCCTTTGGAAATAGCAGAGCTAGCTGCTGCGTACCTTTAAGGTACCTCAAAATCCTCTTAGCTGCCACCATGTGTGGCACTCTAGGATCACTCATAAACCGACTGACCAATCCCACGCTGAATGTTACATCAGGTCTGCTATGACAAGCAAATCTCAGAGAACCAACAACCTGTTTGAACAGAGTTGGATCCACTGTCTTCTCAGTTTCTGCCTTGGTCAGTCTCACATTTGATTCACAAGGTGTGGCTACAGCTTTGCAATCTTGCATCTTAAATCTAGTTAAGACATCACTGATATACTTCCTTTGATGAAGAAGTATTCCACCTGCAACATGAACAAACTCCATGCCCAGAAAGTAGCTGAGAATGCCTAAGTCAGATATCTCAAATTCTGACATAAGCTTTCTCTTGAACTCTTCAATCTTTGCTTGATCATTTCCTGTCACTAGGAGATCATCAACATAAAGGCATATCACTATCACTTCACCAATGTCTTTCCTCTTGAAGTACACACCAAACTCAATAGAGCATTTTATAAAACTCTGTTTCTGCAGGAAGGCATCAATCCTTCTGTTCCAAGCTCGTGGAGCTTGTTTCAGTTCATACAAAGCTTTGTTCAGCTTGTACACCTTGTGTTCTTCACCTTTCAGTTCAAACCCAGGTGGCTGCAGAACATACACCTCTTCCTCAAGCTCACCATTGAGGAAAGCAGACTTTACATCCAGTTGGTAAAGTGACCAACCATTAAATGCAGCAAGTGCTACAACAAGTCTCAGAGTTTCTAGTCTAGCTTCTGGAGCATAGACTTCAGAGTAGTCCACCCCTTCCTTTTGCAAAAATCCTCTTGCTACAAGCCTTGCCTTGTACTTTGCAATAGACCCATCAGGTTTCAACTTTAGTTTAAACACCCATTTCAAGTCTATTGGTCTCTTGGAACTTGGCAGCTCAACCAAATCCCACGTGTGATTCTTTTCTATTGCTAGCATCTCTTCCTGCATACCACTCTTCCATTCTTTCTTTTGAATAGCTTCTTGCCACTGAACTGGCTCTAATTCAGCAAATAAAGCCAACTGCAACAGCTCACCATCACCTTGTATGGTGTCATCAGAAAAAACTTCATAACCAGCAAGTCTCACAGATGGAAAACACTGCCTCTATGATCTTCTCTGTGGCTGCTCCACCTCAGTGTTGGCCACTGGTTCAGTAAGAGATTCCTCTTCATTATCAAAAGGAATTGTCATGTTAGTGACTGAGTTGTTTGCCCAGTTCCATGATGAATCCCCATCACATGATGTTTTTCACTGCGAAAAAGGGGAATTTTACTTGATAATTTGCTGAATGAATGGAAATTGTTAGGAGAAAATTAATGAGTTGTTCTATTTGAGATTTAATTGTTTGCAGTGTTTATGCTGGGTTTTGTGGTGTTTTTGTGCCCAGGGACTAGGTGAAGAGAGGAACGAAGAAATGCAAGCAAGCAGACTCAAAAATACAAGGAAGTGAGCATTGCGCACGGAGCGCAAACGGAGCGCAGAATCACAGGAGTTCCTGCCAAATTGCGCTGCAGTTGCGCGTGAGGCGCAACTGAGGCACAAAAACTGCACTGTAGCGTCCTCCATCTGCGCGTAAGTGGCGCTGGAAGCGCGAGTGCAGCGCAAAATACTGGAAACACGTTAAAACAAGGGACAAACGCGTTTTTTGGGACTTTTTGGACGTTTGGGAAACCCTAGCACGCGAAGAGAGCTCCTTCCAGCTGACGGCAAGGAAGAATCAAGACTTGGGAACAAGAATTGAGAATTCTAATGCATTCATCTTCACCTTCAACTTGTAATTCTCCCCTTTTCTCTCCTTTTATCATGTGTAACTAAACCCCAATGTTAGGGATGGATAAATTTTAATGTAGTGCTATTGTTGCTGATTTAAATTGATGTTCTTCACGTTCTTTCATCATTTGTGAATTGATTTTCTGGGCTTAAACATTTCTATGATTGGAAAATTGTAGAACTTATCTTTATTCATTGATCAAATGGGAATTTTATCGTTAGAATGTTTGAATTTCAATTCCTTCAATTTGTAGCTTAGGAATAATCTATGAATTGATGTATGTTGCGAATCCTCGTTGTTATTGCTTGTTGTTAGTAAATGTGCTTAAGGAATTAGGACTTTTATTAACTAACAAAGGACTATTCACCTAAGGGATTAGGGCTTGGTTAGGATTGTGGATTCAATAGCAAATGAGAGTGAGATTATCTTTTGGAATTAAATCAGTGACAATAGCATGAAATTGAAAGGCATTCATCCCTAGCATCTTTTCATCATATTCTCCCCCAAACATTCCGTCTCTAGTAATAAAAACCCAAAAATATTTAATTGCTTTACCTTCGAGCTTCATAGCTCAACAATTATCAAACAAACCCCTTTTAATTTGGTTTCTATTAGCTGTTGTTAACGTCTTAGTAAATTAACTTCGATCCTTGAGGACGATATCCGGTTCTTACCGATTTTATTACTTGAACGATTTGGTACACTTGCCAATATCTTAACAAGTTTTTGATCCACACAGTTGTCTCATCAACCTTTACATCCCTACTAATCACCAATTTCTTTAGCTTAGGATCATAAAGTCTGTATGCTCCTGTTGGATGGTAGCCAATCAACACAAGTGCTTCACTTTTATCATCTAGTTTCCTTCTTCTCTCATCAGGAATATGTCTGTGACAGACAGAGCCAAAGATCCTGAGGTGTTTCACAGTTGGTTTACTACCTCTCCAGGCTTGTTCAGGAGTCATATTATCCAATCCCCTTGTTGGACATCTATTCAAGACATAAGCAGCTGTATTTACAGCTTCTCCCCAGTAGTTCTTAGACATTTTCTTCTCTTTCAGCATGCCTCTTGCCATGTCCAGCAGAGTTCTATTTCTTCTCTCTGCTATACCGTTGTGTTGAGGGGTGTATGGAGTTGTCACCTCATGTGAAATCCCTTTCACTTCACAGAATTCTTTGAACTCATTCGAGTTAAATTCCCCTCCACCATCAGTTCTCAATGTCTTCAATTTATTGCCACTCTGTCTCTCAACAAGAGCACAATACTTCTTGAACACTGAGAATGCTTCTGACTTTTCCTTCAACAGATACAACCATATCTTCCTAGTGAATTCATCAATGAAAGTTAGGAAATACCTGCTGCCACTGAATGTCTCTTCTTCAATAGGACCACACACATCAGAGTACACTACCTCTAATGATTGCTTTGCCCTTTTTGGAGCATGAGACTTGAAGTTGTTCCTTGGCTGCTTACTCACTAAAAAACCTTCACACAACTTCTCTGGTTCACTTATAGAAGGCAAGCCATGCAGCATCTCTTTGTCATGAAGCAGTTTCAGGCTTCTGAAATTGAGATGCCCAAACCTGTAATGCCACAACCATCTCTCCTCATCAACAGTTGTGTTGAACAGGCACTTCACTTCTGCTGCCTCCAAACTTACTTTGAAGGTTCTGTTCTTGCTAACAATTGCCTTAAGCAACAATTTCTCATTAGAATCAAACACCTTGAGATAGTTCTTCTTCATTTAAATGGAGAATCCCTTCTCAAGGAGTTGTCCAACACTCAACAAATTGCTTTTCATGGAAGGAACATACAGCATATCTGTAATAAATGTAGGTTTGCCATCCTTTCCCTTAATCATTATTTTTCCCTTACCTTCTACTGCCACACCAGTATTATCAGCAAACCTAACTTTATTTTTCACACTATCATCAAAATCAAACAGCCACTCCCTATGTCCAGTCATATGATTGCTACCACTACAAAAAAAACGCCTTATTAGCGACGGAAAATTAGCGGGGGGACCAAAATCTGTCGCTAATGTTTAAGTAGCGAGGGATTTTAGCGAGGGAACCAAAATATGTCGCTAACAATAATGATGGTGCGTTTTTTTTAACAAAAAATTTAAATTCCGTCGCTAAATTTAAAATCCGTCGCAAAATGCTGACGTGACCGTTGTGCAGACCTTGTAAATTGCACCATTTTAAATTCCGTCGCTAAATTTAAAATTCATCGCTAATTCATTGGAAATTGCGCATTTTCAAATCCGTCGCTAAATTTCTGTCGCTAATTCCTTGGAAATTGCGCATTTTCAATTCCGTCGCTAAATTTTTGTCGCTAATTCTAATTTTTTTTATTAAACCGAATCCTCCTCTTCTTCTCTCTTCTCTTCTTCTTTTCTTTTCTCACACTTCACTCTCTTTCTCCCTTACTCTCCTCTCTCTCTACCCAAACCCACCCTACACCACCACACCACCACCACCACATCATAGCTCCTCTCATCCTCACACTTCTCTCTCTCTCTCTCTCTCTCTCTCTCTCTCTCTCTACACACAAACCCTCTTCCCATATTTCACCTCCACCACCACCACCACCACCACCACCACCACTACCACCACAAAATTAACTTCCACCCTCACTCCTCTCTCTAACCATACCCCTCTCTCTCTCTCTAACCGTCTCTCTCTCTATACACAAACTCCTTCCCATATTTCACCACCACCACCACCACCACCACCACTACCACCACAAAATTAACTTCCACCCTCACTCCTCTCCCTCTCTCCCTCTCTCTGTAACCGTCTCTCTCTCTCTCTCTCTACAAAAACTCTTTCCCATACTTCACCACCACCACCATATTTCACAATAATTTTATAATAATTTTATAACAATATTATAACAATATTTTAATTTAATAATATTATTATAACAATACTTTTATAATATACCGAATATTAATAATATTATAATATTATAATAATTATTATAACAATAATTTTATAATATACTTTAATGACGAAGGCGCGCTTTTTTAAACAAAAAAACACGGATAACGAGGTGATTAGCGACGGAATTTCCCTCGCTAAATTCCGTCGCTAACTTCCGTCGCTAACCATTAGCGAGGCCATTTTCAGCGAGGGATTTGTTCTGTCGTTAATTCCCTCGCTAAGGCGCATTAGCGACGGATTTTTGGTCATTAGCGACGGAAAAATCCGTCGCCTATACTGCTTTTTTTTTGTAGTGTACATCCAGTATCTAGGTACACTAGTGGAAAGTAGACATTAAAAAGCATCATTTAGCATCGGTTGTTTGAACAACCGATGCTAAATGTAGACGCGGTGGCAAATTTGTAATTAAATTGAAGTTTTTAGTTTCCGCGCCTACATTTAGCATCGGTTGTTTAAACAACCGATGCTAAAAGTATATGCGTCATACTTTTAGCATCGGCTGTTTAAACAACCGATGCTAAAAGTGTATTTGCGTAAGACCTTTAGCATCGGTTGTTTAAAGAACCGATGCTATAAGTATATGCGTCAGACTTTTAGCATCGGTTGTTTAAACAACCGATGCTAAAAGTGTATTTGCGTGAGACCTTTAACATCGGTTGTTTAAAACCGACGCTAAAAGTCTGAATTCTATTACTTTTTTCCCATTCCTTCGCACCTCTCGCTCTCTCTGAACACTCTCTCGCTCTCTCTGAAACTCGCTCACTACAAGCACTCTCGCTCTCTCTGAAACGCTCACTGTAAACGTCGCTGCCTCCCTCTGTCGCTCTCTTCTTCTCCCTCCCTCCCTCCTTCGCGAACCTTAACGCAGTAAACGCTATCTTTCTCTCTGAACAGAAGTGAACGAAAGAAGGAGAAGGACGTTGCCGGTTGCCCTAATTCGCTGGTCCTCTCCTTCGCGAACCTCAACGCACTCAACGCTCTCTTTCTCTCTGAACAGAAGTGAACGAAAGAAGGAGAAGGACGTTGCCGGACCTCAACGCACTCAACGCTCTCTTTCCCTCCCTCCGTCGCCGGTTGCCCTACTTAGGTTTTTGTCTACTAGGTAGGTACCTTTCCTATCTGATTCATTCATGTCTTTTTTAGCTGAGTAGCTTTTTCAGCTTGTTTCACATGTGCACACCATATGTTTGTTCATTTGCCTAACTTATGGAGTCCAAATTTTATGAGTTCTGTGTTCATAAAACAGCTCTTCAATAACACTTATTATTATTATTATTATTTGGAGTTTGCAAAATGAGGGTTTAGGATTGGTGAAATTTTTAGCTTATCATATACCCTTTTAGTGTTGATAAGTTGATGATAATTGGTTTTGTTATATATATATTGGCTTGTCACTTGTTTGTCTTAGGGTGGGGTGACCAGAAATCCTCTTGACACCTCTTTGATCAACTATTCTAGTAGCTCCCTCAAAGTTCTTGCCAAATCAGAAATGCAAAATAGAAAGTTGATCATCAGTCAGTGTATGTGTAGATTCAATTTCCTTCCATATTGCTTCTGCTACCAAACTACTTGCACTCATTCTCACTTTGCAATTGCCAGTGCCACTACCATTCAACAATAATAATATAAAAAAAAGGAAATAACACAAAAATGGTTTTCAAGCCACATAATCATTTAACATTAAGGGCGGCAAGAACTTAGTGATTAAGAGCTAAGAACTACATTGCAAACTAATTCTTTATATACTTGTAAATTGGTATGTCTGCTAATGTGGTTACTTGTGAATTGATAGTTTAGATGAAATGTGAACAAATTTTTTATATGGTCTGGTTTTCTCTTAATGTGAACACTGGGGTATTAGAATTGTACTAGATGAAATGTGAAGCTGGTTTTGTGTAATGTATTAGAATTGTGACTGCATTTTGTATTAGAACTGTATGTGAAGCTGGTTTTGTGTAATGTGAAGTACTGAGGTATTAAAAATGTGAAGCTGGTTTTGTGTATGTCTGTGATGCAATCTACAGGTTTTCTGTTAACGTGAATAGTAAACGGTATGATAAAAAACGAAGGAAACTAAAATGTGTAAAATGACATTTAGCATCGGCTGTTTGAAATAACCGATGCTAAATGTCATTTTTTAATGACATTTAGCGTCGGTTGTTTGAAACAACCGATGGTAAATGTTATTTTCTGATGACGTTTAGAGACATTTAGCGTCGGTTGTTTGAAAGAACCGATGCTAAATGTCTCAAAGGGGACTTTTAGCGTTGGTTGTTTGAAACAACCGATGCTAAATGTCTCAAGGGGGACTTTTAGCGTCGGTTGTTTGAAACAACTGATGCTAAATGTCATTTTCTAATGACGTTTAGAGACATTTAGCGTCGGTTGTTTGAAACAACCGATGCTAAATGTCTCAAAGGGGACATTTAGTGTCGGTTGTTTGAAACAACCGATGCTAAATGTCTCACAGGTGGACTTGTAGCATCGGTTGTTTGAAACAACTGATGCTAAATGTCTCACAGGTGGACGTTTAGTGTCGCTTGTTTGAAACAACCGATGCTAAATGTCTCCAAAACTGACATTTAGCATCGGTTGTTTCAAACAACCGACGCTAAATGTCATTTTTAGACGTCTGAAATAGTTTTTAATGTGACATTTAGCATCGGTTATCTGAGCACCCGATACTAAAGGTGACATTTAGCGTCGGTTAAATAACCGATGCTAAATGTATGACATTTAGCGTCGGTCGATTTAGCGTCGGGCGATAACCGATGCTAAATGTCCGATTTAACCGACACTAAATGTCTTTTTTTCCACTAGTGGTACCAGTATTCACTGCTACTGCTATCAAATTCAGTGTTAATAGTTGTAATTAGTGTTACCTCAACAGCAGCAGAAGTCACTGTCTCCTCTGTACAGGCTGCATCTTCATCACTGTCATGAGTTGTAGCCATCAGCAACATTTGTTCAGAATCAGAATCTCCATCTTCAGCAACTAGAGCCTCATCATCTGACTTAGAATTCCCTCCCTTATCAGCAGTACACTCATCTGCAAAGTGACCAAAACAATCACAATTATAACACTGGATGTTCTTCTTATTGAACTTCTTATTGAACTTCTTCTTTCCTTCCTTATCGTGACCAGATTTCCACTTCTTTGAAGAGCCTTCTGGTTTATCAGAATTGTTCTGATTCTGACCAGAATTGTTGCTGTTTTTCTTCTTATTATTCTCTTTCCACTTAGCTTTCCTCTCCTTCCATGTACCTCCACCACTCTTCTTGTTGTGTTGAGAAAACAAGTCTTGTTCACTAGTCTTCTCCTTCTCAGATCCTCTCTCAGTCACACGAATTTCATGCGCTTCCAAATTGCCTTGCAATTCCTCAATTCTCATCGCACTTGTGTCCTTTGATTGCTCAATCGCAACAACTATGTAATCAAACTGAGATGTGAGAGATGTGAGTACCTTTTCAATGATTGTTTGCTCGTTAATCGTTTCTCCACACGTTTTCATCTGATTCGTAACTGTAATCACACGCGAGAAGTAATCAACGATCTTCTCGTTGTTCTTCATCTGAAGATTCTCGTACTGCTTGCGAAGCGATTGAAGCTTCACTTTCTTCACCGTCGCGTCACCGCCGTAACACCGCACCAGCGTATCCCACGCTGCCTTCGCTGTGATCGCCTCAGAGATCTTCTTAAAGACCTTCGCATCAACACACTGGTGGATGAAGAACAGTGCCTTCTGATCTATCTTCCTTACTTCGCGATGCGCATTTCTCTGAGCTTCAGTTGCGTTCTCAGCTAGCGCAACAACACCATTGTTGACGATCTCAAGCACATCTTGAGCGCCAAACAAGACTCTCATCTGAATCGACCAGCGATTCCAGTTCTTTCCATCGAACATTGGCAAGTGCGTGTTGAAACCTCCGTTTCCGTTCATCGTGTCGCTCTCTCTGCAAATCACTCCCTAAATTCCTCACTATCACTCGTGTTTCCCAACCCTAGGAATCAAAATGAGATTCCACACAGATTTCGAATTGCAATTCAATGCAAACTGCAAAATCAAAATTGCACACAAATCTCACAACAAGATTCACGATCTTGTACACTCGTGTTTCCCAGAATCCCTTAAATGGAAGCTCTAGATACCAATTTAATTGTTGGAACAAATGGAGCATTGCCCAATGGCAGAGAGAGGGAGAGAGTAGAAGAGCGAAAACAGGTGTAACTGAAATTGTAAGATATATTGATCTGAACGAGAATTACAAAGAGTGTGGTATTTATATGAATGCCAATTACAAGTCAATGTGTAAACTTGAGCTACTTAAGTAAAGACTTAAAATATAATGCAAGTGTATTAATGAACTATAACATGTGGGCACTTTACATACTAACACAGTGTACCCATTTATTCAAACTATCAGAGTTACTCACTGTACTTAATTGCTCACAACACCCCGTGCATTGGTTGGTCGGTTAAGCTCTCTTGAGCTGTTATGCTTAGGCTCAAAGATGAGGGCAATTATTACTTATTAGCCCATTCAATGGCTATAGGGGGGACCCCTTAAACTTAAAAAGAGTTTTTACGAAAGAGAGCCTAACTTTTATTTAAGGCTTAATTACAGTTTTGGTCCCCCTGTTTTCACCAATTCACGATTTTGGTCCCCCAAGTTTTAATTTGACGATTTTGGTCCCCCTATTTTCCCAATTTGTAAAATCAAGGTCCCCCTCTTAATTGGTCAAAATTGAAAGTCAATTTTGACCTGACTTATCCTACGTGGCAGCCCACGTGGACTGCCACGTAGGCGCACCCCCCACCCCCACCCCCTTTCCTTCGATCTTCTCCTCTGCTTCCTTCGATTCCTTCGCAGAGCAACCAGCTGCCCACACCGAACCCACGCATCACCATCGCAACCACCTTCCCTCCATCTTCGCACAAAAACCTCCAAACCCCCAGCACCGTACGATCGCCCCCTTCCCTCCACGAAACAGTCGCCGTCGCACGCACGACCTCATTTTTCCTCCCCTTTCGCGAACCACCACTCCATCGGCGACGGTGATGAGGTAGAGAGAGAGCGAATCTAGGGTCAGTGAGGGGGAAAGGGGTATCGGTGATTGAGGGAGGAGGGAGAGCGACGGTGATTGAGGGAGGATCGGTGGGGGGGAGGGTGAGATGCGAAGGAGAGAGAGGGTGTGGTTGTGGGGGGGGGGGGGTTCACGGAGGTGGGGGTGGGAGGGGGGAGGGGAAGAGGAACAGTGGAGGGGGGTGGGAGGGGAAGGTTCACGATGGGGAAGAAGAACAGCGGAGGGGGGATGGGGTGGGTGCCACGTAGACTGCCATGTAGGATAATAAGTCAAAATTGAGTTTCAATTTTGACTTATTTAAGAGGGGGGCTATGATTTTTCAAATTGGGAAAATAGGGGGACTAAAATCGTCAAATTAAAACTTGAGGGACCAAAATCGTGAATTGGTGAAAACAGGGGGACAAAACTGTAATTAAGCCTTTATTTAATTTTGAGTCTCATCATGTGACTATGTGAGTTAGTTTAAAATAACCTAATATACCGTTTTTTGAAAACTTGTGTTGACTCCAAGCTCACTTTACGGACTATAAAAGGGAGCTTTACCTGCCACTTTAGATTCTTCTTTTTGGAAAAGTCTTTTTACGGTTACAAAATAAAGAGGAAAAAGATGCGCACACGTCGCTGAGATATTAAAGAGGCAAGGAAAATTCAAAGTTCCCGTTGGCAAGGAGAAAAAGCCATGCCAAAAGTAAGCACTTGGCAACAATCACTTGAATTCGAATTTTAGCTTACCACATGGGCCGTATTTTTTTTTTTTATAATTGAAGGAGGATATAAGATATGCAACCAGTGTTTTTTTATGACTATCTCCTTACGTATTTTTCTCATCATCACGTGCTAATTCATCCGAATTGATTAAATTAATTGATTAAATTAATGAAAATACATCTCATCTTGTTCCCGTTCAAAGTTCGTCGTGCTCGTGGCCTTCCCCATTAAATATCATCAACTTCGACGGTCAACCAAACTACTCCGAAAATAACCAACTTGCTCAAACATATAAAATATTAATTAATTTTAATTCCTTTCAATACATTAGCGGAATATATTTAAAATATTAATTAATTTTAATTCCTTTCAAAGAGTCGATTGAATTACTCTGTAAATTAAATTTTTGTAGATGTGTTTACTTTTAAAGAACGATTCTTTATTAACAATAAAAAGTGGGCTGAAATAATACAATATGAGAATCTCTTAAAAAATGTATTTTAATTTTTTTTGACCTTTTTGGACCCGTAACTTCTTTTTAAGGAACAAGTTAACTCGCGAAATAAGTAGCTCAGTTGGCGAGCTAAAAGATATCGAATGAGTGCACCAAAAGAATCCAAGAAGAAGATCACGGGTTCAAATCCCGGAAACTAACATTCCACCACCCTCCACTAACATTTCTTATAAAAAAAAGGCACAAGTTAGTCTTTTATAAGTGAAATTTGTTTCTTTTTTTATATATAAAGTAAAATCCAGGCTCAGTCTTTTCGGTTCAAGCCCGACCCTTTGCGGGTTAGCCCGCTTTGTGCGCCCTTTTTTTATTTCTCTTTAACGCACTATAATGTATAAAGAATTGAATATAATTATCATCACTTTTCAATCTTTTAACGCCACCGAAAGTTAAAGTTGGAGAATAGTATTCTAAAAAAAATCTTGTAAGGCTTATTATCCATATCCAATAGCACTAAGTAGCAAATTTGTAATCCTGTAAGGCTTATAAGACTCTTTTATAAAAGATAAAAAAAAAGAGAGAACCAACATATTGATAATGAGGAGGAGAAGAATAACAAACGTAAAAAAACTGTGGTTTTATAATACTCTAAGTAGCAGAATTGTAAACAATTAAAATGCAGTAGCACTAATTGAGGAGGGAGAGAGACTCTGAGTGTTTGGGATTGGGAGTGTACTGCTTGCTTAAGTTTAACTAAGTAACACTAGAAAGTAGAAACTCAAGAGACTGTGAGATGTTGGATTCAGCTCTATGAATTTGGGTTACTAATTTTGGGTTGGGCAGCGATATGCATCCTATTTTTTTAATTCAGGGGTCTATAGGCCACGGGCCACATATGGCTCGACTGGACTAGCTTGGCACGAGCTCGAGTTTTTGTGGACCTGTCTAAAAAACCCAGGGTGTAAAAATGGGATCAACTCCCAAGCTCTACCTTTTTTTGGACTAGCCCAGCCTGACCTCACTTATTTTGTCAGCTCTAATTGATAGTTGTCTTCGGTGTATTTTTATACAATGTCCACATATAGTGTAAGATTTTTTAGGTCAAATATCATTGTTGTGTGAGAATATTTACCAAGTATTTGCCTTTTCTTGTTGCAAATGACCCAGTGCTCACACATTTCGCTTTACACATTCGCTATACATTTTTGATTTGTACTTAAATTCAATATATTAGATAGTTAAAATTTTCCACCTAGATAAATCATTTGTTCCTATTATTAGAAAGGAAAAATATCATTATATCCAAAAAAAATTAGCAACTATAATACGAGTAAAGAAAAAATGGTTCTCCTCTCTCTATCTCTCTCTCTCTCTCTCTCTCTCTCTCTATTAGAGGTAGAAGACACGATTAAAGTGAGAGAGAGAGAGAGAGAGAAACACGTCAAAAAAAGAGAGATATAAACATGCAAAAAAAAAGAGAAAGATATTGTCAAAAAAAGAAAGAGAGAGAGAGAGAGAGAGAGAGAGAGAGAGAGAGAGAGGTAGAGAGAGAGAGAGAGGTGTAAGAGAAAGAAAATGAGAGAGAAAGAGAAACAAAAAGAATATAAAAAAATAATAAAAAGCCAATAAAGCGGACACATGAGTGCACTATTTTTGACAACTTGCTAGCATATCTTTTGATTATTATGTTAGTATTAGCTTAAATTAGATATATATTAGATTAGATTAAATTAGATATTATATTAGATTAAATTAGTTTGTGTAAAAAAAGATTAGATTAAATTAGATAGAAGAATTAGATTGGACTTGTCAAAAAAAGAAGTACCAGATTAGATATACAATGTACTTTCGCTGTCCACACGTCCAATTTGTACTATAAATGCAACCTTCAAATCTCAAAATTGAAACCCACTACTTACCCCCACTTTTACTTCTATCTTGTCCAGATACGAATTCCTCTTCTTCTTCTCATCAACAATGGCTTCTTCTCTACCTTTCATCTTAGGACTCTTTCTTTCAATCTCCATTTTCATCTCACCTTCTCATTCAGCTCTCACATGCTCTTCCCAAAAGCTTCCATCAAAACAAACCTACGGCAACTGCACTGATCTCCCAACCCTCGGCGCCACTCTCCATTTCACCATCAACACTACCAACAACTCCATCGCGATAGCTTTCTCTGCTGCTCCACCAACTCCTGACGGTTGGGTCGCTTGGGGAATCAACCCCGCCGGCGGTGCGATGGTTGGTGCTCAAACACTCATCGCTTACAAGGTCAAAAACACCATTGAGGTTCATCCTTATAATCTCACTTCGTACAAAGCCATTGATCCAGTGAAGAGTCTTTCCGTTGTGACATGGGATCTCGCTGCTCAAGAATCTGATGGTGCTATTGTAATATTCGTGGCGATTAAGTTGCCAGAAAAGGCGGATAATATTAATCAGATATGGCAAGTGGGACCTGTTGTTTCTGGAAAACCTATGATCCATGCGTTTAAGCCAGAGAATCTGGGTGCTAAGTTGGCTCTTCCTACTGTGGGCACTAGTGGGAGTGGGAATACCACTGCGGGTGGTGATAAGAGTGGTGGGGTTGCTTTGGCTATGGGTGAAAGATTTGGATTGGGATTTTCCCTTGGAGGGTTTGTTTTGCTTTTCATGAGTTTTATTACCATGTGATGATTGTGATTCTTTTTAGCTACCACATGGTCGTATTTTTTTTATGAAAAATATTATTTTAAATTAAATATATTATACGCGTATATCAGTGAACTTAATTTAAAATAAAAAGTTAAAATATTATACGCATATTTCGTCCATATCTCATACGTATTTAAATTTTTGGTACACTTCTTGTATATTTTTTTGGTCAAAATAACATTTTTTTTATAATTGAAGGAGGATATAAAACATGCAACCACGGTGTTTTTTATGACTATCAACAATGCTCCTTGTTGTCAAAAAAAAACAATGCTCCTTGGGTATTTTTCATTTTTTCTCACCATCACGTGCTAATTCATCCAAATTGATTAAATTAATTGATTACATTAATGAAAATAAATCTCATCTTGTTCTTGTTCAAAGTTCGTTGTGCTCGTGGCCTTCCCATTAAATATAGGCAAATTCTTAAGTACCATTGTCAATTAGTTGGGTACTGCACTCGTGGCCTTCCCCATTAAATATAATATCAATTCCTAACTAGTAGGATACCCGTGCATACGCATCGGTGCTGTCGTGTTCTTTTTATGAATGAACTTAGACAGTATTTAAATAGTCTGAACATTACTCCGTGAAAATAAAGACAAATATAAAGTAGATAAAAAAGGAGTTTCAAATAAAAAATAGATAAATATTAAATCTAAAAATGTAAAAGTATCAATTAAAAACAATATGCATTTATCCCGTGTTTTTTTATATAGCAGTGCAGTGTTTTTTTATATATCTGTGTTGCTATCCCGTGTTTTTATATCTATATCATTGCAATTATCCCCGTATTTTTTTATATATTAGTGCAGTTATCCCGTGTTTTTTTATGTATCAGTGCAGTTATCTCATAGTTTCAATGGATTATTTGAGTTGATTAGTAGATTATAGTAGATAGTAAAAGATAGATAGTAGATTATCACTAAGAAATATTTATCCCGTGTTTTTTTATATATCAGTGACAATTATTTGTCCTTTTTTAGGTATTAGTGACAAATATTTGTCACATGTGTTTTAAATATTAATCAGTTTAAATAGTCATTAAGTCTTCTTGTTTTTTAGATAGTAGGTTTATAGTAGTCTTCAAAAATTATAATTATCAATGACAAATATTAATCCTGTGTTTTTTTTATATATCACTACAGTTATCTCGTGTTTTTTTATACATCAGTGCAGTTATCTCGTAGTTTCATTTGATTATTTTAGTTGATTAGTAGATTATAATAGATAGTAAAATTTAGATAGTAGATTATCAATAAGAAATATTTGTTTTAAATATTAATTAGTAGTATAAATAGTTATTAAATCTTCTTGTTTTTTGATAGTAGGTTTGTACACTACAAGAAAATTGACATATACCAACAGACGCCTATAGTGATGGTAAATAAAACTGTAGGTATAGGTATCCTACACCTTCAACAAGTTAAAAAAACCGTGGGTATAGATTCACAGGAAAGATTGTGGAAAAATAACTGTGGGTATAGGTAATTTCCTATACCTATGAAGTTAAATTTTGTTAGTATAGGTATTAGCGGGAATTGTTCCCACTTTGACCAAAAGTTCCCTCTTTTTTTTTACCAAAATAATTCCCTCTCTTTTTTTTACCCAAATAATTCCCTCTCCACTAAAATATTCTACAGAGAAGAGAAAACGATCGAGAGAACGAGAAGCAGAGAAGAAAGAACGAGAAGAACGCAAAGAAGAAGAAAGAATGACGTCGCTGTCCACCCACCGCTGCGAGCCACCGAGCCACCGCCGGATCTCCTTCTTCACTACTCCACTGTGTGTAGAGAAAAAGAAACGATCGAGAAGAAGAACGAGAAGAACGCAGAGAAGAAAGAACGAGAAGAACGCAGAGAAGAAGAAACGACGTCGCTGTTCCACCCACCGCCACGAGCCACCGCCGGATCTCCTTCTTCACTACTCCACTGTGTGTGAGTCTTATATCTTGAATCTTTTTCCCTATTCCTCCATCTTTTTCCCCAAATTTCTTCTACCCTAGTCTCTCGATTCTGCTCTTGTTCCTGAAATTTCTGTTTTGAAATCACAGTTTCTGTGCTTACCATAAAAGCTTGGTTTTTTGCTTTTGTTTTCAAGTGTTTCAGACACCCATTGTTCTTTCCTGTGAATTAACAGGAATTGTGGTGACAAATGACGGGAATGCTATCTTACGTGAATTAGATATCGCTCACCCAGCTGCCAAGGGTCTTGTCTCTTTTTTTTTCTTTCTTTTCGTTGATATTGCTTTGTTGGGCATACATATTGCTATCTTGACAACGTCTTGTAACAGTACCGTTTTCTGGTTTGCGTTGAATTTTATAGGTTTAGTTCCTCTTTGGTTTTAAGACTTTCTGATATTGTTAGTTTATTTGGATGGCTACAGTCTATGATTGAATTAAGTCGCACCCAAGACGAAGAAGTAGGAGAAGGAACTACATCTGTCATCATTCTTGGTATGTTCTTTACATGTGTGTTTGTTAATTTTATGTATATATGTGTCATATATATTCAATAATTGATTGTCATCTAGTGCTATATTTAGTGTGGGCCTGTTATCGAGTTCTTTTTTATGAAGTGAAACTGGAAAATGATTCTTCATCAAAGCAACAACAACGCCAATTACCACCACCATATCTTTCTCCACTAGGTGTTGTTGATTACATGATCAATCGATGCTAAAAAGTCCTGTCATGTATTAGATCTAATCTAAACTCTAAAGATAGATCATTTTTCTTTGAATCGCTATTAATGTTTTGGTCTGTAGTTTTTCTTGCTCTTCTTCTATCTCTAAGTATTGTATTCATACGAGTTCTTTTGTAGATTTTGAATGGTAGAAATCCTATTTTCTGAGAATTTGTCTAGTCCCTTTGTAATATTTTCTTGCATTGAAACAGATTAGTAGTATCTCCAGACAACACAGTCCTGATTTTTCTCTCTCTTGCTAAGCGAAGGAAAAGTTCAAGGTATGTAGCGATTATCCGTTCTTCTTTTTGTAGCTTTTGCCTTGCCTTGTGTCCTTCAATCTTTCTTGTTCCCTCTGTTTTGGTGATTTGATATTAGCCAAATTTTGTAATTTGTGTTAACGTTGTTGTGTGTGGGGGTGGGGTATCATTATATTCAGAATCCTCCTCCTAAAGGTCCTGGAAATAACATTGATGTTTATCTACAACCATTAGTACAAGAGCTACAAGAGTTATGGAATGATGGAATTCAAACCTTTGATGCCTACAAGAAAGAGACATTCCAACTTCATGTTGCTGTAATGTGGACTATTACCGACTTTCCGGCATATGCAAACCTATCCCGATGGAGTACTAAAGGTCAATATGCTTGTCCATGTTGTGGTTTTGAAACTTCCTCACGATGGTTGCGTAATGGTAGAAAGTTTTGCTACATGTCCCATCGTCGTTGGTTAGCGGCTAACCACAAGTGGAGGTTGAATAGTAAGGATTTTGATGGAGCAAGGGAGCTCAGGGGTCCTCCTAAAAGGCTTGATGGGACTGAAATTTGAGTCAAATAGATGAAATTGGAGAAGAGTATATAGAGGAGGGGGGACAACCTTGGAAAAAAGAAGAGAATTTTCTTCACTTTGCCCTATTGGCAATATAATGTATTGCGCCACAATCTCGATGTGATGCACATTGAAAAAATGTATGCGATAACATAATTGGTACATTGTTAAACCAAGAGGGAAAATCCAAAGATAACTATAAGGCACGGGCTGACCTTGTAGATATGGGCATAAGAAGTATGCTTCACCCTCAGCCTAGTACTAAAAGTAGTACAATGCTTTTGCCTAGAGCATGTTATCAAATGACAACCAAAGAAAAAGACTCTCTTTTGAGCGTTCTCAAGAATGTCAAAGCTCCGTATGAATGCTCATCAAATATTTCACGTTGTGTCCAAGTCAAGCAGCGCAAGATATTTGGCTTAAAAAGTTGTGATTGTCATGTTTTGATGCAACGGCTTATCCCAGTGGCATTAAGGGGTTCCCTCCCAGATAAAGTCACTTCGATTATGGTTAATCTCTGTAATTTCTTCAAGCAAATATGTTCTAAAGTACTTACTGTGGATTTTCTAGCACAGCTAGAGTCTCAAATAGCCATAACACTTTGTCAACTAGAAACAATCTTTCCTCCATCATTTTTTACTGTGATGATGCATTTGGTTGTTCATTTGGCATATGAAGCCAAGGTTGCTGGACCGGGTACAATATCGATGGATGTATCCTATTGAGAGGTATGAATTATTTATTTGACATGGTATTTTAATTAAGTTATTAGGATGCTAAAAGGTTTGATATCTAAAACAAAATTTACTTCTAGGTTTCTTCTTACTCTCAAGTCATTTGTACGCAATAGAGCACATCCAGAAGGGTCAATTGCAGAAGGTTTTTTGGCAAATGAATGCTTGACCTTTTGTTCCCAATATCTATCTGGGGTTGAAACTAGGTTCAGTAGACCTAGCAGAAATGATGATGAGATTGATTCTACATTGATAGATGATGCGGCCTTTTTACATCCTATTGGAAGACCGCTAGGAAGGAAAAAACAACAAAAGTTACAGTTAGGGAAGCGCAAGAGAGTGAGCAGAACTAAACTCGATAACAAAGAGTTAATGCAAGCTCACAAATATGTTCTTTCCAATTGTGACGAAGTCACTCCATTTATAGAGTAAGACAAATCAATTGTCCATTTTACACTTGTTTAAAAGTTCGTATAACGTACTCTTTTAATTCTATCATCATTATTTTTAGGGAACACATTGGACTTCTTAAGAGAAAGTCCCGGCCGCGACGATTGTCACAACTTGAAATTGATAAACAACACATTCAAAACTTTGGTGATTGGTTTCGAGATAGGGTGAGCTCCAAAAAATGAATTACTTGAAGTTTAATGGTTGTTTTCATAATGTAATTGACTTTTGTTCTTGAAATATTTTAGATTCATCGCTTGGATGAACAAATGAGC
Source organism: Astragalus membranaceus (assembly GCA_039519185.1). NCBI lineage: Eukaryota > Viridiplantae > Streptophyta > Magnoliopsida > Fabales > Fabaceae > Astragalus > Astragalus membranaceus. The sequence goes on from CM076846.1 coordinate 10,166,922, forward strand.
ACTCAAGTTACTGATCGACTTAGGTGGTTAGCTCGTGGGCCATCTGACGTAGTAAGGAGATACACAGGTTATGTCATTAATGGTTTTAGGTTCCGCACAAAGAAAAGAGAGAGATACTTGAAAACACAAAACAGTGGAGTAGTTGTAAGGACTAAGACCTCAAAACATGAAATTAATTACTACGGGGCGATAACTGATATAATCCAGTTGGATTATTCGGGTAAGTACAAGGCTGTGTTATTCAAATGTGATTGGGTTCACATTAAGAAAGGTGTCAAGAAATATAAGTTTGGGATGACATTGGTGAATTTCAATTTTTTGAAACATACTGGAAAAGATATTTGTGATGACCCATTTGTTTTTGCATCACAAGCTAAGAAGGTGTTTTATGTATATGATGAGAGAAACAAAGATTGGCCAGTTGTTTTGAATGCAAAGGTCCGGGATATTTATGATATGGGTGATGAGGAATCCAATGAAATTGAAGAAATCAGTGACCAACCAATGCATGATTCAAGCGAAGCTACTCAAAATGATAATGATTTGATTGGGCTTTCAGTTATTGATGATAATGATTCCTTTGAAGTTGCTCTTGATTTTGATAATCATATTGATGATGAGGATGGGGAGGAAGAGGGGGAGATATGTTTTAATTGCAAATTACTTTTTCGATGCAATTAGACTTAATTACTTTTTGTGGATATATTATTCAATTTAGATTATTTAAAATTATATTTTTATGATACATGTAAACTAGTTCAAGCTTATGTTATGATTAAATTCTTCACCTGCTTATTTAAAAGAACTGCAGAATGGGAAGGAGAAGAAAATTAAATAGTGGGCGCCGTGGCAATAAAGGAACACAATCTGTTCTGAGTCAAACAACCTCAACCCATGCCCAAGGAAGTAATACTGAAGGTTACATTACCGAGTCTACAGATTCCCACTCCATTCCTTCTGATATAGAAGGAGAAGAAGCACAAGTTGAAAAAGGTATAAATTGTATGTTGTTTCTACTTTTTATATTATTTATGTACAAATAATATTTTATATGTTTTTATGTCTATTGTTTTACTTTTAGATCCTGAACCTAAACGGTTGAGAGGCCCAACAAGAATGCTAGATGTATGGGATATGGAAGATGAATTCATAACTGTTAATTTGGACAAGTATGGTCGACCCGTTGGTGAGGAGGGGACAACTCTTACTCGTTTCATAGGTACTATGGCTCGAAGGCCTCAATATGCTCCCATAAACCACAAATCTTGGAAAGACATACCAAAGAAGGACAAAGATGCGATGCTGAAAACAATAGAGGTATTATTGTTATCTACTTAAATTAAGATGTATTAAAAGTTGCAATATGACTTATTGTGCTGAATTATATTTCATTTATCACTATTTAGTCCAAATTTGAGTTTGTCCCTCCTGTAAATGACACAATAAGAGAGTATTTGAAATCCGAGTTGAATGAGAAGTGGAGGCAATGGAAGAGCGATTTAAATTCAATGGCATGTGATCCAAGCAAAACAGAAGAAGAAGTTGCATCTACGTTACCAGATGATAGGGTTGATCCAAATCAATATCGTGAATTGGTTCGTTATTGGTTTTCCGAAGAAGGACAAGTAAGTTATATAGCAAATAGATTTTGACTTATTATGAGTAGTATGTTAACTTTGGTTTTTATTTCAACTAATATTGTGTTGTATCAATTGTAGAAAGTAAGTAAAGTTAATAGTCAGAATCGTGCTAAGTATGAAGATGTCCATTGCATGGGTACAAAAAGTCTCCCAAAACTGATTGATGAAAAGGTTTGTTTGTAATTTATCCATTATTCGTATCTTATACTTATTTTATAAAACAATATATATATATATATATATATATATATATATATATATATATATATATATATATAACTTGTTTGTTTGGTTTTAGACAAAAAAGGCCAAAGGAGTATCACCAGAGCGTAAAGAGATTTATATTGAAACACACACTCGTAAAGATGGATCAATTGTCAATGAAAAAGCTGCAAGAGTGATTGTAAGTAATTATGCTTTGGAATAGCAAAATGCTTATGTGTTTGTTGATTTTAGTTTATCTTGATCATATTTAGTGTGATTGGTATATGTTTACTGGAGTATTATGTTGTTACTGGAGTATTTTAGGTTTCTATTGGATTTGTTTTGGATCATATGAACTTTTGGTGTATTATGTTGTTATCTGGAGTATTATGTTGTTACTGAAGTATTATAAACTTTTAGGTTGCTATTGGATTTATTTTGGATCATATGAACTTTTGGTGTATTATGTTGTTACTGGAGTAGGTTGCTGTTATGGTAATATTGAACTTTTAGTGTATATAGATGAAATAGAGTTCCTGTTAGGCTCTCTAAAATTTACTTCTTTATCTTTGGATTATGTTGTTACTGGAGTATTTTAGGTTTCTATTGGATTTGTTTTGGATCATATGAACTTTTGGTGTATTATGTTGTTATTTGGAGTATTATGTTGTTACTGGAGTATTATAAACTTTTAGGTTGCTATTGGATTTATTTTGGATCATATGAACTTTTGGTGTATTATGTTGTTACTGGAGTAGGTTGCTGTTATGGTAATATTAAACTTTTAGTGTATATAGATGAAATAGAGTTCCTGTTAGGCTCTCTAAAATTTACTTCTTTATCTTTGGATACATTATAACAGTAATCAATCTGATTTATGGTTTTTTTGCCAAAATAATTGATGTTGTTTGTCTAATATCTGTCTATTATTTGTGATGTTATAGGAAGAATTAAACAAACACAATTGTGAGGCTGGAACATCTCAAGTAACCCAAAAGTCACAGAGTAACATGCCATGGAAGGATGACATATATGAAGAAGTACAAGGACCTGACAAGAGAGGACGTGTGGGTTATGTAGGCAAGATTCCTAAAGCTAAAAAGTCGAAAAAGGTTGTTTTGTCTGAAAATCAAGAGTTACACAATAGAGTTAAGCACACGGAGAACATTTTACTAAATGTTATGAGATTGATTGAAAATCGGTTTTCTGGAGAAGATGTGAATGACATTTTGCAGGCTGCAAGACAGGTATATTATCTGTTATTCCTAGAGTTTCTATGAATGATGTAAGAAAAGTTTGAAGTTGAATATATGAGTTATATTTTTTTTCCAACAGGCTACCGATGCTTCTAGTGTCCCGGGCGAAATGAATTCTCAAAGTCCAGACAATGGTGAAGATAATGGCACTAATGAAGACTAGAAGCTAATTTTTTGTTGAGGGAGTAGGCTTAGAAGTTTAAGTGAATGAAATTCGTTTTTTGTAATTTTGGTATTATAAGCTTTTTAAATGCCAATATGGTACTCTTATATTGACATTTTTAACTATTTTGTAATTTGATATGTTTGTAAGACTTATGTTAATTTTCAATATGAGTAGAGTTTGACTTTATTTTTGTTTTATATTTAGTTTTTAATTGATTTAATATTTAATAAAAAATATAAAATTATCATAAGTGTTATTAATATAAAAATTGTAGACACAGAAAAATTTTCTTTTTTACTAAATCTATAGTGATGGAGGTTCAGCTGTGGGTATAGCAAAACTAATAGGTGATTTTAAGACTTATTCCAACAGAATATAGGCGTGGGTATAGCAAAAATAATAGGTGTTGATAAGGCCAATACCAATGGAAATGTAACCGTAGGTATAACACCAGGGTTTTTCCAACGGCTAAAGAAACTGTCGATGTAGGCTATAGCGACAGCAAAAATTCGCGGTCCTAGGCCGAAATCCACCACGGTAATGAACGTGCGTCGGTATAGGTTTTACGGCCTATACCTACGCTTTTCGACCCTTTACCCACGGAAATTTACTGTCACTATTGGTCAATTTTCTTGTAGTGGTAGTAGTAGTCTTCAAAACTTTTAATTATCAATGACAAATATTAATCTCGTGTTTTTTTATATATCAGTGCAGTTATCCCGTGTTTTTTTATATATCAGTGCAGTTATCTAGTAGTTTCAATTGATTATTTTAGTTGATAAGTAGATTATAGTAGATAGTAAAAGAGAGATAGTAGATTATCAATAAGAAATATTTGTTTTAAGTATTAATCAGTAGTTTAAATAGTCATTAACTCTTCTTGTTTTTTAGATAGTAGGTTTATTGTAGTCTTCAAAAATTGTAATTATCAATGAAAAATATTAATCCTGTGTTTTTTTTATATATCAGTGCAGTAATCTCGTATTTTCAATTGATTAGTAGATTATAGTAGATAGTAAAAGATAGATAGTAGATTATCAATAATAGGTGATAGTAGATTATCAATAAAAGTGTAAACAGATTTCGTAGAGAAAAATTAAAATTTTACGGTGATAACTTTTTCCAAAAATGTGATAGTTTTTTTTTTGTTTTTTAGTGTGACTCATTTACATTTTTATAGGTAATTTTAGTAAAGTAGTGTTTGTATAAATTTAGAAATTTAGTTAAAAAAAAACTAAAGTGGAGTGATAAGAGAAAGACAAGAATTGTTTTTGGAAAAAGTTAAAGTAATGTAAAAAGAAAAAAGGAAGAAAGAGAGTCTAAGAGAAAAGTGAAAATGAGGAAAGAGAGTGTAATAAGAAAGATAAAAAAAGAAAGAAAGAGAATGTAAGAAGAAAAAGAAAGAAAGAGAGGGTAATCACATTTTTACTCTTAAATTAGATATGTGTATTGTTAATAAGAGATCTAAATGATAATTTCAATAGAGGTTTGTTTGTATAAATTGAAATTTCAATACATTAGCTGAATATGTTTAAAATATTAATTAATTTTAATTCCTTTCAAAGAGTCGATTGAATTATTCTGTAAATTAAATTTTTGTAGATGTGTTTACTTTTAAAGAATGATTCTTTATTAACAATAAAAAGTGGGCTGAAATAAAACAATATGAGAATCTCTTAAAAAATGTATTTTAATTTTTTTGACCTTTTTGGACCCATAACTTCTTTTTAAGGCACAAGTTAGTCTTTTATAAGTGAAATTTGTTTCTTTTGTTTATATATAAAGTGAAATTCAGGCTCAGTCTTTTCGGTTCAAGCCCGACCCTTTGCGGGTTAGCACGCTTTGTGCGCCCTTTTTTTTATTTCTCTTTAACACACTATACTGTAGAAAGAATTGAATATAATTATCATCACTTTTCAATCTTTTAACGCCATCAGAAGTTAAAGTTGGAGAATAGTATTCTAAAAAAAATCATGTAAGGCTTATTATCCATATCCAATAGCACTAAGTATCAAATCTGTAATCCTGTAAGGCTTATAATACTATTTTATAAAAGATAAAAAAAAAAAAAAAGAGAACCAACATATTGATAATGAGGAGGAGGAGAATAACAAACGTAAAAAAAACTGTGGTTTTATAATACTCTAAGTAGCAGAATGGTAAACAATTAAAATGCAGTAGCATAACACTAAAATATACACACTACCACATAATAGAATAATCATGTAACGCCACTAGAAGGCTTTCATTTCACATTTTCAGCAAGACACATAACACATTACAAAGTAGCAGAACAGGTATGGTGAGTGACGCGGAAGAACAAGTAGAGAAAGAAAATGAGAGAGAGAGAAACAAAAAAAATATGAAAAAATAGTAAAAAAACCAATAAAGCGGACACATGAATGCCCTGTTTTTGAGAATTTGCTAGGATATCTTCTGATTATTATGTTAGTATTAGCTTAAATTAGATTAGATTAAATTAGATAAATATATTAGATTAGTTAGATTAGACAGATAGATTAGATATTATATTAGATTAGATTAAATTAAATATAAGTATTAGATTAGATTTATCAAAAAAAGAAGTATTAGATTAGATATACAATATACTTTCGCTGTCCATACCTCCAATTTGTACTATAAATGCAACCTTCAGATCTCAAAATTGAAACCCACTACTTACCCCCACTTTCACTTCTATCTTGTCCAGATACGAATTCCTCTTCTTCTTCTCATCAACAATGGCTTCTTCTCTACCTTTCATCTTAGGACTCTTTCTTTCAATCTCCATTTTCATCTCACCTTCTCATTCAGCTCTCACATGCTCTTCCCAAAAGCTTCCATCAAAGCAAACCTACACCAACTGCACTGATCTCCCAACCCTCGGCGCCACTCTCCATTTCACCATCAACACTACCAACAACTCCATCGCGATAGCTTTCTTCGCTGCTCCACCAACACCCGACGGTTGGGTCGCTTGGGGAGTCAACCTCGTCGGCGGTGCGATGGTTGGTGCTCAAACACTCATCGCTTACAAGGTCAAAAACACCATTGAGGTTCATCCTTATAATCTCACTTCGTACAAAGCCATTGATCCAATGAAGAGTCTTTCCGTTGAGACATGGGATCTCGCTGCTCAAGAATCTGATGGTGCTATTGTAATATTCGTGGCGGTTAAGTTGCCGGAAAAGGCGGATAATATTAATCAGATATGGCAAGTGGGACCTGTTGTTTCTGGAAAACCTACGATCCATGCGTTTAAGCCGGAGAATCTGAGCGCTAAGTTGGCTCTTCCTACTGTGGGCACTAGTGGGAGTGGGAATACCACTGCCGGTGGTGATAAGAGTGGTGGGGTTGCTTTGGCTATGGGTGAGAGATTTGGATTGGGATTTTACCTTGGAGGGTTTGTTTTGCTTTTCATGAGTTTTATTACCATGCGATGATTTGTGATTCTTTTTAGCTCACATGGGCCGTATTTTCTTATGAGAAGTGTTATTTTAAATTAAATATATTATACGCGTATAAAATTGAACTTAATTTAAAATAAAAAATTAATATATTATACGCATATTTCGTCCATATCTCATACGTATTTGTATTTTTGGTACACTTTTGATATACTTTTTTGGTCCAAATAACATTTTTTTTATAATTGAAGAAGGATATAAAACATGCCACCTCGGTGTTTTTTATGACTATCAACAATGCTCCTTGCGTATTTTTCTCACCTATCACGTGCTAATTCATCCAAATTTATTAAATTAATTGATTACATTAATGAAAACAAATCTCATCTTGTTCTCGTTCAAAGTTCGTCGTGCTCGTGGCCTTCCCCATTAAATATATAATCAATTCCTAACTAGTAGGATACTCGTGCATACGCATTGGTACTGTCGTGTTTTTTTTATGAATGAACTTAGACAGTATTTAAATAGTCTGAATATTACTCCGTCAAAATAAAGACGAATATAAAGTAGATAAAAAATGAGTTTGAGATAAAAAATAGATAAATATTAAATATAAAAATGTAAAAGTATCAATTAAAAACAATCTATGTATTTATCCCGTGTTTTTTTATATAGCAGTGCAGTGTTTTTTTATATATCTGTGTTGTTATCCCGTGTTTTTATATATATATCATTGCAATTATCCCCGTATTTTTTTATATATTAGTGCAGTTATCCCGTGTTTTTTTATGTATCAGTGCAGTTTTATCATAGTTTCAATTGATTATTTGAGTTGATTAGTAGATTATAGTAGATAGTAAAAGATAGATAGTAGATTATCAATAAGAAATATTTATCTCGTGTTTTTTTACATATCAGTGACAATTATTTGTCATTTTTTAGGTATTAGTGACAAATATTTGTAATGTGTGTTTTAAATATTAGTCAGTTTAAATAGTCATTAAGACTTCTTATTTTTTTAGATAGTAGGTTTATAGTAGTAGTCTTCAAAAATTATGATTATCAATGGCAAATATTAATTCCGTGTTTTTCTATACATCACTGTAGTTATCTCGTGTTTTTTTTATACATCAGTGCAGTTATCTCGTAGTTTCATTTGATTATTTTAGTTGATTAGTAGATTATTATAGATGGTAAAAGTTAGATAGTAGATTATCAATAAGAAATATTTGTTTTAAATATTAATTAGTAGTTTAAATAGTCATTAAGTCTTCTTGTTTTTTTGATAGTAGGTTTGTAGTAATATCCTTCAAAAATTTTAATTATCAATGACAAATATTAATCTCGTGTTTTTTTATATATCAGTGCTGCTATCTCGTGTTTTTTTTTATATATCAGTGCAGTTATCTCGTAGTTTCAATTGATTATTTTAGTTGATTAGTAGATTATAGTAGATAGTAAAATAGAGATAGTAGATTATCGATAAGGAATATTTGTTTTAAATATTAATCAGTAGTTTAAATAGTCATTAACTCTTCTTGATTTTTAGATAGTAGGTTTATAGTAGTCTTCAAAAATTGTAATTATCAATGACAAATATTACTCCTGTGTTTTTTTATATATCAGTGCAGTTATCTCGTATTTTCAATTGATTAGTATATTATAGTAGATAGTAAAAATAGATAGTAGATTATCAATAAAAGTGTAAACAGATTTCGGAGAGAAAAATTAAAATTTTACGGTGATAACTTTTTCCAAAAAAGGTGATATTTTTTTTTTTGTTTTTTAATGTGACTCATTTACATTTTTATAGGTAATTTTAGTAGAGTAGTGTTTGTATAAATTTAGAAATTTAGTTAAAAAAACTTAATTGAAGTGATAAGAGAAAGAGAAGAATTGTTTATGGAAAAAGTAAAAGTAAAAAGAAAAAAGGAACAAAGAGAGTGTAAGAGAAAAATGAAAATGAGGAAAGAGAGTGTAAGAAGAAAGAGAAAAAAAAGAAAAAAAAGAATGTAAGAAGAAAAAGAAAGAAAGAGAGGGTAATGACATTTTTACCCTTAAATTATATATGTGTCTTGTTAATAAGAGATCTAAATTGGTAATTTCAATAGATGTTTGTTTGTATAAATAGATTCAATACATTAGCGGAATATGTTTAAAATATTAATTAATTTTAATTCTTTTCAAAGAGTCGATTGAATTATTCTGTAAATTAAATTTTTGTAGATGTGTTTACTTTTAGAGATTCTTTATTAACAATAAAAAGTGGGCTGAAATAATACAATATGAGAATCTCTTAAAAAATGTATTTTAATTTTTTTGACCTTTTTGGACCCATAACTTATTTTTAAGGCACAAGTTAGTCTTTTATAAGTGAAATTTGTTTCTTTTTGTATATATAAAGTGAAATTCAGGCTCAATCTTTTCGGTTCAAGCCCGACCCTTTGCGGGTTAGCCCGCTTGGTGCGCCCTTTTTTTATTTCTCTTTAACGCACTATACTGTAGAAAAAATTGAATATAATTATCATCACTTTTCAATCTTTTAACGCCACCGGAAGTTAAAGTTGGAGAATAGTATTAAAAAAAAATCATGTAAGGCTTATTATCCATATCCAATAGCACTAAGTAGCAAATTTGTAATCCTGTAAGGATTATAATACTCTTTTATAAAAGATAAAAAAAAAAGAGAACCAACATATTGATAATGAGGAGGAGAAGAATAACAAACGTAAAAAAAACTCTGGTTTTATAATACTCTAAGTAGCAGAATTGTAAACAATTAAAATGCAGTAGCATAACACTAAAATATACACACTACCACATAATAGAATAATCATGTAACGCCACTAGAAGGCTTTCATTTCACAATTTCCGCAAGACACCGCATAATACATTACAAAGTAGCAGAACCGGTCTGGTGAGTGACGCGGAAGAACAAGTCTAGTGTGGTGTGGAACAATTTTACAACAAAGAACTGGCATTGTTGTGCCCTAAAGTGTGCGATTGGGTCTGGTGGTGAGCGACTGCGTGTCCTTGCTGCTTTGCTTGAGTTAGGAGAAGAAGAACAAGTCTGGGTGTCTGTGGCGGTGCATAGCGTGATTAGTTCTTGAGGAGGGAGAGAGACTCTGACGGTTTGGGATTGGGATTGGGTTACTAATTTTGGGTTGGGCAGCGATATGCATCCTAGTTTTTTAATTCACGAGCCTATAGGCCACGGGCCACATGTGGCACGACTGGATTAGCCTGGCACGAGCTCGAGTTTTTGTGGACCTGTCTAAAAATCCCAGGGTGTAAAATGGGCTCAACTCCCAAGCTCTCCCATTTTTTGGACTAGCCCAGCCTGACCTCACTTATTTTGTCAGCTCTAATTGATAGTTGTCTTCAGTGTATTTTTCTACAATGTCCACGTATAGTGTAAGATTTTTGAGGTCAAATATCATTGTTGTGTGAGAATATTTACCAAGTATTTGCCTTTTCTTGTTGCAAATGACCCAATGCTCACACATTTCACTTTACACATTCGCTATACATTTTTGATTTGTACTTAAATTCAATACATTAGATAGTTAAAATTTCCCACCTACATAAATCATTTGTTCCTATTATTAGAAAGGAAAAATACCATTATATCCAAAAAAAATTAACAACTATAATACGAGTAAAGAAAAAATGGTTCTCCTCTCTCCCTCTCTCTATTAGAGGTAGAAGACACGATTAAAGTGAGAGAGAGAGAGAGTGAGTGAGAGAGAGAAAGAGAGAGAGAAACACGTCAAAAAAAGAGAAAGAGATAGAAACAAGCAAAAAAAAAAGAGAAAGATATTGTCAAAAAAAGAAAGAGAGAGAGAGAGGCGTGAGAGAAAGAAAATGAGAGAGAAAGAGAAACAAAAAGAATATGAAAACATAATAAAAAGTCAATAAAGCAGACACATGAGTGCACTATTTTTGACAATTTACTAGCATATCTTTTGATTATTATGTTAGTATTAGCTTAAATTAGATATAAATTAGATTAGATTAAATCAGATAAATATATTAGATTAGTTAGATTAGACAGATAGATTAGATATTATATTAGATTAGATTAGTTTGTGTAAAAAAAGATAAGATTAAATTAAATAGAAGTATTAGATTAGATTTGTCAAAAAAAGAAGTATTAGATTAGATATACAATATACTTTCGTTGTCCACGCGTCCAATTTGTACTATAAATGCAACCTTCAAATCTCAAAATTGAAACCCACTACTTACCCCCACTTTCACTTCTATCTTGTCCAGATACGAATTCCTCTTCTTCTTCTCATCAACAATGGCTTCTTCTCTACCTTTCATCTTAGGAATCTTTCTTTCAATCTCCATTTTCATCTCACCTTCTCATTCATCTCTCACATGCTCTTCCCAAAAGCTTCCATCAAAGCAAACCTACGCCAACTGCACTGATCTCCCAACCCTCGGTGCCACTCTCCATTTCACCATCAACACTACCAACAACTCCATCGCGATAGCTTTCTCCGCTGCTCCACCAACTCCCGACGGTTGGGTCGCTTGGGGAGTCAACCTCGTCGGCGGTGCGATGGTTGGTGCTCAAACACTCATCGCTTACAAGGTCAAAAACACCATTGAGGTTCATCCTTATAATCTCACTTCGTACAAAGCCATTGATCCAATGAAGAATCTTTCCGTTGAGACATGGGATCTCGCTGCTCAAGAATCTGATGGTGCTATTGTAATATTCGTGGCGGTTAAGTTGCCGGAAAAGGCAGATAATATTAATCAGATATGGCAAGTGGGACCTGTTGTTTCTGGAAAACCTACGATCCATGCGTTTAAGCCGGAGAATCTGAGCGCTAAGTTGGCTCTTCCTACTGTGGGCACTAGTGGGAGTGGGAATACCACTGCTGGTGGTGATAAAAGTGGTGGGGTTGCTTTGGCTATGGGTGAGAGATTTGGATTGGGATTTTACCTTGGAGGGTTTGTTTTGCTTTTCATGAGTTTTATTACCATGTGATGATTGTGATTCTTTTTAGCTACCACATGGGCCGTATTTTCTTATGAGAAATGTTATTTTAAATTAAATATGTTATACGCGTATAATATTGAACTTAATTTAAAGTAAAAAATTAATATATTATACGTATATTTCTTCCTTATCTCATACGTATTTGTACTTTTGGTACACTTTTGGTATACTTTTTTTGTCCAAATAACATTTTTTTTTTATAATTGAAGGAGGATATAAAACATGCAAACTCGGTGTTTTTTATGACTATCAACAATGCTCCTTGCGTATTTTTCTCACCATCATGTGCTAATTCATCCAAATTGATTAAATTAATTGATTACATTAATGAAAACAAATCTCATCTTGTTCTCGTTCAAAGTTCGTCGTGCTCGTGGCCTTCCCCATTAAATATATCATCAATTCCTAACTAGAAGGATATCCGTGCATACGCATCGGTGCTGTCGTGTTCTTTTTATGAATGAACTTAGATAGTATTTAAATAGTCTGAACATTACTCCGTCAAAATAAAGACTGATATAAAATAGATAAAAAAGGAGTTTCAGATAAAAAATAGATAAATAATAAATATAAAAATGTAAAATTATCAATTAAAAACAATCTATGCATGCATTTATCCCGTGTTTTTTTATATAGCAGTGCAGTGTTTTTTTATATATATGTGTTGTTATCCCGTGTTTTTATATATATCATTGCAATTATCCCCGTATTTTTTTTATATATTAGTGCAGTTATCCCGTGTTTTTTTATGTATCAGTGCAGTTTTCTCATAGTTTCAATTGATTATTTGAGTTGATTAGTAGATTATAGTAGATAGTAAAAGATAGATAGTAGATTATTAATAAGAAATATTTATCCCGTGTTTTTTTATATATCAGTGACAATTATTTGTCCTTTTTTAGGTATTAGTGACAAATATTTGTCATGTGTGTTTTAAATATTAATCAATTTAAATAGTCATTAAGTCTTCTTGTTTTTTTAGATAGTAGGTTTATAGTAGTAGTCTTCAAAAATTATAATTATCAATGACAAATATTAATCCAGTGTTTTTTTATATATCACTGCAGTTATTTCGTGTTTTTTTATACATCAGTGCAGTTATCTCGTAGTTTCATTTGATTATTTTAGTTGATTAGTATTTTTTTTTTAAAACAAAAAGGAAAGGAGTCTCGTTAAAAGCTTCTGATGCAAAACCCTCCTTAGGGATAAAAACACCAAGAAGGAAAGAGTACTCCCCCCTATTTCATTAAAAAATAAAAAGCAAAATTACAAAAAGCAAGGGGGGACATAAACCAAAACCCCTGTAAACAAAAATTACAAAAATTACTGTCTGAAACGAAAAGAAGGAAGACCAACCCTATTACGATTAAAATCATCCTAAATAAAAGTGGGAATAGAATTCCACCATTGGAAGCCAGACAGGGTAGTTCCATGAGACGCAAGCTTATCAGCACAGTGATTTCCTTCCCGAAAAATATGAGTGCAACTGAAAGTCATGGATTTTAGAAGACCCATGCAATTAAGCCAGCGGTTGCGGATACGCCAAGGCACAATGGAATGAGACGAAATGGCCATAACAGCAAGCTGAGAATCACTCTCAATCCATAAACGATGCCAACCTTTATGGAAAGCCACCTCAATGGCTATCGTGATTCCAACAAGCTCAGCATGAAGAGCGTAATTTGTACCAAGAGGAAGCATGAAACAGCCCAGAGATTCAGCATTACTATCGCGAAAGATACCCCCACAAGCAGCTAAACCAGGCGAACCCCTAGCAGCGCCATCTGTATTACACTTAACCCACAAGCAAGGAGGGGACTTCCAAATAACCTCTATAATTGTCGGAGCCTTACGAGGCTTTTAGTTGATTAGTAGATTATTATAGATGGTAAAAGTTAGATAGTAGATTATCAATAAGAAATATTTGTTTTAAATATTAATTAGTAGTTTAAAAAGTCATTAAGTCTTCTTGTGTTTTAGATAGTAGGTTTGTAATAATATCCTTCAAAAATTTTAATTATCAATGACAAATATTAATCTCATGTTTTTTTATATATCAGTGCAGCTATCCCGTGTTTTTTTTATATATCGGTGCAGTTATCTCGTAGTTTCAATTGATTATTTTAGTTGATTAGTATATTATAGTAGATAGTAAAATTAGAGATAGTAGATTATCAATAAGAAATATTTGTTTTAAATATTAATCAGTAGTTTAAATAGTCATTAACTCTTCTTGTTTTTTAGATAGTAGGTGTTCTGGAGTCAACCAGAGGGTCCCATTAGCAAAACCAGGAGGTGCACTTAGCAAGTCATATGGATCAGCCCAACCAATTCAGTCCATATCCACCTCATGCGAGCCCAATATGCTTGGACGGTCAAGATCGACTCTACCCATCCGACGATCCACAAGAGGGCACGATTTCCTATAAATACAGGCAAACTTTGCCCTTAGAAAGGTTGAATCTCTAATCCTTAGTACCTTCACTCTTATATTCTATATACTGACTTGAGCGTCGGAGTGGCTTGCAGGTACCCCCCCACGGGCGCTCATTGACCTCCTGTCAGGCCAGCAAGAGACCTACCAACATCAGACGACCAAAAAGCTGCTCGGTACAGAACATTGGAGACCACAGTGGGAGGTTTTTTAACTTTTCACACAACCATAACTCAAACTTATCTCTTGCTGTGCGATGGCTCTCAGACGCATACTCCGGACTCGAAGCGTCGCCCATGAGGGCGCCTGGCAGGACACCCTTAGTGAGGCACAAAGCGCCCATGAGGGCGCCATGGTGATTCACGGAGGCAACCCCCTTGACGGTTGGCGGTCGAACAAGTCAATGAAAAAGAAGTGGAAGGAGATCTTGAGTGTTGCATCAACCTCAGCCCATAGGAAAGGACCAGTCAGGCGCCCTTATCCTTTGACGACAGGGATTTGCTGGACGAAAAACCAAACAAACATGTCCCACTGCTCATTACTGCCATTATGTTTTCGAAGACCTGCTGCAAGTTTTGAGCGTCTCCCCCGCCGACCTGACTCCATATCGAGGAGAGGATTTGACCGGGTTTAATGGATCGAGAACTAGGCCTCAAGGCCACCTTGAGCTGATGATCACCCATGGAGACCCAGATGGTGAACTACCTTTATGCAGGACTGTCAAAACAGCTTTCCTAATCCTCCATTGCAAACTGTCTACCAGTGCATTATCGGGAGGCCGACGTTGGGCAAGCTGGGGGCAGTAACCTTAACGGTTCACCTGAAAATGAAATTCCACAATTTAGAGAATAAGGTTGTGACCCTCAAGGCAGATCTGGACGCCGCGCATAGATGTTACTACATGAGCCTCAAGGATGAAAAAGAGGCTATGGAAGTAAGAAAACCCTGTGGGGAATCCGGGAGAAAAGCTGAAATAAACTTGGCTGACTTAGATGCCAGATATGATCCGGACAGTGAGGAAGAGGAGGAGGATTCCGCCCTCGCTAAGGAACTCAAAAAGCGCATGAAGAGGCCTGAGCCAGATGGCGCCTTCACCTCCATCCAGTTAGGAGAAGACCCCACTAAGACTATCAAGATAGGCTCCGACCTCCCCGAGGAGGTCAAAGAGAAACTTACCATTTGCCTAAGGGAGAATGCGGACCTGTTTGCCTGGTCTACAGCTGACATACCAGGGATACCACCCGAGGTAGCCTGTCACCACCTGGCCGTTAATCCCGACACCAAGTGGGTCGCCCAGAGAAGAAGAGTCCTGAAGGGAGAGAAAGCCGAAGCCGCTGTGAAGGCTGTGAAGGACCTCGTAGAGGCAAATTTCGTAAAAGAAATTAAGTACACCACCTGGCTGTCAAACGTAGTCCTTGTGAAGAAATCTAACAGAAAATGGAGAATGTGCGTCGACTATACTGATCTCAACAAAGCATGTCCCAAAGACGCCTTCCCCGTCCCTAGCGTGGACAGGTTAGTGGATAGCGCCTCAGGTTTCCGTTTGTTATCTTTCATGGACGCATACTCGGGGTACAACCAAATCCCGATGTTCCCGCCCGATCAGGATAAAACGGCGTTCATGACAGAACAGGGGAATTATTGTTATCGCGTGATGCCGTTTGGACTCAAGAATGCCGGGGCGACCTATCAAAGAATGATGAATAAAATCTTCAAAAATCAAATCGGCCGGACAATCAAAGTATACCTAGACGACATGATAGTAAAAAGCAAAAGCGACCCAGATCACCTCAGGGAACTGACAGAAGTGTTTTCTGAAATCCGGAAGAACAATATGAGATTGAACCCAGAGAAGTGCACTTTTGGAGTCCGTGCAGGGAAGTTCCTCGGTTTCTACCTCACTGAGAGAGGCATCGAGGCCAATCCAGACAAATGCAGGGCCGTGACCGAGATGGCATCGCCCACCACAAAGAAAGAAATTCAGAAGCTCACCGAAATGATAGCAGCGCTGTCCCGATTCATTTCAAAAGCAGCCCACAAGTCCCTGCCTTTGTTCAAACTCCTTAAGAAGGAGACGGGTTTTGAGTGGACCGCCGAGCAAGAGCAGGCGCTGACCCTTTCGAAAGAGACCCTCTCCGAACCACCCATTTTGACACGTCCCGAGGAAGGGGAAACGTTATACTTATACCTTGCTGTGGCCGATGAAGCATTGAGCGCAGTGCTCATCAGGGAAACCAGCGCGGGCCAGAGGCCGGTATACTATGTCAGTAAGGCATTACAGGGACCCGAGTTAAGATACCAAAAAGTGGAGAAGGTCGCCCTGGCAGTCGTGATCGCATCCAGGCGCCTTCGGCCATATTTTGTGGCACATCAAGTAGTGGTTCGAACCAATCAGCCCATTAGGCAAATATTACACCGTCCCGACCTAGCTGGAAGAATGATCAAGTGGGCGGTCGAGCTCTCAGAATTTGGGATCAAGTACGAAACAAGACCGGCCATGAAGGCTCAAATTTTGGCGGACTTCGTGGCCTAGATGACAACGATACCGCACAAAGACAAAACGAAAACGGCATGGACCCTCCACGTGGATGGGTCCTCAAACAGCAAAGGGAGTGGAGCCGGGCTGATACTTGAAAACTCAAAAGGACTCATGGTGGAGGTGTCCCTGGCCTTTTCGTTCTCCACATCCAAAAATCAAGCGGAGTACGAGGCTTGCATAGCCGGTCTACAGCTGGCCAAAGATTTTGGCGCCACGCAACTTGAGCTCCGCACCGACTCACTGTTGGTCGTCTCGTAGATCAACGCAGCATTTGGAACCTATGATCCGATGCTGCAGAAATATCTTGCCAAGGTACGTGAACTCCTTGGATGGTTTAATAAGGCGGAGGTGAAACACGTACTCAGGGGAGAAAATACCAGAGCTGACATACTCTCCAAGCTGGCCAGCACCAGGACACCAGGGAACCTTCGGAGCGTCATTCAAGAAACTCTGTCTAGTCTCAGCATCCTCCTAAGCAATGGATCACATACCTCTGTTCTCACCGTCGAGGCGAGCCAGAATTGGATAACCCCAATCCGTCTGTATATTCTCGAGGGGCAAGAGCCCGCTGATGCCAAAGAAGCAGCTTCTGTGAGGAGGCGCGCAGCATCATACTCGGTCATCGAAGGACGACTTTTCCGTAGGGGCTTCTCTATTCCTCTATTAAAATGTGTAGAAGGGCCAGAAGCAGATTACGTGCTCACAGAAATCCACGAGGGGATCTGTGAACAACACCTGGGAGGACGAGCCCTCGTGGCAAAAGCACTCAGGGCAGGTTATTACTGGCCAACCATGAATGAAGATTCGCAGAATCATGTAAAGAAATGCGAAAAATGCCAAAGGTACGCTGACGTGCATGTCGCCCCCTCCTCTGAACTGACATACCTAAGCTCTCCCTGGCCTTTTGCTTGGTGGAGAATCGACTTTCTAGGTCCCTTTCCGCCTGGCCCAGGGCAGGTAAAGTACTTAATCGTCGCAGTCGATTACTTTACCAAATGGATCGAAGCCGAGCCCTTGACCACGATCACGGCGAAAAATTGTATGAAATTTTTCAAGAAAAGTATCATGACCAGATTCGGCATACCGGAGGTGGTCATCACCGACAACGACACGCAATTTGCGGACAAAGATTTCAGACAACTGATGGCCGACCTGGGCATCAAACACCGTTTCACGTCAGTGGAACACCCCCAGACCAACGGACAAGCCGAAGCAGCCAACAGAGTAATCTTAAGAGGTTTAAAGAGGAGGTTTGACGAAGCAAATGGCTGCTGGCTGGAAGAGCTACCTTATGTCCTATGGGCCTACAGAACCACCCCTCACTCGTCGACAGGTGAGTCACCCTTCCGGATGGCATACGGGACAGAGGCGGTCATACCCGTCGAGATCGGAGAGTTGAACTGGAGAACCAAGAACCCAAACCCCCCGGAGACCAATGATCAAAGACTCCGCGAGGAGCTGGACTTCGTCGAGGAAGTCAGAAACCAAGCAGCACTAAAGGATCTGATGATCAAACAAAAGATGGCTGCAAGACTTAACGACAAAGTGGTTCCCAGAACCTTAGGGGTCGGTGACCTAGTCCTACGAAGGGCAGACATAGGTTTGAAAAACAGGTCCCAGGGGAAGTTAGCCCCAAATTGGGAAGGTCCATAAATAATAGTTGCGGAAACCGGAAACTGAGCTTTCGAGTTGGAAACTCTGGGCAAGGAGCCAATACCGAGAACTGGAACACAGATAATCTAAGAAAGTTTATTGTGTGAACAAAGACAAAAAATGAATGTTAAACCAATGTAACAACTTGGGAAGTTACTAAACGAAACGAAATTGTACTCTTGTAATTCAAAAGACATCACGTTACGATTACAAGTTTTACTCTAACTCACTACCGTTTACCAGAGGCTGCACGGTTCAAAATATTGTTTCGCAAATCACAGCTGTCGCTCCAGCACCATAGAAAAAACCAAGAGAAACTGGCGCCCAATACAGAAGCAGCCAGCGCCCAGGAGGGCGCCTGGCAGGGCGCCTATAAGGAGCAGCAAGCGCCCATGAGGGCGCCTGGCAAGAGGCGCTCTAAAAGCCAAGTCCCGACTCAAACAACAGGGGACCAGACAACCAGGCAGAACCAAGCACGAGTCAACCTACTCGGTTCACGAAGCGGTTATCGAAAAGGTCGCAACCTCTGATGGGTAAGTTAAGTTCGGACAGACTCTGATAAACTCCTGTCAGAGTCCCTAGATGGGCGAAGCGGCATCGCAAATGTCACAACCTCTAATGGGTGAGTTAAATTCGGACAGATTCTGATAAGCTCCTGTTAGAGACCTGAGGCGTGAAGCGGCATATCGAAAAGGTCGCAACCTCTGATGGGTGAGTTAAGTTCGGACAGACTCTGATAAACTCCTGTCAGAGTCCCTTTCTGATGGGTGAGTTAAGTTCGGACAGACTCCGATAAACTCCTGTCAGAGTCCCTAGATGGGCAAAGCGACATCTCAAATGTCGCAATCTCTAGTGGGGAATTTAAATCGGACAGATTCTGATAAACTCCTGACGGAGATAACATTGCCACGAGACGATAGGAGGTGATACGTTCAGAAGCGTGAAAAATAGGCAAGATAGAGGAAACGTGGATATAACGTAAAATCATCAGTCAAGCTCCATAGGACAAAAAGAAATTACAAGTCAAGAACAACTGAACGTCTGAACAAAGAAGCTAGGAAGTCCGCCCGCAAGTTACCTCAGTAAATTAGAAGCCGCAAAGACCCGCGGGAACGTCAATGGATAATGGTAAGAGCAACTCCCCTCGGCACCAGGAAAGCCCTGAAAATTCATAGGTAAGAAGGCAGGTTAAGGGCCGGGAGGAACGGAAAGAATAAAACAGAGTGCCAAGCACACGTCCACACAAAGCCAGCGCCCATGAGGGCGCCTGGCAGGGCGCCCGTCAGGACAAGGAGGGCGCCAGTCAGGAGCAGCCAGCACCCAGGAGGGCGCCTGGCAGGGCGCCAGTCAGGAGCAGCCAGCACCCAGGAGGGCACCTGGCAGGGCGCCAGTCAAGGCAGCCAGCGCCCATGAGGGTGCCTGGCAGGAGGGCACTGTCAACAACGTAAGTACACGGTAACGAACAACAAATACTTACCATGAAGAAAGACGTTGAAACAAGTGGAGTCTACTCCTTCCTCCTCCTTGAAGTAGGCGCTAGGGTTGGTGACTTGGTCCCTACTCCTTCCTCCCCCTTAAAGAAAGCGCTCCAATGATGGATTGGTCCCCTACTTTTAAAATAAGAAAATGTGGACCACAAGACAAATACCAGCCTACTCATAGGAGTTAGCGTTTCACCCAACGCCACAGATCTGGCAAATCGACTTGGCCCATATCCACGACGTTCAAGCCCAATACGCCTGTCACCTTAAGACGTGCTCAAAAACACAAAAAAGACAAGATGAGCAGCGAAAAATAAAGCAAAGTGCCAAGCACCCCTCTACACAAGTCGGCACCCAAGAGGGCGCCCGACAAGGAGGGCGCCCATGAGGGCGCTTGGCAGAAGCAACCAGCGCCCATGAGGGCCCCTGTCAGGACCAAGAGTGCGCCTGTCAGAACCAAGAGGGCGCCTGTCAGGACCAGGAGGGCGCCTGTCAGGACCAGGAGGACGCCTGTCAGGACCAAGAGTGCGCCTGTCATGACCTAGAGGGAGCCTGTCAGGACCAGGAGGACGCCTGTCAGGACCAGGAGGACACCTGTCAGGACCAAGAGGGCGCCTGTCAGGACCAGGAGGGCGCCTGTCAGGACCAGGAGTGTGCCTGTCAGGACCAGGAGGGCGCCTGACAGAAGTGACCAGCGCCCATGAGGGCACCTGTCAGGACCAGGAGGGCGCCTGACAGAAGCAACCAGCGCCCCTGAGGGCGCCTGTCAGGACCAGGAGGGCGCCTGGCAGAAGCAGGAGGGCGCCTAGAGAGTGAAAAATGACAAAGCACGGTTGTTACAAAGGCAATCTCCCACACAACCTTACAGAGCCGTCAAACTGACGAAAATCCTTCAAGCCAAGACCATCCTCCGGGATAATCTTAGCTTGGGGGGCAACTGTTCTGGAGTCAACCAGAGGGTCCCATTAGCAAAACCAGGAGGTGCACTTAGCAAGTCATATGGATCAGCCCAACCAATTCAGCCCATATCCACCTCATGCGAGCCCAATATGCTTGGACGGTCAAGATCGACTCTACCCATCCGACGATCCACAAGAGGGCACGATTTCCTATAAATACAGGCAAACTTTGCCCTTAGAAAGGTTGAATCTCTAATCTTTAGTGTTAGACTATCTGATAACCTTAGAGGGGGGGTGAATAAGGTTATGTGTAATTCTTGGATTCTTTTCGCTTTTCAAAAACTTATGAAATGCTTTGTTTAAATCAAATGCGGAAAAAGAGATTTGAACTTATCAGATATATGCAAGTAGGCAGATTAGGCACAATGAGATATTATTCTATATTCAATATTTACAATAAGGTTGTTTTATAAGTAATGCAATGATATTGAATATAGCAGATCTACAGTAGTGATAGAGAAGATGATAGATAAATAGATCTGTAGTACAACGAGTATAACTATAACCAGATTAACAGATTCAGATCAGAGTAGGGATATAGTTATACAACCAGATTAACAGATTCAGATCAGAGTAGTGATATTATAAACAGATATAAACAGTAAATAAAGTAAAGAGAGAGGGATAGAGATACACCAGGAATTTTACGAGGTTCGGGATAAAAGCCCTACGTCCTCTGTAACAGCCCGAAAATAGTAGATTAATTTTCTAGTTAATTAAATGAGGTTTAGGTGGTAGGAGATAATTAATTAATTGATTTAATTAATTATTTAGGGTTTTGAGTGTTAAATAAATAGAATTATTTATTTGGATAATTGGACCTAGGGTTGGGTTTAGATGGTGGTGGCGAGTTGAAGTGGATTAGGAGAAGCCCATGATTAGGTCATTAAGTGGAAGCCCATGTCCATTAAGCTAGGCGCCTATATGATGCCAAACTTAGGGTTTGGTGATTCATTCCAACACTTTAGAAAAAAATAGAGAGAGTGGGACGGCTTGGAGAGAGGAGAGGCGTGACACCCTAAGAGAGAGAAGAAAGGAGAAGGGCGCAAAAACCCTAGAGGAGAGAGAGGAAGATTTCGCATGCACCAAGGAGGGAGAGGAGGATCTTAGTTGCTGAATTTTGATGGTAGCTTGCTCACCAAGAGATAGGTGTTCTTCAATTATGAGGTAAGGGGGCTCTCGTTCATAGTTAATAATTTATAAACCACGAAATCATGGGGATTAGGTGTTAGGAGTAGTTGTTTAAATTGGTTCATGAAATATTTGAGTGATTGGGTGATCGTTTGATATATATGTGGCTGAAGTGTGATGGTTGTTTGTGTTGTTGAATTCACTGTTTTGAGATGTTCTGACATAGGTTTAGTATTTCAGTGACTGAGAGCGTTTTACTAATTGAAAAATTATGTGGTTTGTCATTTCGAAAACTTGATTGAATGCTTGTTAATTTGGCGTTGATTTGGTTGCATTTGGAGTTGTAAAACTTAATTTATAGGTGAAACAAGTTAGGTTAAAATTCTGGAAACGATTTGGGTAGAGGTTCAGTATTTCGGTAACTGGGAACGTTGTGTTGACTGAAAAATTATGTGGTTTACTTTTCTGGAAAATAGACTTAATGCTTGTTAATTTGGCACTGGTTTGGTTGCGTTTAGAGTTGTGTAGCTCGAGATATGAATTTCACAAGTTAGGGTAAGATTCTGGAAACAATCTGGATATAGGTTCAGTAAATCTGTGGTCGTGAGTGTTCTATTCGTCAAAAAATTATGGGGTTTGTTTTGTTGGAAAGTAGACTTAATTTCCTACTGAATAGGCACTGATTTCGCTAAATTTCATTGAGAAATGAGGGAGAAGATTTGATTTCAAAATGACTAACAATTCTGTCCGAATTTTGTGGGATTTGTTGCTCCGAATTTTGTGGGGTTTGTTGCTCCGAATTTTGTGGGATTTTATGCTGCTGTTTATATTGGTGCTGCTACTCTATGTGCTGTCTTGGTCCCTATGGGTGTTGTTTATTCCTTTGGTGACAATGTAGTCGCGTAATTAATATCTTGGTGTGATTGGTGTGCTATCCTTAGAGCTGAAAATTTGGAGATGTATAATGGTGTTGTATATATTTATATGGTGTGAATAATTATTGGCGAGCAGAAGACTTCGGTCTTGTTAGTGATGTGCCCACAAGGTTTAATTGTTGAGTATGTTAATTATGGGGTGTGTTTACATGTGTTGGTGTGTATGGTGCATGGTCATGGCGTCACATTATCATGTGCATATTTTGGTGAGCAGAGGCTTCGGCCTATTTTGGTGAGCAGAGGCTTCGGCCTATCTTGGTGAGTTCCCTCAAGGCAAGTTTTTGGTGAATGGATCCACATGCATATGCCCAGTGGAGTTTTGGGTTGCATTTCATACATTGCATACACGTCCTGTGTTTGATTGCGTCTTCTTAAACTAATGGTGTAACTGTATTCTGGGTGTAACTGTATTTGGTGTGACGGTACTCGGTGTAACAATATTCGGCGTAACTGGATTTGGTGTAATTGTATTATTGGTGTAGTAAATTGATGGTATCCCTGGTGTGCCTATTATACTGTGTTTCTTGTTTTATCTATTATTATCTATGTATTGAGACTCACCCTACTGCGTCGTGTTGCCTCGTATGTCGGCAACCTGCAGGTGACGGTGACTGAAGGTGGCTAGAGATTCTTCTTCTAGTATGGTCGAGTCGGCTCTGATACGTAGCACTCGGGAGGGTTGTCCTTGTGTCTTTCCTAATGTGTTATGTTTATGCCTTTCTAAGTTGTAAACCTTTTGAAGTATGATTGCCAAGTTAAACCTTTTTATTTCCGCTGCATGTTTTTGAAAAGAAGTTAGTTATAATTAAAGTACTCTGTTTGCGAAGTGGTTTTCCGGTTCGAAAAATGTGACACCCTTTTGGCGCGAAAAACTCTGATATTTTTTTTTAATAAACCGTTGGGTAGAAAAAGAGGTGTTACATCCTCGGCCTCCGGCTTTGCAACCTTTGGACTTTGCTGATAACCACTATATGAAGAATGTTTTACAAACAGGCAACTTCAGATAGCAAATCCCAATTCCCCCGAACTGAGAACCCGAGCACCTAGCTAAGGATTTCAACCGCTTCAATCTCCTGATTGAACGAGCCAAGAGCACCTCCTAGGATTTCACTACCACTTCAATCTCCCCGATTGAACGACCCAAGAGCACCTCCTAGGATTTCACTACCACTTCAACCGCTTCAATCTCCTGATTGAACGAGCCAAGAGCACCTCGTCATGTGATTCGATGCACCAGAGTCAAGTAACCAAGCAATGAAAGAAGACATACCAGTAATACCCAAGGCAGAAAGAGCAGATAGTACCATTTGTTGAATTAACTCAGGCTGAAGAGCACCACCATCAGACGCAGCAGGGATGGAAGGACCAGCAGCAGAGGTAGATGCACCAGTGGTGGAAGGACCAGCTGTAGAGCTAGTAGTGGCATGGAATGCCTGTACCGGACGCTTAGTCGGTCGAGGAGGACGCGTGGGGCATGCAGAGATGAGATGACCCTGCTGTTTGCAGTAATTGCAAAATTTCTTAGGACAACTACGAGCAACGTGTCCAAATTGTTTACAACTGAAGCATTGAGTTTGGCGCATATCACGGCCCACGCCTCTATTCTGCGCAGCATATGCAACGGTCACCGGTTCAGAATGGACGGGATCATGAAGCATGTTTCCTTGAGTATTAAGACGCTGTTCTTCCCTGAGCAGTTCACCAATACAGGTATCTAAGGAAGGAACAGGGTTCCTATTCAGCAGGGCACCTCGAACGGCCTCAAATTCCGGACGAAGTTTCATGAGAAATTGATCCCGTTTACTAGTATCATAAACATCACGAACGGCCGACAGAGACGCCTTGGGAACAGCAGCATATATAATAGCAGAGTGTCCTGTCCATAAATTTAAAATACCAGAATAATATTCTTGAATTGACAAAGTACCTTGTTTGTAATTGGCGATCTCTAACTCCAATTGAAAACGCTTGGCTGTATTGTCCTGGTTGTAAATACGCTGCAAATAATTTCATATTTCCTGAGCAGTTGAAAATGCTCGTAAATTATTGATCATTTGAGGATCAATAGTACTGAGGATCCAAGAAATAATCTGAGCATCTTGGACTTCCCACGCGTCTAAGGCCGGTTTATCTTCCGGCGCCTTAGAAACCCCATCAAGGTGACTCCATAAGCCTTTGCCCTTGACATACATTTTAAACTGAAATTCCCAAGAAGCATAATTCTTGCCAGTAAAACGAACACAAAAATTATCCCTTTCTTTTTCAGAAGCCATTAAAAAAATAACAACAGGAACAGGGAAGAACACAAGGCACAAGGCAAATGACAGGAACTGCTTCTCTATCTTTCTTTTTCAGAATGCGAAGAACGCAAAGCAACAACACCAATCAGAATGCGCAACGAAGAATAGCGAACGGGAACAGGAACAGGACGCACAATGAAGAACAGCGAACAGGACGCGAGCTGGACCAGAAGGCGCAGAACAGGAACCGAACGCGAAGACAATGCGCAGAACGCGAACCCAGAAAGAACAAACGAAAACGCGAAGACAATGCGCAGAACGCGAACCCAGAAAGAACAACAAAATCGAGATCCACCGTGACGGTAGCAAGAACAAACAACGAAACCCAGAAACTCGCAAGAACAGATCCACCTAAATCGCGCGAAACTCAGATCCACCGAAACTGACGATGAACGCACAACAACAAACAACGAATCAAAAAAAACGAGAGAACGCGAACAACAGCGATCCAGAAACCCACGAATCCAAGAATCTAAGATCCAACGAACTTAGACTGATACGACGCACGGAGAACCGAAGAACGCGACAGCGCACGAAGAAGCAGAGGACGCGACGACGCAGAACCGAAGCCACCGAAGTCACAGAAGAACCAACGATGAAGATACTCACGTCAAACCAAGGACGAAGGAGGTCACGGCAAGAGTCACACGAAAGCCAAGGACCACGAAAGCCACACGAAATCAAGTATGAGCCACACGAAAGCTACACGAAACCACGAAAGCCACACGAAATCACCTGTATGATTGAAACCCAACTGATACCATGTCAAACATAACACACGATATTGTTTACGCAGTTCGGCCAAAGATTGCCTACGTCTGCGACTATAGAGTAGCTGTAGTTCCGTTTTATTGATAATGTTTTCGATGATCTGAATTCAAAGTACAAGAGAGTTTAAATAGCCTTCTCTAGTAAGACCTAACGGGCCTGGGCCAAAGCATATAAATAAATCTACAACTACTATTTACAGCCTTCTTTTATTCCTTATTCACAGAAACACGTCAAAAATTTTAATTATCAATGACAAATATGAATCCTGTATTAATAAGAGATCCAAATTGGTAATTTCATAAGAGGTTTGTTTGTATACTATGGTGCAGCATTAAAAGGGGGGTCTACGGTGAGGCAATTAAAATTGCATGAGATTAAAAGTGGTTCTGCTATGGTGCAGCATACAAAAGGGGGGTCTACGGCGAGGCAATTAAAATTGCATGAGAGAACTCAAATCTGGTGCAAGTGGTGTCATCTGTTTCGGAAGCAGCACATGTTACGTTGGGGAGGCCTTTGGCTAGCCATGCTCTTCAGCACCCTCCGAGACCATCTGATAGGAATATGGTATCAGGTAATTTTGATCCTTCTCAAACCTCTAATGAACTTGGTAACACACACATGGCTAGTCTTACAAGAGAAGATACAGGCATTGTTATGGAGACAAACTTGGATGCTTCTGACCATGAAGTACTTGGGGGTATTGATATGAACCTTGATTAGTTTTCTATGAATATGAACGATAATAAACTGTTCATTTGGAACTGTAGAGGCGCTGGTAGTCCCGAGTTGTATCGAGTCTGTAGACAATACATTGAGGGTAATCATCCAGATGTTTTTGTTGCTATGGAGTTGAGAGTAGATGCTGAAAGATTAAGAAGAACCTTTGGGTTGTTGGGTTTTGACAAGTTTCATTATTCTAACCGAAGAGGTTTCTCCGGAGGGATTATTGTTGCTTGGAGAAGTGATAGAGTTAATATTTCCATCCTTCGTACGCATTTTCAATTTACTCACATGACTATCGGTTTTGTGGGTGGTCCAAAATGGTTGTTCTCTGCAGTCTATGCAACGCCTAATGCGGAGGCTAAAAGAGTGTTGTGGAATGAGCTTAGAAACATTGCTAACTCTGATGATAAAGCTTGGCTTGTGGCTGGTGACTTAAATGATGTCACTTGTTTTGATGAATGCAGAGAAGGTGTTGGTTTTAATGTTAACAAAGCAAAGCAGCTTGTGGATCGTTTGAATCTTTGTCAGTTAATGGATCTTGGCTACACAGGGTCTAAGTTCACCTGGAAAGGACCTCTTCTAAATGGTTGTCGTGTGTTTACGCGTTTAGACCGTGGTGTTTGTAATGACACTTGGCGTATTATTTTTCCTGAAACTATGGTGAAAGTGCTTCCTAGGGTGGACTTCTCTGATCACCACCCTCTCCTTATTAGTCCCTTCGGTTTCAATCAAGCATACAGAGTTAAGCCCTTCAGATTTGAGAGAACATGGCAGATTCACCCTTCATACACTGGCTTGGTTACAAATTGTTGGAAGGAGAGTAGTGGGATTGTTCAGAATACATCGGCTATGGAGCATGCTTTGAAAGAGTGAAATCGTGATGTGTATGGAAATTTAAAAAGGAACAAGCAGCGCATTCTTTCTAGGATTTATGGCATCCAGCAAAGGTTTGCTGAGGGTAGAGGGATTCGTTTCCTTTCTATTTTGGAGCGAAGTCTGCATTGCGACCTTTCTCAGTTATTGTGTCAAGAAGAGATGATGTAGCATCAACGGTCTCGGGAAAAGTGGCTTAGTGATGGGGATCGAAACACAAGGTATTATCATGTTAAAATTTTGAATAGAAGAAGGAGGAATCGCATTCTCTCTCTTCGTAATGTCTCTGGTGCTTGGGTAGAGGATGAGATGGAAGTCAAGAATATGGCTAACACTTTCTACAAAGATCTGTTTAAGGAAGATTGCGTTTTTGGTGATTGGTTACCACCCCATACACGTTTGGTGAATTGCAAAATGATGATATTGTGAAGCTTGGAGTAAATGTGACTTTTGATGAAGTTAAAGAGGCTGTTTTTGTCATGGGGGATTGGAAAGCGCCTGGTCCCGATGGGTTCCCTCCAGGTTTCTTTCAAAAGTATTGGCATGTGGTAGGAAAATCTGTTGTTGATTTTGTGCAAGGAGTTTGGCAAAATCCAAATGATATCATGGCAGATCAATACCACCGATATTTGCCTCATTCCTAAGGTTGCGAAGCCGGAGTTTGTTGCTCAGTTCAGACCTATCTCGTTGTGTAATACCATTTACAAGGTGGTCACCAAGGTTGTTGTGAACAGGCTAAAGGATTTAATGGATACTCTCATCTCTCCTTACCAAACGGGTTTCATCCCTGGTAGGCATATACATGAAAATATTGTTGTTGCTCAAGAATTGGTGCATTCTATGAGGAAAATGCGGGGAAGGAAAGGGGGGCTAGCAATTAAAGTAGACCTTGCGAAAGCTTATGATAGATTGAAATGGTCCTTCGTCCATCTTGTTCTTCTTGAAGCGAAGATACCTGAGAAGTTAGTTTCTATTATTATGACTTGTATTACTAGTGTCCAAACAAATGTGATGTGGAATGGCAATAGGAGCTCTTTTTTCAATCCCCAAGGAGGGATTCGTCAAGGAGATCCGCTCTCACCTTATATCTTTGTTCTTTGCATGGATAAGCTCTCCCACCTTATCTCTCATGAAGTGGAGAAGGGTAGTTGGAAACCTCTTCGAGCCGACCGGAGCGGTCCTTTTGTTTCTCACCTTATGTTTGTTGATGATCTTTTGTTGTTAGAGCAAATGAATTGTATGATGAATACCCTAGATAAGTTCTGTGCCATGTCTGGGCAAGAATTCAGCATTGAAAAAACTGCTATTCTCTTTTCTTCGGTTATGCCCTCACGGTTGAGAAGACGATTAGTGCAACGCTCGGGTTTCAAAGAAGTTAACTAACTCGGTAAGTATCTAGGCGTCCCCCTTACACTGTGCTCCAAGACGAGCTGACTATGAGTATCTGGTTGATATGGTGAGAAGTAAACTTGCGAATTGGAAAGCAAATCAGCTCTATTTCGCTGGTCGTGTTACGCTTTCGAAAGCAGTAGTCGAGGCGCTGCCTCTTTATCCAATGATGACGTCGGTAATTCCCAAATCTTGTCTGAGGGATATTCAACAACTTCAGCGGAGATTTATATGGGGTGAGGAGGGTGATCAACGTAAATATCATGTTGTTGCATGGAGTACGGTGACTAAACCGAAGAGGTTGGGAGGGCTTGGCATCCGGAATCTGATTGATATGATTACATCTTGTATCATGAAATTAATGCAAGGCTTGCAAAAAAGAGAGCCTAAGTTGTGGTGCAACGTTCTACTTGGCAAGTATGGGAGAGACTTTGATGGTGGTTCTATAGTTGTGAAGCCATCATATTCTACTTTATGGAAGCAGATAGGTTTGAATTGGGAAACTATTAATCATCATTGCTTTTGGAGTATAGGTGATGGTAAAAGTATCTCTATTTGGGATGATTGTTGGATTGCACCAGGTTGTAGATTACTAGATTCCATTGATCAAGGCCGCAAGACTTGCATAGGCTTCGGTTATGTGATATTGTGGATGATGAGGGAAATTGGAAATTAGATATTATTCTTCCCTACATTCATGCTACAAGTGTGGGGCGAATAACAAATTTGATTCCTCCTAGTGAATCACATGGTAATGATAATAAATTATGGCCTGGAAATAGGCGCGGTGGGTTCTCAGTGGCAAGCTCTTATGCTATTCTTACAAACTATGGAGCTGATCTCGATCAGGAAGTGTGGAAGAATATTTGGAAACTCTCCGTTCCTGAGAGAGTACGTGCTTTTATTTGGATGGTGTTTCATGATCGTATTCTTACAAAAAAAGGAAGCTTCGAATGGGTTTGGGGGATTCGTACTGCGATCAATGCAATGTGGAGATTGAAACTACTATTCATGCTCTTAGAGACTGTCCACTAGCGACCTCGCTTTGGATGTCCCTTGTTCGGCCAGAGTATAGAAGCGATTTTTTTTTTGTAGGGGACTGCAGAAATTGGGTTCGTTTTAACATGTTGAGTAATTCTGGTGATTCTGGTGACCTTAGTTGGAGGAGTATTTGGGCCATTGCTTGCCATAGTTTATGGAATTGGAGAAATAAGGAAACCCATGATCAGTCTTTTATCAGACCCTTTAGACCGTGGAGAATAGTAATGAAATTGGTTAAGGATTATATGTTCGCCTCTACTGCAGGTGCCTTGTTACAATCGCATGAGACGCGATGGTGTGATGTCCAATGGAGTCCACCTCCTCTTGGGTGGTACTGCCTTAATACTGATGGTGCCGTGAAGAATAATGGTTGTGTGGCTGGTTGTGGTGGTTTGATTCGTGACCATTTGGGAAATTGGCTATGTGTGGTTTCTCCAAGTTTATTGGTACTTGTAATGCTTTAGTGGCGGAGCTGTGGGGTATTTTGGAGGGACTTAGACTGTGTTGGGTAGATGTTAAAGTTGCTTGCCAGGTGATCCGAGGTTCAGACGATGACCATATATCTTTGGTGGAGGCATTATTCGTGAGATTCGGAAGTTGTTGAAGCTTCCATGGGAGGTTAAATTCTCTCATGTCTATAGGGAAGCAAACCGGTGTGCGGACGAGTTAGCTGCTAATGCTTGTTGGCAAGTGGAGACTTGATTATTTTTGAGCATTGCCCTCCGAGTGTGGGATCAATTGTACTCTCTGATATTTGGGGTGTGTCTATCCCCCGTCGTGTAATTTGCTGATCTACTTCTTTGGGGTTTTTTGCCCCCTTAAATACCAAAAAAAAAAGAGGCCAAAAGGTTTAATATTTTAATTTGAAACACCAAATAACAAACCAAAATTAAGGTTGGGTTTAGGGCTAATTTAAGAACTTGACTTTGTATAAAGTACTCCTCTCGTCCTATTTAGGAATTAGGAATTAATCTCCTTCCTTAATTTTGGGTTACTTTGTTTTGTATTAAAGTTTAAACTTCTAATTTTCTTTGATTATTTGATTATTTTTTTGTGTTAGTGACGTTCACTTAAAATATTGCAATAAAACTTGGAAATGAGATTTTGGGTGATTTGAAAAAGAGGGGAAGAAGGTGACGATGGGTGAGAACAGAAACTTAAAAAGTAAACTGAATTTTAAAACAAATTTTAAGAATCGAAAATGTATTTTTAAGTATGAGACTAGATTGATAGGAGTATTTAAAATAAATTGGATATTTACCTTTTAACCCAAACATTGCTTCATATTTTATTATATTACCATTACTTTTATATATATATATATATATATATATATATATATATATATATATATAAGTAATGGTAATATAAAATATATTAGAGTAGGGATCCACTTACTTCAAGAGTAATTGTAAGAGTTACTCCACCTAATATCTCTTTATAGACATTAAATTTCACCGATCCAACCGTTAAATTAATAGTTCTAATTGAGTAGATCAAATATGCGATTTTTTATAAAATTTTAAAAATATTCGATCTTTGATCAAATAAGTTCAATTCAACGTATATTATACATATTATAATATAAGTAAAATATGAGCTATAAGATTCAATAGCAACATACATTCAATTTATATAAGTTTTTGTATGCATGATCGGTGGCGGATGCAAGTGTTCCCATATGGGGGGGTACTTGCCCCCACCAATAGTAAAAAAAATACTTTTTGTATACTTATTTTTTTTTTTTGCCCTTAGTAAAATTTGTGTTTGCCGCCAGTAATTTTTCTGCAATGAATTTTATGAAGAATGAACGGCACAGTTGTATGAGAGATGAATGGTTGAATGATTGTATATATTGGGAATGAAAATATCATCATTTTTAGAATATGAAAGCACACAGAGGACAACTAGGGGTTTTCAGTGGTTCGAAAAATCCAAACCAACTCACAATTCAATCCAAACTGATATGTTTGGTTAAGACATTTTTGGCGTTCGAGCAAAACTTTAACAAACTCGAATCAATTCATAGTTGTTTCATTCAGAAGACAACGAATTTTTAAAAACAAACACCTGAGCCCAAACCAACCCTACTAAGTCATAATAGTTTTGTAATTTTAGAAGCACATGATATTATTTGCTTAGACTTTTTACCTTGTTTTTTTTACAAAAGACTTTTTACCTTAATAATTTATGGTTAAGTAGTAAAATTTTAATACTATTGATTAAAAGACTATTAATGGGTATGAGTTCGATTTGGTATAATATTTAAATTTTAGATTTTTTTTCGTTATTTAGAAGTTTAAATATTACAAAAAAATTATAGTTTTTTATATTTTAGAAAATTAATATTATACTGTATGACATGCGAGTCCAATCCAAATCAACCCGTGCAATATCAGACTGGTTTGGTTTGAATCTTAGAGAAAAAAAGTAAAATCCAAACAAACCAAAACGAGCAATCGTAATTGGTTCGGACAACAAATTTGGGCAAATCCAATCCAAACCGGTCTGTGAACACCCCTAAGGACAACAATAATTTAAGGAAGTTTGGATGCCTTTTTTGGTTTTTTATCACTTATGTGATTATGTATATTTTTTTGACTAAAAAGGATATTTATTCATTTAAATTGATAGATTACATCGAAGATAATACAAATTCAGAATTGCTAAAAACACAAAGGATGAATTTGCGAACAAATTCACAGCACCCAAGTTAATAGCATAAAACGGCAAAATGCCTACAATTGTGACAAAATAAAAGTCACCGAAGTACCCATGCCTCCAGATGTGTAACTTTGAGGCCCTATTCATTGATTGAATCTGCAACAGGTCGAAGTTAATCTGCCGATCTGAACCAAACGAACACCGCAACAAGACGGAAAATCAAAAACGCCGCTCACAACCGACGAAATCTAGAAAAAAGACGAAATAGACGCTAGATCTATGGGATAACCACTTATTTTGATAAAAAAAAAGTAGAAAAATGATATAGAGGGGTGATTCTAGGCCAAAAACTGATCTAAAATCACCCCATTTGATGGTGAGCAAGAAAGAAGAGAAGAATGAGAGAAATCAAAATCGTGATTATGTATTTTTTAAGAACTTATAATCTTTTTATTCTTTAAAATCTTATAGATAGGATATTTTCTTGCCCCCATAAATGAAATTTTTTGGATTTGTCACTGTGCGTGATCATTAAGATAATATAAAATTATTCAATGATTGGATCGCTAATTAAACTTAATGATTGGATCCGCCACTTTGAATAAGTTTTTTTTTTCCGATAAACGCCACTTTGAATAAGTTGATTCTCATTATTTATTTATTACCATTAAATAGATATGTTTTGAAACGTAATATTATTATTATTTTAAATTTTTTTTTGACAATAATTATTTTAGTTAACTCTAATTAATATCTGTATAATATCAATATGTAAGTTGTTGTAAAAAAAAAATATGTAAGTATTATTTTTAGAAAAAAATATGTCAGCATCACGTATTTTTTGGGTATAGATAAATATCAAAGTTATATTTTAACATTTATTTGTTGAATTACTTAAACAATAGATTTTAATTTTAATAATATAAAAAGCAAGATTTTTTTTTTGACATAAAAAGCAAGATATTTAATTTTGATAGATACTAGTATTAAAAACTTACTTTATACGAAAATGTCCATTTTTTTATAACAACAAAATCTCCACTTGACTTTGTTTTTTTTTTAAAAAAATAAAAATATAAACTACTTTCGCTGTCCACACGTTCCATTTTGTACTATAAATGCTACCTTCCAACCTCAAAAACTATAACCCACTACTTTACTTACTCCCACTTTCACTTTTCTTATCAACAATGGCTTCTCCTTCTTCTTCATCTCTACCTTTTCTCTTAGGACTCTTTCTTACAATCTCCATTTTCATCTCACCTTCCCACTCAGCTCTCACTTGCTCTTCCCAAAAGCTTCCAATAAAGCAAACATACGATAACTGCACCGATCTCCCAACCCTCGGTGCCACCCTCCATTACACCATCAACACCACCAACAACTCCGTCGCGATAGCTTTCTCCGCCGCTCCACCAACTCCTGACGGTTGGGTCGCTTGGGGAATCAACCTCGTCGGCGGTGCTATGGTTGGTGCTCAAGCACTCATCGCTTACAAGGTTAAAAACACCATTGAGGTTCATCCTTATAATCTCACTTCATACAAAGGTATCGATCCAGTGAAGAGTCTTTCCGTTGAGACTTGGGATCTCGCTGCTCAGGAATCCGATGGTGCTATTGTAATATTTGCGGCGGTTAAGTTGCCGGAAAAGATGGATAATATTACTCAGATATGGCAAGTGGGACCTGTTGTTTCTGGCAAACCTGCGATCCATGCGTTTAAGAAGGAGAATCTCGGTGCCAAGTTGGCTCTTCCTACGGTGGTCCCCACCGCAGAGGTAGCTGGCAATAGTAGCACTAGTGGGAGTGGGAACACCACTGGTGGTGGTGATAAGAGTGGTGGGGTTGCTTTGGTTATGGGTGAGAGATTTGGATTGGGATTTTATCTTTCGGGGTTGGTTTTGGTTTTTGTGAGTTTCATTACCATGTGATTCTGATGATTGTGATTCTTTTCACTCTCCAATAATTCTTCTTATTTAGACCTATTTTCTTATCTATCTTTTCTTCTTTTTGGTGTTTTTGTGGTTTTATAATGTTATAATTTTATTAGTAGTTTTCTTGATTCAGATCTGGTTTTTAGACTCTTTGTAATATTACTGTGTCCGTTGGAAATTCAGCTTTTTGAATCGATACAGATTCTTTCGAGGGATTTATTTTTATTTTATTTTATTTTATCATGGAAAAAAGGAATTAATTAATGAGAAAAAACGACAGCTAAGGTAAGCACGACAATTTCATTTGACTTTTCTGGAATTTCCCATTTCATATCACCGTCAAACGCGTCCGTAGCAGCTTGGATGAATTCTCTCTAAACCACCAGTATTACCGACATTCACATGTGAAGACAAAGTATGATCCAACTTATGTACAGTTATGATTCTCATCAACTGCATTTTAATTTTAAGTGTATGGATTACACTTTAAATAAACTTTGAAATATAGATTTTTTGGTTAAATTCGGAGAATCCAAATGCATAGCTGAATACGGTTACGATAGCATACAATCCAAATTCAACGATCAGTAAGGCTTTGACCCAAGTAATGGGGTTGGTTTCAAGTTTCAACCGAAGGGTTCTATAGTCAGGAAAAATCTGTGTGAATAAAAAATTGTTGACAATTTTTTTGGTCATGAAAAGACAAAAATACCCTGAAAATATAATGGAATGTAGGGACTCTAGACTATGTGACTGCAATAAGGTTAGAATGGAATGCAGTTGGGTCAGAAAAATGTATTCAAAGGACTCTAGACTATAAGCTATAAGTAGAAGAGATTAATTTCTTGGGTTAGGAATCGTGGTCTGTAATTTAGTGTACTATGTATTATTATTATGTTAATATTTGGAAAAAGATTTACATGTTGCAGCCTGACACAATCACAAGGAGACGGTTTTTGTGTCACGAGTAAATGAGCACCAGAGTTCAGGGAACACAATTACCTCCTCCATATTGAATTATTGATCACAATATGAGCTTCACAAAGGCTCTATGTGGCTCCCAGCTAATGTCACACATCTTAATGAAACGCAATCAAGCCAGGAACTATTTAACAGCTTTTGGAGTATGGCAGTGAAAATCAAGGATGATTTTTTGCTACTTTTTTGAATTCAGTGATCCTGTTACTGCTCAGGATCATTTGGGTAGGTTTTTGTTGTTTTATTTTGAAGAAGCTGGATGTAATTTTCTCACACTTTGCTTTATGTTTTGCTTCAGATGTAAACTGTTGTAGTGTTGTTAAGGGGAATGAATAAGAAGATTGAAGATGACATCTTTTCTAGGTATCTGCGGCTCTACAGATTCATTGTTTTGTTAAACTTACAACTTAATTTGCTTTTTAATGCTTGAATCCCTCTGTTTCAGTTATATACTTCCATTTAAAGTTTATAACGAATTCTTCCATGGAGGACATATATGTTACATTTAACAACAAGTGCAGAGGACAATAAGACCCGCGTAGGGGCACGGGCGAGGGTCTAGTGGTATGTAAGAGAATAAAGTCTCACATTGTATGTGCATGATTTACATTTTCACCACCTATGTTAAATACTAACTTGAGTCTTGGAATGTCCTTCTTCGCATTTGAAGCTCAATAATCTCGACTCTAGAAAAAGAGAAGTGGCATGGATACCCAAGTTCATTGAACCAATGTAATGAAAAACAATTATCAATTTGTTTTTCATAATAACGACACCTGAAGCTTAATAACCTTAGCTCTAGAAGAAGAAAAAGTGGCTACTCGTGTTCTTTGGACCAATGCAATTTATCTACCTATAACTATCCATCTATCTATATCTATACTATGTAAAACCATGAATAAGTTAGAGAGAGTTTACAACCGCCACGCCAAGCAATATAGGCCTCATCTGTTTTAGTGTTTTAGACCACGTCATCAAGATATCATAATATGTATTCAATATTTTGTGACGTGTCTATTCGCTTTTTAATGTCAGCTTGCCAAGGTCAATTACAACATTTAATCTGCACAAAACTGCAAATTCGTGATAACCCATTAAGGTCAATATACATTTGACAATGGAGATAAAAATATACAATTAAATAGACGATTTAACTAGGTGCCAAATCGATAACCAAAATATATGAAAAATGACATTTTTGCACATGAACTAGAACAAAAGCAATATTCAATTAAAATCAATAGGTGAATAGAATAAACCCAAGACAAATAAATACCAAAACAAACATAATAAAAGTCTCAACACTGATAGTGCTTGTAGAGGGAGCATTGGAAGGTCTAGTTCAAGACTAGCAGGGTCGATGGATCTGTGGTTTCTCTAAAAAGTTTGAGAAAAGTAGTGGTTCAGGTTGATGCCGAAGCAATTTCTCGTATTATTTCCAGTAATGTGGCTTGGCGTGTTTTGGGGGAAGCATTGTTAGAGAGATCCAAAAGCTCCTTCAATTGCTTTGGGGGTTTCGCTTTGTGAATGTGTATCGTGAAATTAATTTGTGTGTAGATGCTTTTGCTAGTATCAGTTGTTCTGCTAGTATTGGTTGTTCTAATGTTGAGGCCTTAATTTTGTCTGACGAGCGTCCTCATTCGATTGAGACCTTTGTTCCTTGTTGATAGAGTGAGGATTGGGTTGCATTTTTTATACCCCCGCCATTATACCCCATACCCCCCACACCAATAGTGAAAAACCAGAAATACCCTTCAGCCTTAACAAAAATACCCATAGTGAAAAAAATACAAAACAGATTTATCTATAAAAAATGATAAATCCGTTTTGCATTTTTTAAAACCGGATTTATATAAATCTGTTTTGTTCAAAAAATGCAAGACAAATTTATCATTTTAATCGATAAATCCATTTTGAACTTTTTAAAACCAGATTTATCTATTAAAATGATAAATCTGTTTTGTATTAAAAAATAAAAACAACTTTATTTAAATTATTTTAAAAAGGTTATAAAAACATCACTAAAAATTCGTTAAACAATCAAAACTAATCTAAAAATTATAAAAACACCACTAAAAATCTAATAAAATCAAAAGAAGGTTATGCAATTTTTTTAGATTTTATGGAGATTGTGAAAAATTCAAAAAATTAATAAAAAATAGTAAACGATGGAATTCGGAATTTTGAGCCCCGCAAATCTAATAGAAGTCGCTTCTTGGGGAGTTATGTTCCCTGATTTTTTTCGGATTTAATGGCTGTGATTTCGGGACAATCGGAGTAGGTTGCCCGAAACTGATTTTTTAGCTTAGATTATCTAGCCGACGTACAAAATCGTCACGTGTAACGAATATCTACACACTGAACGGAACCAAAAAACACCAATATCCATATATATTTTATTTATTTTTTTAAAAAATTAATTATAAGTTTTTAACAGATTTATCTATTTTATTTTGAAATTCGGTGAAAATTGCAAAATGGATTTATCTATTAAAAAGATAAATTCGTTTTGCAATTTTCAATACCATATTTATCTGAAAAATAGATAAATCCCTTTACCTTTCTAAGGGGTAAAATGGGGATAAATTATTTTTGTTGGGGTATAATGTCTAATGGTAGGGGTATACTAAACGCAACCCGTGAGGTTTCTACCTCGAGTTTGACTTAGAGTACTAAAAAAGTTCTCAGTAACTGTTATTAAATGGGTATAATAGTCATTTCCCCACCAATGAAAAAATTCGATAACCACACAAACACTAAATTGTGGTTAGTATGTACTAACCATTGGATTGTTGTATAGTGGTGAGTAGCATATATTAACCACACAAACACTAAATTGTGGTTAGTATATACTAACTCTTGGAGTGTTGTATAATGGTCACCAAAAAGTTTGGTAATTATTACTAAAGAATTTTTTAGTATCATAAGTCTCTGTCATTGTACCTCTTCTAATTGTTTTTGTTTGTTTGGACTTCAGCCTCATTTAAAAAAAGAACATTTTAAAAAAGAAAAAATGAGCCCAATGCCAAAACAAAACTGCCCAATGAGGTGAAGGTAGGAGGTGCTCCCACATATCATCGTTCCCTTCTTAGCCATTGGGGGATATTCCCCCTTCCTTATCCCTATTCTCCGCATCTTATACAGAAATTGATTTTTTCAAAGTGAATTATCCTGTTACAAAATAAAATAAAATAGTACAAACTAAATTTTTAATTTTGAATTATTGATAAAAAATAGAGCTTAATATTTTATTATACAAATATGAGATGGTACGTGACTCTTCCAGCTTAACAAAGGTCTTGAGTTCGAATCTGGGCATGCAGTGTTAAATCTCTTGAATGAAAGTTTTGCCAGCTATTGCGGTCCTACTGGTTCATACCAAAAAACATACAAATACATATAATATATTTTTTAGGCATACAAATATATATTTGGTTTTTTTTGTACACCTATTATACCCTGTACCCCCATAATTCACCAAACGGACGATTTTACCCCTGATTTCTCAAAAAATTCCGGAAACACATAATTCCGAAACACATTTTTTGACTTCTGGAATTACACCAAAACACATAAATCCGGAACACGTTTTTGACTTCCAGAATTATGTCGTTTGGGGTAATTCGGAAAATCTTTAAAAAAAATGTGTTCCGAAATTTCGGAAAGTGTTAAATTTTTGAGGGGTATTTTGGGAATTAGCCTATATATTTTTTAGTTATTTGTGAAAAAAATAAAGCCATACAAATAACATAGTTAATCGTTATAATTTAAAAATGAGATGATTTTATACTTTATTATTATTATTATTATTATTATTATTATTATTATTATTTATTTATTTATTTTTATTTTTATTTTTTTAAATAGTGAAACAGTGATAACTACTTCATCGGGTTGCAGTTGCCATTTCATTTGGTGAATCGAATCAAACTAGGGTATTCCGAATCTCTTGGCAATTGGCTATGGAGTTCATCCAGAGCCGTGTGGAGCCATGGATGAGGGAACAAGGAGCGAGACTGATGAAAGTATCGTGGGGCCCACTCCAATGGCGCATGAGGTGGCCATGGACTAACCACCGCGAGCAGAAGAAGCGGATCAAGGAGGAGTACGAGCGGCGGAGGAAACAGCTCAACGATCTTTGCCTCGCCCTCAAGGTCGATTCCCTTCCCGATTTGCAGGATCTTCTCTGTTGCATGGTTCTTTCCGAGTGCGTGTACAAGGTATTCTTTCTTTCTTCCTTCATTCCTTTGTTTATGTTTATGTTCAATTCATGTATCGAAGTTTGTTCTTCACTGCTTCAGTTGCAATTTTTAAGTGCCGTATGGATAATTGTGAATTGGTTATTTGAAGTTGAAATAATATTAATTTTTAAACCAAATTTTTTGTGTATGGATAGTTGCGTTGCGGTTGCAACTTGTAGAGGAGTGGCATAAGGGAAATCGTACGTTTTTGTTTTCTTTTTTGTTTTTGGTGTTTTGCTGAAATAATACCTTTGTAAAAATGGGATTATGATATGGCAATGCCATTTCTTTTCATACTTCGGAGGTTTTGGAAATCTGCTTATTTTTGTTAGAATATTTTCCTTCTCCATTTTTGGCTGTCGTAAGTGACCGTCTTTTGCTGCAACATCAACATCGTGCTTGGATTTTCACACTTTTGCCAGCTTTGGATTTGCTAAGCTGGAGCTAAATAGAGTGTGATTGCCATTTTGAGTAAAAGAAATAATTAAACTATGGGGTGCATACAATAATTTTTTCACTTTAATTCATAGTTGGTGCCCGCTGTCCACAAATAAATAGTATTACATAAAATGTTGGCTAAATTGCAGTTTTGGCCCTTTATCTTTGGGGTTAATGTTACTTTGGCCCTTTATCTTTTTTTTTTTCTCGTTTTATCCCCTCATGTTTTTTTTGTGTGTCATTTTGGTCCCTGCCGTTAGTTTTTTCTAACGGACGTCACGCTGGCCGTTAACTGCTGACGTGGTGTCTTAAATGTTAGGGTTGACTTGGACCTGATTTGGTGATGTGGCACATAAGGGACCAAATTGAAACTTAAAAAGAACATGGGGGACCAAATTGACACAAACACAAAACATTCATCTTCTTCCTCCAAAAATCACCTCCATCTTCATCTTATCCGACGAGCCACCACCACCTCCGGTGAGCCTCCGCCACCACCACCACAAACAGTGACATCGCTTCTCTCTCTCTCCTCAAGAACACCAAAATTCTCAATTCTTCACCAAATCAAGCAAATGAATAGTGCATTTCATGCGAAATTTCACAAGGAACTAGAATCTATCACCAATTCGCACAAAAAAGTGGAAGAACTTAATCAAAAACGTGATTTCAGAGGAAAACGCGTTTTGGGTTTTGCAAATTGGGAAAACCTTCAAAACTCAACCAAAATTCACCAAACCACTTGCAATAGACTCGAAATTGGTGCAGTAACTGATTGTTAGCAAATATTTCAACAAAAATGATAAAGAATTGAGAACAAAATGAAAATGTAGAGTAGATTCACGTTTTACGTTTTTTTTGGTTTTTCAATGATGAAGGGAGAGAGAGGGGGGAGGGGGAGAGAGAGAGAGAGGCGATGTCACTGTTTGTGGTGGTGTTGGCGGAGGCTCACCGGAGGTGGTGGTGGCTCACCGGAGAAGATGAAGATGGAGGTGGTTAGGGGTGTTCAGTGGTTCGGGCAAATCCAAACCAACCCACAATAAAGTATTAGCATGCTTTTGCAATGAGATAATTCTTGATATGTATATGTCACAATATAAAAGGGATACAGGAAAATATTAATCCAAACTTCAAATAAGATGAATGATTTATTTAAGGCAGAATCATGTGTCTTGAGTCTTGACAGTCTCACCAGGTTGCACATATATTAAAAGTCAGCAATATATAATGAAGATATATGGTAAGCCAAATGTTAAAGCCAACACCAGGATACTGGTCTCAAAGCTCTATGGTAAGCCAATTACCTTTAAACCAAGTAACTTATACTTTGATAAGAATCAATAGCAGTACATTTTAGGCTAAATTGCAGTTTTGGCCATTTATCTTTGGGGTTGGTGTCACTTTGGCCCTATTGGGAAAAACCCAAGTCCCACATTGCATCAATATACTTTTCCCACATCACAGCCCATGTGTGAGCTATCACAGCCATATCCCTCCTGACATTCAACAAACTCAAGGCAAGCGCCAGTCCTTCCTTTACTCCCTTCTCATCAATATGAACAGTCTCAGCATACCCACTAACTATTGGCATCATTGAGTCCGCTGCTTCAGCCACTACATCAGGGACTCGTTTCATTTCAGCACACCCATATAGGAAAAACAGTCCAGAGTAAGCAGGTGCCTCCGACTTGATTTTGGCTACCTTCTTCACCACAGCATTAACTTGAAAGTGGTACGCCTGATTCACCGCAGACCCTGCTGGAATAGATGCCCAGGCTTTCCTAGCAGCATCAACTATCATAATCCTCTGGACAGTAGGAGGAGTTACATCAGTCCTAATTGACAGCGCCTTAGCCAACTTACCCTCTCGACCCATGACCTTTGCGAGCCAGTATGTCTGTGCTAACCCAAATGGATGTCCCGCTGTTCTGCAAACAACCTCCTTGTTCGCTTGGATGTTCTCTAGGACGTCCTGAGGAATCATTGTACGGAGTGTGTTTAACCAAGAAGTACATATGCGTTTCATGTTCGTGTCTTG
This sequence comes from Astragalus membranaceus, assembly GCA_039519185.1. Lineage (NCBI taxonomy): Eukaryota > Viridiplantae > Streptophyta > Magnoliopsida > Fabales > Fabaceae > Astragalus > Astragalus membranaceus. The sequence goes on from CM076846.1 coordinate 10,209,134, forward strand.
TGACTTGAAAGTGTGGTCCTTGTTGAGATGGAATAGCCCAAACATGGCTAGAATATTCATGCAGAGATGAATAGGGGAATCAGACAGCTGTCTTTCCCATTCAGTGAGGGCAGTCATGTGGGCTGGAATAAAGTTAGCCGCTGTCCACCGGTATTCCACCTGGGTTGCTGAGTTGGGACTTGGTAGAATTCCACAGGATACTCCACAGGCTCTCGTCCAGGCAGCTGGAGCATTACCAGCACATGCCGCATAGTTCAGTGCAGCTATTGCCTGAAGAGAGTAAGCTTTCAAAGTCGGCCTCAGCCTATCAACTGCCACACCTGTGATATCCTTCCACGCGTCATCAGTCACCCACATAGTATTTGAGTTCAGCACACTCGTATCTTTCACATCATAGTTAAGCCTCATAGTCATACTAAACCTTGCATAATAATTGTCGATGACATAGGGTTCTACTCCCTCACCGAACCCCTCATCCCAGTTGGTTTTCAGTGCTGTTTGCGCTGGCCCTCCTCCCGATCTTGTGCTTGTAGGACATTACTTTTTTCTGTTTTTTCGATCCCTCCTGACATTTAGACAATCATCATGGCCGACGTCGTCAATCCTGGAAACCAAGACAATCCACCACAGAACGCTGTGCAAGGGAACCAGAATCAACCACCTGCTGCTGCGCTAATTGAGACCCTACTGGCTATGGAGCAGGGTAGGAACGCGCTCAACGTTAATGCAACTCGAAATGCGCGAGTCCTGGGAAACCCTGATCAGGTAGCGGAACCCAATGATGCAGCATACGATGAGACTGTGTTTGCGAACCTCCTGCTGATGGCAATCAACGGAAGAGTGGACATTAAGAGCCAAGGTGTTGAGGTTACATATTTGAAGGAAGATCAGTGCCTCCACATACCTGCCGGATTAGGGATGAACCCCATGGCTGCAGGTGATTCTCGAGCCCCTCGCATCCCATGGCTAACCAATGTCTACTGGCGATGCACAACTGTAACTCCAGCTGAACTCCGAAACTGGCATAGTCAACGTACTCCACTGGCAACTATTAGGGCAGCCGTACTTAGCCGGGAAGTGCCAGCGCAGACAGCACTGAAAACCAACTGGGATGAGGGGTTCGGTGAGGGAGTAGAACCCTATGTCATTGACAATTACTATGCAAGGTTTAGTATGGCTATGAGGCTTAACTATGATGTGAGAGATACGAGTGTGCTGAACTAAAACACTATGTGGGTGACTGATGACGCGTGGAAGGATATCACAGGTGTGGCAGTTGATAGGCTGAGGCCGACTTTGAAAGCTTACTCTCTTCAGGCAATAGCTGCACTGAACTATGCGGCATGCGCTGGTAATGCTCTAGCTGCCTGGACGAGAGCCTATGGAGTATCCTGTGGAATTCTACCAAGTCCCAACTCAGCAACCCAGGTGGAATACCGGTGGACAGCGGCTAACTTTGTTCCAGCCCACATGACTGCACTCACTGAATGGGAAAGACAGCTGTCTGATTCCCCTATTCATCTCTGCATGAATATTCTAGCCATGTTTGGGCTATTCCATCTCAACAAGGACCACACCTTCAAGTCACAAGACACGAACATGAAACGCATATGTACTTCTTGGTTAAACACACTCCGTACTATGATTCCTCAGGACGTCCTAGAGAACATCCAAGCGAACAAGGAGGCTGTTTGCAGAACAGCGGGACATCCATTTGGGTTAGCACAGACATACTGGCTCGCAAAGGTCATGGGTCGAGAGGGTAAGTTGGCTAAGGCGCTGTCAATTAGGACTGATGTAACTCCTCCCACTGTCCAGAGGATTATGATAGTTGATGCTGCTAGGAAAGCCTGGGCATCTATTCCAGCAGGGTCTGCGGTGAATCAGGCGTACCACTTTCAAGTTAATGCTGTGGTGAAGGAGGTAGTCAAAATCAAGTCGGAGGCACCTGCTTACTCTGGACTGTTTTTCCTATATGGGTGTGCTGAAATGAAACGAGTCCCTGATGTAGTGGTTGAAGCAGCGGACTCAATGATGCCAATAGTTAGTGGGTATGCTGAGACTGTTCATATTGATGAGAAGGGAGTAAAGGAAGGACTGGCGCTTGCCTTGAGTTTGTTGAATGTCAGGAGGGATATGGCTGTGATAGCTCACACATGGGCTGTGATGTGGGAGAAGTATATTGATGCAATGTGGGACTTGGGTTTTTCCCAATAGGGCAAAAGTGACACCAACCCCAAAGATAAATGGCCAAAACTGCAATTTAGCCTAAAATGTACTGCTATTGATTCTTATCAAAGTATAAGTTACTTGGTTTAAAGGTAATTGGCTTACCATAGAGCTTTGAGACCAGTATCCTGGTGTTGGCTTTAACATTTGAACGGTGCAATTTACACCTTGTTATGAAGAACATTCAGTCCCGGGAGATTGCTACTTCATTTGTTAATTCTAATATCAGCTTTCAGACATTTTTTAAGGCTCTCGGCGGTCCCTACGCGACAAGCTTGACGCATGTGACACTCTAGCTTGATAACTGGTAGAATATCCTAGATATATGGTAGCATATTGTGTATGCATATGGTGGATTCAATTAGGAGCAATATTAGGATTTATATTCTTATTTGATTAGGATTCTATATCTTCATTATATATTGCTGACTTTTAATATATGTGCAACCTGGTGAGACTGTCAAGACACATGATTCTGCCTTAAATAAATCATTCGTCTTATTTGAAGTTTGGATTAATATTTTCCTGTATCCCTTTTATATTGTGACATATACATATCAAGAACTATCTCATTGCAAAGGCATGCTAATACTTTATTGTGACATATACGTATCAAGAACTATCTCATTGCAAAAGCATCCTAATACCAATTTCAAATATAAGTACTGTTGGGAAGCTTTTAAATATGTGGTCGTGGGTTAGGATGTAATGTTGGTCGCAACGTACAATGATGTAGCCGAACTACAAGAGGTATCTAAAATGTCCGTATAAAGAAAACAATTCATTTTATATTATTATATATTAAGATGTTATGACAACTATATTTTCAAATTTTAAAAATAACCTGCTTAACAAAAATAAATAAAAAGTTGACATCAAATAGGGAATTCCTTCCTTCTCCATAATATTATATAAAACTCTTCATTCGTTTCAATTTATGTTGTGAAAAATGAAAAACCATTATGCTTGTTTTGATTACAATTGACATATATTGCTATTTTGAATAGTGTGGGATGTAATTATTGTCGTTCCCTGATATTCTACTTGATTTGGGTTATATACAGCTTGATAGAGATTTCTCATTCTCTATATTCATTCTGACGCGTTATTATGCTATGGTGTTCAGTTGAATGCAATTAAGAAAAAGGGCAATCTGGTTACACAAAGCATCCGCCATTCTAGAGTCTAGGAAAGAGTTGGATCCATCATGGGTCTATTCTAGGGAACCTTATCTTGCATTTGCAAATTATTTGCAAGACGTTGATTTGGGAAATATATTGGTGTTTAGTTGAATGCAACTATTATTTAAATAAAATACTGGTAAACAATGACTTGGGAATTACCATGTACTTGCATGGTATATGCTCCTAAGAGTCTCATACAAGCACTCAAAAGAACTTTGGAACTTGAATGAGTTTTAATGTGTACCACACTTACTTGAATATTTGTTAGCTACAATCAATTTGCAATTATTTGTGACCTCCCTAATCCCTATATCATAGAGGCCTGCTGCTGAGATGATTCGAGCTGTAAATAAATTCAAGGCTGATTTTGGAGGACAAATTGTTGCTCTGGAGCGGGTGCAACCTTCATCAGATCATGTTCCTCATAGGTTTGTCATTCATTTTTCATCCAATTTAGTCATTATTCTAATCTTTTATCAATTGCATAAATGACACTACATAGGTTGATATCTGAACTGAAGGCTTTTAGCCTCTGCAATTTAAAATTGACCATTGATTGTTTGAACATTTAATATATATTGGATTTGTTGTTTGGGGAGGAGGGGTATATGAAGAGGTTATTTATTTGGATGTTTTTATATGAATTGGTAGTGTTTTTTATCTTAATATTTGTTTTTGAATGTAATTGTTTCAGTTTGTTTTATATTTTGTTTCTTTCACAATCTAGCATGTGAGTTCCCCAACAGCTCCAACTACTAAGAAGAAATATTCAAATAATTGCAATTACCTTATTGCTAAACCAGTTAGATTTCTGGGTTTTCTGTCAAATTAGAATTGCGCGTTCAAATTTTTTGCCTGTCTATCTTTTTATAACTCTACAAGATTATGCAGTGCAGGGTTTGATTTGTTGAACTAGCATATTTATTTGATCAATTTTGTTGTCACAGGTATTTGTTAGCAGAGGCGGGAGACACCTTATTTGCTTCCTTTATCGGAACAAAGCAATACAAGTCAGCTTTCCATACATTTATTTGTGATATCATTTCAAATCATTACAATTTCAAGAATCTTTACCTTTTTTATTTTGCTGAAAGGGATGTAATTGCTGATGCAAATATACTTCAAGGTGCAATCTTTCATGAGGATTCTGTTGAAGGATCTGACAGTCCTGCATCAAGTGATTCTGATAAGGGTGAAAATCAAAATGGAAAAGAGTATATGTGGAATCCTCTAGAATCAAAGACTAAAAAAAAGAGTACATATAAACCTGCTGCACATAGGGTAAATAATCTTCTTCTCCATCTTATGTATATTTTCTATTAACTTAATTCCTCTAAATGCATATATTCTGTAAAATTTCAAATAGGCTCTAGCTCTATAGTTCAAAATTGTAATTGAGATCCAATAGTTTCAAAAGGTTTAGTATGGGTCCTGGAAGCCTACTGTTTGAGCGACCCAATTGATTATTCTTTTTGAACCCAATTGCAACTTTTAAGATAGGGACTTAAATGTAAAATTTCTCAAGAAGCTAACCAATAAATTAATTCCACCATTTTTCAAAATTCTTGTTTTAGATTGTTTGATTTTGCCATATATGGTAATTGTTTTATTAATTTAAGGAGAATGCAAACGAGTGCCCTTAGGGCATTCATTAAGAAATTGAAAGAGGCAAGTTTGTGTGGGAAAATGATGTATTTATTATATTGAAAAGTGCTTAACTAGTATTCTCAAGATAATTTTTCCTTTTATTTATTAATTATTCCTTAACCATTGTCCTCAGGGTACTCGTTAGCAAGGCCTCAGGGTACTCGTTAGCAAGGCCTCAGGGTTTATCTCACACTGGATATATTTTTTATATTGTTTTACAATTTCAACTGTTCAGTGCGTGATATTCTTGGCATTTTATTCGAGAACAAAATTCTAACCTTTGTTTCGGATGTCACATCATAATGTGATGAAGATTGAACAAATTCTTATGTTTGCTTTCAAATACAATCCTCTTTTTGCATGTATGGGACTGGCTTCTTGGCAAAACATAGGTAGACTAATTCTATCTTAGAGGTTAAAATTGGAGACCATACCAAAGTCACCTAGTTTAAACTCTCGGTTCCATCATACAAATGATGGGATAATGAAGAGAGATGAAACATAGGATTCAAGATGGTTGGATGAAATGGATGACTTCTTAAGGTAATATACGTGATTTAAAAGTATTTTTCAAGCTTAAGGTAAGATTTTACCTTTCGGCTATAAGCCCCGTCGTGGTGTTTGGAATTGAATGTTAGGCAATAAAGACCAACAAGAAAATAAACTCAATGCTTGTGAGATGAGAATGCTGTGATTGGTGAGTAGTCACATAAGATAAGATAGGTCTACAAATGAATTAGTTAGAGAGAAAGTCGGGGTCACATCTTATTGTGGAAAGGACGGTAGAATCTTGCCTTGGATGATTTAGGCATATGCGGTGAAGACCTGTGAAATTCAATAGTTAAAGGGGGTTGATTTGATGGAGGGTACGGTAGTCTAATAGTTAGAGGTAGAGGAAGATGTATAAAACTATAGGCCAAACTTTTATGAAGGATTTAAATTCAAACGGTGTCTTTCGACATGATTTATGTATGATATGATGTTATGGCACTATTTGATCCATATAGCTAATGTCACCTAGTTTTTTTTGAAAGAATAATGTCACCTAGTTTGAAAAGGCTATTGTTGCCTTTTTTTGTTCTGGATATTTTGATATATCTATCATTTATGTAAATATTTTCTCTTTTGGGTTAAATAATTTCCCTCCTATTACTTCAGGGTTTCATGGCTCGTGCTAAAGGAATACCTGCATTAGAATTGTATAGGCTTGCTCAAAAGAAGAAACGCAAGCTTGTCTTATGCGGCCATTCACTTGGGGGAGCAGTGAGTTTGATTCATCCATTCATGGCAAGTTTGCTTTTAATGTATTTGAACAATTTGCATATACTAAGTTCCTAATATTCTACACAGGTAGCTGCGTTAGCTACTCTTGCCATTTTGAGAGTAATTGCTGCTTCATCTTCATCAAAAGAAAATGAGAATGTCTCCATCAAATGTATTACTTTTTCTCAACCGCCTGTTGGAAATGCTGCTTTGAAGGAGTATGTTTTCTTTGTATTTCTTTTCTCCAATGCTAGCTGCTGCACTTTTTTTAAACACAAAAAACTACGATATTTATTGGTTCTTTTCCTTTACTGTTTCCCACATTTCAGCTATGTTAATAGAAAAGGCTGGCAGCATTATTTCAAAAGTTATTGCATCCCAGAGGATTTGGTCCCCCGTATTTTATCTCCGGCTTATTTTAGCCATTATAATGCTCAGTCTCAGCAAGGGCCTTCTGAAAATGAAACTATCAGCTTATTACTGAGAAAACAGGAGGAGGGGGTAGCTAAGCCAAACACGAATGGCGGAGAGCAGTTGGTTTTGGGAGTTGGTCCTGTGCAGAAATCCTTTTGGAGACTCTCAAGGCTAGTCCCTTTAGAGGGATTGCAAAGGCAATTTAGCAAACACCGAGAAAGAAGAATCAATTCTGTTGAAACAAATTCTTTGCCTGATTCTCTTGCTAATACTTTGATTGAGGAGGAAGTAGTTCAACCACAGTCACTTGAAATACAAGAGGGTTCTGATGGCATATCACTCAAGCCTTTTCCCGAAACTGATAAAAATTCATTGGAGGTTTCGACAAATAGGAAAACAAGTACAAAGAACAATGCCATGACTGGAGATGAAGGAAAGTGGCAAAGAGTGCCTTATTTACCATCATATGTACCATTTGGACAGGTCGGTATTATAGATATTTGATTCATTAGAGTTTCATTTGCTGAACCAAAGATGCTAAAGTTTTTCTTTTTTCTAGTAGTTTCTTGAGACTTTACTTGTGCATATTATTGTTATATCATGCTTGCCTGTAAAAGGCTAATTGATTTTTCCTGTAAGTTAGAATCATCTACTTGTGTCGATTTTCAGTATTATTTGGGCTTTTTCTCATGTGATTTTATCCTTCAGTGTTTTATCCTTTTCATGACTAGCATGACAGTGGTGCTACTGTATCTGATCTGCATTTGACATAATGGGAGAAAGAAATGTTAATTGCAGGATTTTAAAGTTCCTAACTATGACTTTTCTATTTGCCAATTCTGTACTGTAATTCTAACTGAAGAGATATCAATTGTTTTTCTTGTATTCATGTGAAGAGATTCAAGGATTGAATATGAAGGCAGAGTTGGTAAGGAGAATACAAACCAATCCACTACAACTTAGGGGGGAAATACAGAAGAGAAATAAAACGGAATCTGAATTCAAATCTGAATCAGATAATCCAGATCTTTGTCTAATCTATAATCTAATTCAAACTATTATTTCTAACAAGTTTTTGCACCCTCCTCAAGTTGATGCATAGATATTTATCATGCCCATCTTGCTTACAGTAACTTCAAAGTTAGGTCTAAAATAACCCCTTGGCAGCAACATCAGTGTGATGTGGTCCTTAGTGGAGCATCATTATTCATGGCCATATTCTAAAAAAACATTTTATTTCCCTCAAACTTCTTTTTACATTCTCTCAATGCTTTATTTCTTTCAACAATTTTGAACTAATCACAACCCGTTTTATGTAAGACAGCTTTATTTATTGGGGAATTCCTCTGTAGAGTCACTGTCAGGTGCAGAGTACTCCAAGTTGACATCGGTATGAACCTCTTTTCATTACTTATCAATATTTTTTAAATGTCCACTCCCCTTCTAGGCTGAGCATTTAGCATCCAACCTTGTCATATTTATGAGTGCAGCTGTGTAAGTTCTCTCATTTTATTCGCTTTCTTCTGGCAAAGACATTTTCAGGTCAGATCAGTGATTGCTGAATTGAGGGAAAGATTTCAATCACATTCAATGAAATCATATCGATCTCGGTTACAGAGGTAATTGTCCTTTTATCATGTTCTGTATAATATAGCTGTGCTGTATAGTTTTGAAAATCATTACACACTTAAATGACCATATGCTTACATTTTCCGTAGACCAAATCATGTCCAGACTAATTTATCTTGCCTATTGTATTTATTTTAAAGGATACTTCCTCCTAGCTCCTTTAATCCTGGCTCCGCAGGATACTAATTGGTTATTGAAATGTGGTAGTGCTTTTCTACATCACTAATTGTTTTATTTTCAAATGGAAATAATCCCTTTTCTTTTCCCTGTTTTGCTTGCAGAATATTTGACTTGTGTATGAGTGATGATGAATCATCTTTCTTAGGGATTGAGCAACGTCAACAGTTTTCTCATCTACAGCAATGGCTTGGGCTTGCAACTGCAGGCACTGTTGAGCTTGGGCATATAGTAGAGTCTCCTGTTATTCGTACTGCAACTTCTATTGTTCCCCTAGGATGGAATGATGTGCCTGGAGCAAAAAATGGAGAACCTCTGAAAGTTGATATTGCTGGTTTTGGGTTGCATCTCTGTACACTTGTTCATGCTCAAGTGAATGGTAACTGGTATTGTCATTACCCCATAAAATATCATTTATAGGTGTCGTTTTCTTTTTTAATAAATTAGTTCCTGTTTGTAAGAGTATATGTATAAGCTGTAACTTTTGTTAATTCTGAATGTTAGTTCTGTCACCTGCTACAGCAGGTTTCTCTAGTTAGTATTACCTGCTACTGCAGGTTTCCTATTGTTGTATCTGGTGCACCTATATAAGGTCACCTTACTGTACTCTTCATAATCAATGAACACAAACTTCACTTTACTAAATACTGAATTCCTTTTCCTCTTCTGAGTCTTCAACATGGTATTCAGAGCGGTTACGATCCTAACAAACTCGTAACCATCTTTTTCTTCCTCTTCTTCGCTCCGTAACCGCCGCGTTGTCGATGGCTTCTGTTAACACCACCGATCCGCCGCCGCCGCCACCTAATGGCACCGCCGCAGGCTCAAGAACTTCGCCGCAATGAACTGCGAGCACTGGAAACTCCACATCTACAGAAATCAAGGAGTTCCGTCACAAGATCACAGAGAAACTGCACGATGAAAATTTCGTGCTCTGGCGACAACAAGTCGAGCCAGTTATCAAAGTGCACTGCCTTCATCACTTCCTCGTCGCACCGCAGATTCCTCCGCGCTTTCTCACTACCGATGACATCGCAAGCGACAACGAAAACCCTGCATTTCAGCTTTGGGAAGCACAGGATCAGATGCTCCTGTCGTGGCTACAAACGTCGCTCACGACTGCAATTCAAGCTCGTGTGGTTGGTTGTCATCACACCTTCGAACTCTGGGACAAGATCAGCGCCTACTTCTCAAAGCTCGGTCGCACGAAGATTCGCCAGTTACGAAATGAGTTGCGCACCACGCAATTGGAAAATTCCTCTATCAAAGATTATGTCGCGAAAATCAAATCTCTCGTTGACTCGCTTGCAGCTGTTGGAAGCCCCATTTCTGCGAAGGACCACTTGGGTGCGATCCTCGACGGTCTTCCACAGGAGTATGATCAGATAATCTTTCTTGTTGAAAGCAGATTTGATGATGATGTTTCTGTTGAAGACGTTGAGTCACTCCTTCTCGCTCAGGAGGTTCGCCTCAATCGCTACCGGAAACAGAGTAAGTCTGATAATGCCTCTGTTCTGCTTACACATGCTGTCTCACCTCAACAAACGTCTGCAAACACCACTCCTGCCACTACAAACACTGTCTCTCAGGCACCTGCTACCACTGAGGCTCACACAGAAGGTTATGGCTATTGTGGCCGTGGCCGTGGCAGAGGACGTGGCCGTGGAGGTCGCTTCTAGCAACAATGCCAGGTCTGCAACAAGTTTGGACACTCTGCTGCTCAATGTTACTGTTAAATAGAGACGAAGAATAGAGAGACGATATTGGTCATGCAGTTCGGCCAATGTTTGCCTACGTCTGCGACTACAGAGCAGCTGTAGTTCCGTCTTATTAACTGTATATGTTGTTGTGTGAAGAGTACAAGCACTAATGAGTTTAAATAGGTTATACTATATGAAAACCTAACGGGCCTGGGTCGAATACACATATAAATAAATCTACTATTTACACCACATCTCAACACCCCCCCTCAAGCTGGAGCGTATAGATTGTAGGCATCCAGCTTGTCACATATGTAAGTTATCCTTGGTCCTCGAAGAGCTTTTGTGAAGATGTCTGCCAATTGATCATTAGAACCAACAAATGAAGTAGCAATGTTGCCGGACACAATCTTCTCACGAACAAAGTGACAATCAACTTCAATGTGTTTGGTTCGCTCATGAAAGACTGGATTGGACGCAATATGTAGGGCTGCTTGATTATCACAGATGAGACTCATAGTGCCTATTTTACAAAAACGCAACTCTTGGAGAAGATGTTTCAGCCACGTGAGCTCCTGAGTGGTAAGCGCCATAGCTCGATATTCAGCCTCGGCACTGGATCTGGCAACAACATTTTGCTTTTTACTTTTCCATGAAATTAGATTTCCACCAATAAGAACACAATACCCAGATGTGAACCTTCTATCAAATGGGCAACCAGCCCAATCAGCTTCTGTGTTAGCGACAATATTTGAATCACCTCTATCCGTGTAAACAAGACCTTTTCCAGGAGCTCCCTTGATATACCTCAGGATTCTAACAACGGCATCCCAATGACTGTCACAAGGAGAATTTAGGAATTGACTCACCACACTAACAGCATATGAAATATCTGGCCTCGTCATTGTTAAGTAATTTAACTTTCCAACTAGCCTCCTATACCTTCCTAGATTTGAAAATGGCTCCCCCTGATCTGGTAGGATCTTGACATTAGGATCCATAGGAGAGTCAATTGGCTTACAATCTAGCATTTTGGTTTCTTCTAAAATATCCAAAGCATACTTTCTCTGGGAAATAGCAATCCCTGCCTTAGAATGAGCTACCTCAATGCCAAGAAAGTAACGTAACTTTCCAAGATCTTTGACCTGAAAGTGGTGGACTAGGTGTTGTTTAAGTCCTGCAATCCCATCATGATCATTACCTGTAATGAGAATATCATCGACATAGACAACCAGATAAATACATTTGTGAGAGGAGAACTTATAAAAGACAGAGTGGTCAGCTTCACTCCGAATCATGCCATACTCTTGAACAACACTACTGAATCTCCCAAACCATGCTCGAGGGGATTGTTTAAGACCATACAAGGCTTTGTGAAGTCGACAGACATACCCACGACACTCCCCCTGAGCAACAAAACCAGGTGGTTGCTCCAGATAAACTTCTTCTTCTAGATCTCCATGGAGAAACGCATTCTTGATGTCTAGTTGATACAATGGCCAATGTCGCATTGCAGCCATAGAAAGGAATAGACGAACAGAAGCCATTTTAGCCACCGGTGAGAAAGTATCACTGTAATCAAGGCCAAAAACCTGAGTATAGCCCTTAGCAACGAGGCGTGCTTTCAGACGACCAATACTCCCGTCTGGACCAACTTTGACAGTATATACCCAACGACACCCAACAATAGATTTACTAGGAGGAGGCGGCACAAGAGTCCATGTCGGGTTAGATTCTAAGGCTGTCATCTCATCAATCATAGCTTGTCTCCAACCTGAATGAGAAAGAGCTTCCTGCGTGGACTTAAGAATGGTGATGGAAGAAATAGCAGAGACAAATGTATAATGCGAAGGTGATAAGCGGTGATAGCTGAGGAAATTATAAATAGGATGAGGGTTACGGGTGGAACGTGTACCTTTACGCACTGCAATAGGAGGGTCTTCTAACTCAGGAGGCGGATCCGGAGTAGAAGAGGGAACCGGGGCAGGAGATGAGTCACTAGGATCTTCGGTAGGAGGTGGGTCGACAGGAGGGAGACGAGCACGGCGTTGATAAGTTAGCAAGGGGGGGGGGACTAGAAGGACTAGGAATTTCGTAGGAGAGGGGTGATCTATCTGGTCAATGATGGGTGGGAGAGGAACTACCGGGACAAGGTTAGGAATAGGTAATACTTGAGAGACAGACTCAGACTCAATGGGAGATGCAAAGAAGGGAGCATCCTCAAAGAAGGTGCATCAGCAGACATGTAGAAGCGATGTGTGGAGGGACAGTAGCATCGATATCCTTTTTGAACTCTTGAATAGCCAAGGAAGACACACTTAACTGCACGAGCAGACAATTTATCAAGTCCCAGAGTAAGATCATGAATAAAACAAGTGGATCCGAAGACTCGAGGAGAGATACGGAACAATGGCTCATCGGGAAACAATATGGAATGAGGAACCCTATTCTGGATAGCAGAGAATGGCATTCTATTAATCAAGTGCTCTGCAGTGAGGACAACGTCCCCCCAAAACTTCAAAGGAACATTAGCATGAATAAGCAAGATGCGTGCTGTTTCAATTATATGACGGTTCTTACGTTCAGCAATCCCATTTTGTTGTGGGGTATGGGGACAAAATGATTGATGTATGATGCCATTTTCAACCATAAAAGAATTAAATGATGTATAAATATATTTTTTCGCATTATCACTGCGTAAAGTGCGAATAGAACAACCAAATTGATTTTTGATTTCCTTAAAGAAATTTTGAAAAACACCAAGAAGTTCAGATCTATCCTTAAGTAGGTAGATCCACGTACATCTAGAAAATTCATCAATAAAAGTGACAAAATATCTATGTCCTACAACTGAAGTGACTCGACTCGGTCCCCATACATCTGAGTGAAGAACATCAAAAGGAGAACGAGCTTGAGACTGAGTACTGCTAGGGAAGGAAGAGCGAACATGTTTCCCAAGCTGACAAGACTCACAATCTAATGACTGCAGATGAGACAAATGAGGAACCATAACTTTGAACTTCTTGAGACTTGGATGACCTAACCGACGATGAAGAAGACTGGGGGACTCTGTAGTAGAAGTGGAGGAAATTGTAGATGAATGATGGATGGGCTGGAGGTAGTAAAGTCCATGTGACTCATATCCTGTACCAATCGTGCGCTTCGTACTCCGGTCCTGTATAACAAAATAATCATCATCAAAAGTTACAGAACATTTTAGGCTTCGAGTCAGACGACTAACTGAAATTAAATTAAATGGGCAATTGGGAACAAGAAGAACATTGTCAAGGGGTAAAGATAGAAGAGGAGTGGCTTTACCAATGCCACTAGCTTTAACTTTTGATCCGTCGGCAACGGTAATATAATGTGGGGTGTTAGGTTGGGATATTTTGGATAAAAGAGATGGATTACCAGCCACGCAATCGGAAACTCCAGTGTCCATAATCCAGGAGTCAACAGATGATGATCGAGAGAAATAGACTGTAGAATTACCAGATCGAGAGTATATGTATAAGCTGTAACTTTTATTAATTCTGAATGTTAGTTCTGTCACCTACTACAGCAGGTTTCTCTAGTTAGTATTACCTGCTACTGCAGGTTTCCTATTGTTGTATCTGGTGCACCTATAAGGTCACCTTACTGTACTCTTCATAATCAATGAACGCAAACTTCACTTTACTAAATACTGAATTCCTTTTTCTCTTCTGAGTCTTCAACACTGTTAATATCAGCGCTTGGGGATAATATTAAGAATACAAAGGTGTGAATTTTTATTGGGAAAGAAAACATTTATTGCACTTTTGTTTTTCTGATGCAATAAATGCTTTCTTATCCAATAAAAACTTTTTTATATTCTTAACATCAGCTCTCAGCCCATAGACAAGGTGTTAACATTCATCTAATTAATTTATGAAGACTAATTAAATTAAATAATCTATTTTGGAAGGGAAACCTTGGTGTAAAGGTTGGAGTTGCTGCTGTGTTGTTAACGGGGTGTTTGGAAGAATTTATTTGGGATCATGTTATGACATACTAAATGTTAATGTAACTGATTAGAAGAGCTGATGAGATCAACTTATACTATGATTATAAACAGTTTTCAGCTTATTTACATAAACTCTCTATGATAGCTTATAAAAGCAACTCATTCTTCCGATTGTGGAAACAACTTACTAGCTCTTATACGAGAAATGTTTAGTGAACAAGAACTTAATTAAATTGTTTACCCAAACACCCCTTAAAAGATCATGGGTTCATGTTGTGGAATCAATGTCTTACAAATGCTCTGCAAATGCAAGGTAGGTGTCTACAACAGACCCATAATGGATTCGACTCTTCCCTGTTCCCTGTCATGGCGGGAGCTTTGATGCACTAGGTTTCCCTTTCTATTTGTTTAGATTTGTAGGGCAGATGTGAGGGGCCAAAGAGTCAGGAATTAGTAGTTAATTGTGGTCAAAGATGTGAGTTCTTTGAGAAAATCCTAAAATTTTGTGATGCAAACATACAAGTTTCTTTGATGCTGAATTATTAGAAAACAAATTTGTTGAGATATAATACTTTCCATTTTTTTAGTGGTGTATGGAAGTGAAGGATGTAATAGAAGTATCTTAGTATAAGTGTGTATTAGTTAGTTCAGCATTAGCTTTAGGCTTCAGTTACAAAGTTAGTTAAATATAAAACTAACTTTGTTATAGCTGTTGCATTTTCAGTTTAAGTTTCTGTTAGCAGTTTAAGTTTCTGTTAGCACAGTTATCACAGTGCATCTGATACATTTTCTATAAATTCATTGTAATCAGATTTTCTCAAATAATGAATTCATTTCTATCATTCACAAATACAAAGTTCTTTCAATTCTACATGGTATCAATAAACCACCTGCGTGGTTGATCCTCTTCCACGTTTCGCTGCACCTTCGCTGTCCATGGCGTCCTCCCACGGTGGAACCTCACCAGCTATACACACAACTACTCTCAATACGAATTCTTCTTCTACACCTCTTTCCAGTTTCAATTACAAGATCGCCACCAAATTAAATGACAAGAATTACCTCGTTTGGCTTCAACAAATTGAGCCCGTTCTAAGAGCTCATCGTCTTCACCGTTATTGCATAAATCCTGATATTCCTCCACAGTTCTTGAACGATACTGATCGTCTAAACAACAGAGAAAATCCTGCGTATGCTGCGTGGGAATTGCAAGACCAACTCTTACTTTCTTGGCTTCAATCTTCCTTATCTCCAGAAATCTTACCCACTGTTATAGGTTGCAGGTATACCTATCAGCTATGGGATGCAATTCACCAAACTTTTCAATCAAAGACAAAGGCCCAGGCTCGCCAGTTACGGACGGAGTTACGCACGACCAAGAAGGGATCGTCTTCAATTACTGAATTTCTTGCCAAAATCAAATTAATCACCGATTCCTTGCTTGCAATTGGGGAAACCGTAACCACTCAAGATCAATTAGACGTGATCTTGGAAGGCTTACCTACAGAATACGATGCGCTTACCACGGTTATCAATAGCAAGATTTCATGGTTTGATTTTGAAGAAATCAAATCTCTTCTCCTAGCGCAAGAGCAGAAGATTGCGAAACAACAAATAAAGGAGGAAGTTGTTTCGCTCAATTTCACGCAATCAATTGGTAATACTGACTCAATTGGGAACAGTAACCCTAATTCCCAAATTCCAGCCCAGGCAAATATCACAAACCCTAATTTTGCTGGAAACTCCAATTACGGACAAAATCAACAGGGATATCATGGCAATTACAACACCAGGGGCCGTGGCGGTCGCTTCGGTGGCCGTGGTGGCCGGAGCAGCGTCCAATGTCAAGTCTGCCATCGACTGGGGCATGAAGCCTATCAATGTTATCACCGATTTAATGCTGCTGTTAATCCCAGCCCTCACATTCAGCAACCTAATCCCTACCAGTATATTCGCCCTACCACTCAAAATGCTCCTGCCTGGTCTTCTCAACATGCTGCTGCCACTCCTCAAGCTAACATCACTGCACCAGTTTTTCCTGCTCTAATGCCTTCATATGTTGCCCCCATGGACACAGCAGCCACTCATCATGTAACCAACATGCCTGCCCCAGCTAGTGCCCCTCCTCCTCCATCACATCTGGATCATGTCTACTTAGGCAATGGTCAAGGTTTGCGAGTTCAATCCATTAGCAATTTTTCTTTTCCTTCACCTATACAACCCCACATACAATTACACTTAAACAATGTTCTTCATGTTCCTACCCTTAACAAGAATTTGATTTGTTAGTAAATTAGCTTATGATAATGATGCTTATGTTCAATTCCACCCTCACCATTATGTTATGAAATCTCAGGTTTCTAATCACGAGCTTCTCAAGGGTCCTCTTGCTGCTGATGGATTGTATCCTCTTCGGACAGCATCTCTAGTTTCAACTAATTCTAGTCTCAATTGTAATACAAAACCGACTGTTAATTCTACTCTTGTTGCTTCCAATTTGTTCTTTAAATGGCACAAACGCCTCGGGCACCCTAGTTTAGCCACTCTCAATAATGTACTTAATCTCTGTAATCTTTCTTCTTACCAAAGAAATGACCTTGATTTTTGCATTGACTGTTGTATGGGCAAAGCGCATAAACTTCCTTCATCTGCCTCTCTTACAATTTACTCTAAACCTTTAGACCTAATATATTGTGATCTTTGGGGACCAGCTGCTATGGAATCTTCAATGGGATATAAATACTATATCTCATTTGTTGATGCATACAGCAGATACACTTGGATATATTTCTTGAAAAATAAGTCCGAAACTCTCACTATCTTCAAACAATTTAAATCCTTAGTTGAACTTCAATTGAATTGAAAGATTAAAGCCATCCAGTCAGATTGGGGGGGTGAGTTTCGCCCCTTTAAGAGTTTCTTAGCTGATTTGGGTATTGTTCATCGTATCATTGCTCCTCACACTCATCACCAAAATGGTGTGATTGAAAGGAAGCATAGGCACATAGTTGAGATGGGACTTGCTCTTCTCTCTCACTCCTCCCTTCCTTATCAATTCTGGGATCACGCGTTCCATACAGCTGTCTTCCTTATTAATAGGTTACCCTCGGCTAAAACTCAGTCTATCCCATCTCAGTTGTTGTTTAACAAGGCTCCCAACTTCCTTTTTCTTCGTACATTTGGTTGTGCCTGTTACCCTTTGCTTCGACCTTACAATAACCACAAACTGGAATTCAGATCTGCTGAGTGTACTTTCTTAGGCTATTCTTCTTCTCACAAAGCTTATAAGTGTCTTGATAGGTCTGGTAGACTATACATTTCCAAAGATGTTATCTTTAATGAACAAGCATTTCCATTTTATCATAAGCTAAGTACTACTAGCACAAATCACACACCCACTGCCACTACACAATCACACAATCCACTACATGTTGTTTCCACCTCTCACACACCCACTGGTCCTACATTTTCACACACTGCCTCCCCTGCCACTCCATTACAGTCACCATATTTCACTCCTTCTCCTAATATTACACCCATTCCTCCTCACTTGACCACTCCTAGCCCTTCTCACTCACCTCCTGCAACCCCTCTCCCATCCACTGCCTCTAGTACTATAGATCCAGACTCTCCCCCTTCAGACTCTCCCTCTCCACCTCCCAATCATAACCAACATTCCATGCTTACTAGATCAAAAACAGGAAGCCTCAAACCACCTCTCTTTCCAAATATTAACCTCACCACTACTGAACCATCCACCCTTCAACAAGCTCTCTCTTCTCCATGTTGGACTAAGGCTATGACAGATGAGTATAAGGCTTTAATTTCTAACAACACTTGGCAACTAACCACTTTGCCTCCAGGAAAGACCCTTGTAGGTTGCAAATGGATATTCAGAATCAAGGAGAATCCGGATGGTAGCATTAACAAGTACAAGGCTCGCCTTGTGGCTAAAGGTTTTACTCAAAAGTATGGTCAAGACTACAAGGATACCTTTGCTCCAGTAGTGAAGCCTGTCACGGTTAGAACCGTGCTCTCTCTCGCTCTCACATTTGGTTGGACAATTCAACAGCTAGATGTTCATAATGCTTTCCTCAATGGGACTCTTCATGATGATGTTTATATGGCTCAACCCCCGGGATTCTCCACAAATGACAAGAGCATAGTTTGCAAGCTTAACAAGGCCATATATGGCTTAAAACAAGCCCCACGGGCTTGGTATGAGAGTCTAACCACAACTCTCATCACTTTTGGATTTGTTCAATCTAGGTGTGATCATTCTCTTCTCACTTACAAACGTGGTGGTCAATCCATCCTTGTTTTAATCTATGTTGATGACATTCTTGTTACTGGATCATCCCCATCTCTTGTGAAATCTGTCATAACAAAACTCAATGCTGCCTTCTCTTTGAAACATTTGGGTTCACTTGATTATTTTCTTGGAATTGAGTGCAAACATCTCAAAACTGGCGCCATATCTCTTTCTCAAGCCAAATACATCCGGGATATACTTCACAAGGCTGGTATGGATGATTGCAAGAGTATTTCTACCCCTCTCCCCACTAATCTCAAGTTATCTAGACAAGGGACAGATTTCTTTGAAGATCCTATGCTCTATAGAAGTGTGGTTGGAGCACTTCAATATGCCACCATTACTAGACCGGAGCTCGGTTATGCTGTCAACAAAGTATGTCAGTTCATGGCACAGCCTCTTCAATCACATTGGTCTGCAGTTAAACGAATCCTACGATACCTCAAAGGTACCATTGACATTGGTTTGACATTTGTTCCGGCCACTGCAGCATGTCCTCTTTCTATCCGTGCATTCTGTGATGCAGATTGGGCATCAGACATCGATGATAGACGATCCACTTCGGGCGCTTGTGTCTTCCTAGGGCCAAATTTAATCTCTTGGTGGTCTCGGAAACAGACTTTAGTTGCTAGATCCTCAGCAGAGGCTGAGTACCGTAGTTTAGCATTGGTTGCTGCAGAAGTAGTGTGGATTCAGTCATTGCTTCATGAGCTGCAAGTTACTTTGCCCAGAGTGTTTCACACCTCTGAGCTTGTGGGGGGAATGAAGGATGTAATAGAAGTATCTTAGTATAAGTGTGTATTAGTTAGTTCAGCATTAGCTTTAGGCTTCAGTTACAAAGTTAGTTAAATATAAAACTAACTTTGTTATAGCTGTTGCATTTTCAGTTTAAGTTTCTGTTAGCACAGTTATCACAGTGCATCTGATACATTTTCTATAAATTCATTGTAATCAGATTTTCTCAAATAATGAATTCATTTCTATCATTCACAAATACAAAGTTCTTTCAATTCTACAGGAAGTAATGATGTTACGAGTATTTACCTTTTTGTTAAAAGTGATGTTATGAGTATTTACTTTTTTCTTGGTTTCTTCCCTGGGTGTCTTTAAACAGGGAATAGAAATTTTACATATCTTGTCTAACTATGCTAAATCTTTTGCGTTGATATGATTTGTATTCACAATAATTTTCTTTTTTTGTCCAAGTGCAACTGTTAACTGCTAGGGCAATAATGTTATTCAAAATAATCTAATCAAATATCTCTTTCACTTACTATGCAATGTTCCGAGGGGATGGGATTATGTGCTTCATAGAGACTGGAGTGGGATGGGAATAAATGGATAGATAGTTGAAAGTCCATGGGGTTGGGTTTCAGTGGGTTGTAGGATTTTCAAGTTCTCTACACCCTCCTCCACTGCATAAATAAAATTTGCCAAAGTTTTCCGAGTTTATCCCTCTCTCATCTGTCGTAAGCTATCGACTAGCTAGTTTTATAGTAACAGAATTGTTTTCGGAATATTTGCCTTCTGTTAAACAATGCAGTTCCTGAATGAGTTTGTGCATGTGTTTACCTTTCCAATTTGATCTACCATTCAGAATCTAACTAAATATTTATTATATAGATTCCTTGATTGGTGATCTAGGATAAGATGAAGTTAATAATGCGGTGCCATGCAACTTAATAAATGAAATATACGAAACACTTTCAGTAGCTGTTTCTGTTTCCCATTTCATATGTTTCTTACAAAATTACTTCAACAACCTTAGAGGTATGTGATGTTTATTTATATCTCAATTAGGTGTTCAACTACCGTTGACTCCTTCCCTTCTGCACCAAACTATTCTTCAAATCAAGGAATTCAGCCCGAGTTACAGAAGATGAGAATATTAGTTGGCGCTCCGCTAAGAAGGCCTCCAGAACATCAAACCGTGTTGGACTCTTTGATGCCTGCTTATACTTCTGTTGATTCAAAGACTGACAGTAGTTCAGCACCCATTGACAAGGATAAGTTTGTCTGCCCGGAAAGTTTAAACAACTTTTTAGTATTTTGCACCAGCGATTTTACAACTGTTTCAAAAGAGGTTCATGTGAGAACCCGTAGAGTACGATTAGTTGGGTTGGAGGTATAGACAGATTTTTCTCTGGATTCAACGTGTATTTCCTTTTTTATACATCAAATGACTTTCATGAGTTGGCTTATGTGCAGGGAGCAGGTAAAACTACTCTTTTAAAGGCAATCTTGAATAAACGTAAACCAAGTACTTCTACCTTTGAGGCTGTGATTTCAAAGGATGATGTGCAAGAAGGTATTGTTGATGGCTTGTGCTATTGTGACTCTCCCGGAATAAATATGCAGGTTTTTTCTTTTAGTCCTTGGTTTTTCCTATTTTCCTTTTGCGCTTCCCTGCAAAGTGTCCTCTGCATTATAAACTTGGTTTTGAAATGTTATTAGTATTCATGGAAGAAAGTCCAGGATATTCTTCCTCTCAAGGTTCATTTGAGGTGAAACCTAATGCTAGCTTGTGGAATCTAATATTGGTTGCATTTCCAAATATGCTAGTACCACAAGACATAATTTGCATTAGGACATTTTATCTGGTCAATGTAGCCGTCCCCAACTAGTGCGACAAAGCTGCTGCTACTATTTTAGGACTTGTTTGGTTTGAGAAAACATTTTCTGTTCTTTTGTTTATTGTTTTCATTTTTAATCACAAAATGGCTACTTTTTTTCAATTTGTTTCCTGTTTTTAAATATTTGTTTAAAAAATAGTAAAAGCAACTAATTTTGTATTCAAAGTTTCGCGTACAAATCTTTGAAAACAAGAAACAAAGTGAAAACATGGTGACAGTTTTGTAATTGAAATTGAAAGTTAAAACAAAACGTTTTTTTGATACTGTTAAATAGAGACGAAGAATAGAGAGACGATATTGGTCACGCAGTTCGGCCAATGTTTGCCTACGTCTGCGACTACAGAGTAGCTGTAGTTCCGTCTTATTAACTGTATATATTGTTGTGTAAAGAGTACAAGCACTAATGAGTTTAAATAGACTATGCTATATGAAAACCTAACAGGCCTGGGCCGAATACACATATAAATAAATCTACTATTTACACCACATCTCAACACTCCCCCTCAAGCTGGAGCGATAGATTGTAGGCATCCAGCTTGTCACATATGTAAGTTATCATTGGTCCTTGAAGAGCTTTTGTGAAGATGTCTGCCAATTGATCATTAGAACCAACAAATGATGTAGCAATGTCGCCGGACACAATCTTCTCACGAACAAAGTGACAATCAACTTCAATGTGTTTGGTCCGCTCATGAAAGACTGGATTGGACGCAATATGTAGGGCTGCTTGATTATCACAGATGAGACTCATAGTGCCTATTTTACAAAAACGCAACTCTTGGAGAAGATGTTTCAGCCACGTGAGCTCCTGAGTGGTAAGCGCCATAGCCCGATATTCAGCCTCAGCACTGGATCTGGCAACAACATTTTGCTTTTTTCTTTTCCAAGAAATTAGATTTCCACCAATAAGAACACAATACCCAGATGTGGACCTTTTATCAAAGGGGCAACCAGCCCAATCAGCATCTGTGTAAGCGACAATATTTGAATCACCTCTATCCGTGTAAACAAGACCTTTTCTAGGAACTCCCTTGATATACCTCAGGATTCTAACAACGGCATCCCAATGACTGTCACAAGGAGAATTTAGGAATTGACTCACCACACTAACAGCATATGAAATATCTGGCCTCGTCATGGTCAAGTAATTTAACTTTCCAACTAGCCTCCTATACCTTCCTGGATCTGAAAATGGCTCCCCCTGATCTGGTAGGATCTTGACATTAGGATCCATAGGAGAGTCAATTGGCTTGCAATCCAGCATTTTGGTTTCTTCTAAAATATCCAAAGCATACTTTCTCTGGGAAATAGCAATCCCTGCCTTAGAATGAGCTACCTCAATGCCAAGAAAGTAACGTAACTTTCCAAGATCTTTGACCTGAAAATGGTGGACTAGATGTTGTTTAAGTCCTGCAATACCATCACGATCATTACCTGTAATGACAATATCATCGACATAGACAACCAGATAAATACATTTGTGAGAGGAGAACTTATAAAAGACAGAGTGGTCAGCTTCACTCCGAATCATGCCATACTCTTGAACAACACTACTGAATCTCCCAAACCATGCTCGAGGGGATTGTTTAAGACCATACAAGGCTTTGTGAAGTCGACAGACATACCCACGACACTCCCTCTGAGCAACAAAACCAGGTGGTTGCTCCAGATAAACTTCTTTTTCTAGATCTCCATGGAGAAACGCATTCTTGATGTCTAGTTGATACAATCGCCAGTGTCGCATTGCAGCCATAGAAAGGAATAGACGAACAGAAGCCATTTTAGCCACCGGTGAGAAAGTATCACTGTAATCAAGGCCAAAAACCTGAGTATAGCCCTTAGCAATGAGGCGTGCTTTCAGAGGATCAATACTCCCGTCTGAACCAACTTTGACAGTATATACCCAACGACACCCAACAATAGATTTACCAGGAGGAGGCGACACAAGAGTCCATGTCTGGTTAGATTCTAAGGCTGTCATCTCATCAATCATAGCTTGTCTCCAACCTGAATGAGAAAGAGCTTCCTGCGTGGACTTAGGAATGGTGATGGAAGAAATAGCAGAGACAAATGTATAATGCGAAGGTGATAAGCGGTGATAGCTGAGGAAATTATAAATAGGATGAGGGTTACGGGTGGAACGTGTACCTTTACGCACTGCAAAGGGAGGGTCTTCTGACTCGGGAGGCGGATCCGGAGTAGAAGAGGGAACCGGGGCAGGAGATGAGTCACTAGGATCTTCGGTAGGAGGTAGGTCGACAGGAGGGAGACGAGCACGGTGTTGATAAGTTTGCAAGGGGGCGGGACTAGAAGGACTAGGAATTTCCGTAGGAGAGGGGTGATCTATCTGGTCAATGATGGGTGGGAGAGGAACTACCGGGACAATGTTAGGAATAGGTAATACTTGAGAGACAGACTCAGACTCAATGGGAGATGCAAAGAAGGGAGCATCCTCAAAGAAGGTGACATCAGCAGACATGTAGAAGCGTTGTGTGGAGGGACAGTAGCATCGATATCCTTTTTGAGCTCTTGAATAGCCAAGGAAGACACACTTAACTGCACGAGCAGACAATTTATCAAGTCCCGGAGTAAGATCATGAATAAAACAAGTGGATCCGAAGACTCGAGGAGAGATACGGAACAAGGGCTCATCGGGAAACAATATGGAATGAGGAACTCTATTCTGGATAGCAGAGGATGACATTCTATTAATCAAGTGCCCTGCAGTGAGGACAGCATCCCCCCAAAACTTCAATGGAACATTAGGATGAATAAGTAAGGTGCGTGCTGTTTCAATTATATGACGGTTCTTACGTTCAGCAATCCCATTTTGTTGTGGGGTATGGGGACAAGATGATTGATGTATGACGCCATTTTCAACCATAAAAGAATTAAATGATGTAGAAAAATATTCTTTCGCATTATCACTGCGTAAAGTGCGAATAGAACAACCAAATTGATTTTTGATTTCCTTAAAGAAATGTTGAAAAACACCAAGAAGTTCAGATCTATCCTTAAGTAGGTAGATCCACGTACATCTAGAAAATTCATCAATAAAAGTGACAAAATATCTATGTCCTACAACTGAAGTGACTCGACTCGGTCCCCATACATCTGAGTGAAGAACATCAAAAGGAGAACGAGCTTGAGACTGAGTACTGTTAGGGAAGGAGGAGCGAACATGTTTCCCAAGCTGACAAGACTCACAATCTAATGACTGCAGATGAGACGAATGAGGAACCATAACTTTGAACTTCTTGAGACTTGGATGACCTAACCGACGATGAAGAAGACTGGGGGACTCTGTAGTAGAAGTGGAGGCAATTGTAGATGAAGGATGGATGGGCTGGAGGTAGTAAAGTCCATGTGACTCATATCCTGTACCAATCGTCCGCTTCGTACTCCAGTCCTGTATAACAAAATAATCATCATTAAAAGTTACAGAACATTTTAGGCTTCGAGTCAGACGGCTAACTGAAATTAAATTAAATGGGCAATTGGGAACAAGTAGAACATTGTCAAGGGGTAAGGATGGAAGAGGAGTGGCTTTACCAATGCCACTAGCTTTAACTTTTGATCCGTTGGCGACGGTAATATAATGTGGGGTGTTAGGTTGGGATACTTTGGATAAAAGAGATGGATTACCAGCCACGCAATCGGAAGCTCCAGTGTCCATAATCCAGGAGTCAACAGGTGATGATTGAGAGAAACAGACTGTAGAATTACCAGAATGAGCAACTGTTGCTGATGATGAAGCCTGAGAAGTCTTATACTGCAGGAATGCCTTATACTCCTCATCAGAAAGAACATTTTGTTTAGTGCTTCTCTGTTCAGAATCATTAACCTGAGTCACATTTACTGGTTTCTCTGGAAAGCCATGAAGGGAATAACACTTGTCTTCAGTATGACCAAGTTTCTTACAATAAGTGCACTGAGGACGTCCTCCGACACGACCTCCTCGACCACCCCCACGACCATGACCGCGTCCCCCACGACCTGCAAAATTAGAAACAAGTGCAGAAGATTCTATGTTAGTCTGAGATCCATTCCCTCCAGTTCCTTCCAATCCAGGAAGGCGTATGAGACGCCTGATAAGATCCTCTGTTGAGGGAATGTCTGATGCAGAAAGAATGTTGCTCCGTACTGACTCATACTTTTGATGGAGACCATGAAGAACATAGATCATACACACATTATCTAATTTTTCAAGCATCTTCTTCGGGTCATTGTCGGTCACAAGGAGCTTGAACTCATTTGCTGCTAACTGAGCTTTATTAGCATATGTCATGATGTTATCTTCTGTCATCTGAAGGGTGGCTAAATTATGAATAACACTATAGAGACGTTGGATATCATTAGAATAAACATTCTTAGCCTTCTGCCAAATATCATAACAAGTGGTGTATGAACGATAATGGACCAGCAACGAGGGTTCAATGGATTGCCACAAAAGAGAGACCAATTGACAATCTGCTTGTTTCCAATCTTCACGCAAATCGTTACCAATCTCTCTAGAATTCTTAGTGAGGTGATCTAAAAGCTTTTGTCCCATAAACCACATTTTGACAGAGGCAGACCAATTCAAATAATTATCACCATTGAGTTTCTCCGTTGTTATAGAGGGATTGCCGGTGAAAGCATAAGACACGAGACTCTTACCTGTCGATTCAGACTTGTTTTTGTCATTTTCTGAAGTTGAACTCATTTTTAACAATAATAGGAAGGCTAACCACAAGCAGAGTGGAGCAGTAGAAAGGCGTGGTACGGAATGAACAGTAACGCCGTATGGACAAACAGGACCCACCGTACGGACGAACAACAACAATGTACGGACAAACAGTGATCTGCGTACGGATAAGCAGGGCGTCGTACGGATAAACAGTGTACCGTAAGGATGAATAGTGATTTTCGTACGGAATGAACAGTGACGTCGTACGGAATGAACAGTGGCTCCGTACGGCTGAAAGGGACTGTATGACTTTCGTAGCACCTAGGGCAGTTGAGGATGAACAATCAACGGGACAGCTAGGGTTCAATAGCGTGACGGCGCGACGGCTAGGTTTTCAGGCCCAGTGATCATAGGCTTTTGATACCATGTTAAATAGAGACGAAGAATAGAGAGACGATATTGGTCACGCAGTTCGGCCAATGTTTGCCTACGTCTGCGACTACAGAGTAGCTGTAGTTCCGTCTTATTAACTGTATATATTGTTGTGTAAAGAGTACAAGCACTAATGAGTTTAAATAGACTATGCTATATGAAAACCTAACGGGCCTGGGCCGAATACACATATAAATAAATCTACTATTCACACCACATCTCAACAGATACCAAACAGGCCCTTATGTTGTTGATGCTTGGTCATAATTGATCTTTATCGTACTTTTATAATGTTACCATGCTTCGGTCCCTTTTCTATGGTGCCAAAAAGTTGAAACACTTGTTAAACTATTTTTTATTCTGTAGAGTTATAGTTATCAATATATTTATTTACACTATATTTTAGTTCGAATGGTGATTACCGCCAATCTTTTTTTTTGGTACAACTGTCAATCTATTTACATACATTATTTTTCTTATGAATAGTGATTACCCTTTTTGTCAATAGAGCTTATATGATGTCAAAACTCACCGTTATTGTTGCCCTTAGTAGATAAATGCTTGTCCTGTTGTGCGTAGACAAGTATTAATTGAATTATGAAGACTAATATCTTATAAGTAACCTGGTGGTGTCAAATATAGTAAGTAGTTAAGCAAATATTTCATGTGTTTAAGAGTTTGGCTGAGGGAACATATAACTTTCTGTTCATAGGGAGCGAGGTTGCAAATAAGCAGTACAATTTGAATTGCTAAAATATATAGTGATGATGTTCATTTGTTTTGTCCTTTAATTGGTTAACAGGAACTTAATTTAGAATCCTCTCGCTTCAGGGATGAACTATGGCTTGGAATACGAGATCTAAGTAGAAAGACTGATTTGATTGTTCTTGTTCATAACCTTTCCCATAGCATACCTCGATATAGTGAATCAAATGGTACTCAACAGAGGCCAGTCCTATCACTTTTCTTGGATGAAGCTAAATGTCTTGGAATTCCTTGGGTTCTTGCAGTAACAAACAAATTTGCAGTTAGTGCACACCATCAACAGGCAGCAATTGATACTGCTTTGAAAGCTTACCAAGCATCTCCTAGCTCAACCGAAGTTATCAACTCCTGTCCATACGTTGTGCCCGGTTTTGCTGGGGCTTCTTTGTCATGGGATGCAACCAATGCAGATTCTAATATCAAGGTGGATGCTCGAAAGCTTATATTTGCTCCTATTAATTTCGTTAGGAGGCCTTTCATGAAAAAGGAAATTGTTGTTCCAATTGAAGGTGTCAATGCACTCTGTCAGCAAATCCATCGTGTGCTTCGCAGTCACGAGGAGTCTTCCTTTCAGGTGAAACAAAACATAATTTCATGATTTTGAAAATATTGTATTTTTCTTTTAATTTGATTGATTCCATGATGGTAGTATAAATAAGGAATTAACATAACAGTTGTACAATAATCACAACCTGGAAAATAGGGAGAAAATCTCCTAAACAGTAACATAGAAATCACAAAAGATCCCTATAAAACTGGAACTAATATCTACTCCTAGCTGTGCACACAGAACAAAATAGTCTGTTCTTGAAAGTAAGGAACTAGTCACCATCACCAACACTCCCCTCAAGCTGGATGGTATATGTCCATCATGCCCAAACTGTATATTAGGATTTGATAACTAAAGTTTTAAAGAGCATTATTGAAAGCACAAGGGTGTGTGCTCAAGACGTATAGCCTTGTTATCAATTTTTTATTTTATTTTATGAAATGATGATCAATCTCCTCATGATTAGTTTTGCCATGATGGACTGGGTTCTTGTAATGCTAATGGCAGCTTTGTGGTCACATTGGATTTTCATAGTGTAGTTTGAAGGGGTTTTAAGCTCTTTAAGCTTCCTTTGCAACAAAATTCCTTAGAAAATACCATGACATGAGCCTTGGCCCTATGATCGACTTCAGCACTATTTCATGCTACCACAGTCTGTTTCTTACTTCACTGAGACCAAATTCCCCGCACAAATAAGCATTAACCACCGGACTTTATGTCGGTAGATCCTGCCCAATCTGCATTTGTAACACTGTATTTGTTATAATAATGCTCACTTATAATTTTGGTTTATTTTTTAATGCTTTTATGACAGGAATTTGCCAGAGATAGACTAATGATGGAGTTAGCAAGAGAACAAGCAATGTCAATTGATGCCGGAGCTAAGGCAACTTCGTTGAATTCTGCTGCCGTGGGTGCGTCCGTTGGGGCAGGTCTTGGCATTGTCCTGGCTATTGTAATGGGGGCAGCATCGGCCCTGAGGAAACCCTAAGGACCAAACTCCTCCTCCCTTATAAGTTGGACCTGGTGCTTTCGGAATGAGTTAGATTGTTTCTGCCCTGTGTTCAAATGTTTTTCTTTCTACACTATTATTACTAGGGTTTCTTAGATAGCAAGTAGAAGAAATGTGAAAGAAATTTTGTCACGTTAGCAACATATAATTATCCATTTATTAATTTTATTATTGTAAATCCTCGAGTTTTATGCCTGAAGTAATAAATTAAGATAAAATGAAGTTTTGTTGGGCCTAACACAATTGCGAGGCTTGATACAGACACCCCCATTATGCTTCCCACATTGCCCTTTTTAGCTTTTTTTGTATAACGTTTTTTACCCAAATACCCCTGTTTAGAAATTTTCTAAATGCGTTAATGACTTCCAGAATTTTTTAAATGATTTTTGGAGGAATAGGAGGCACTCCGTAAACTAGTTTTTTTTATAAATAATAAAAAGATAGGATCACACCTCTCCCATCCCAACTTTTTTGATGGCCGCCATGCTCCACATTTCGTTTTCTCTCTCACCTCCATGGTTCCATTATGATTTCAATTTTGGGGATAATTGTGCCAATCAATCAGATACATGTTTTGAACATGTTTCACATTCATGAAAGTAAATTACAAGACAATGTTTTAAAAAAGAAAGTGTTTCAAAAATTAGTGTTTTTTTGACAAGACAAAAATTGGTTTTTGGACGTTTGGAAACCAAACACTACAATATACACCTTGTTACGGGGTGATATTTTTTGGGGGAAAGCCAAAGTGTGTTTCTTCTTTTAACATGAAAATAAAAAATGATCAGGAGGTTTTAATTTACTATCATCTTGGTCTTACACACATGAAGATCCAAGTGGGTGATTTGTCTAAGTAATGCTTAACACCTCAACATTCCATGGTGGAAGAGAGCGTGACACATAAGTGTAAAAGATAGAGTTAACAAGTTTGATTCACAACAAGAACTGAAGTGACTAACGAAATAAAGAACGGGGGATTTATTGTTATTTCAATTGAGTCTTTCAGCACTCTTTGGTGGCTTCTCGCGTATCCCTCCAGATAATTTGTTTATGGGATAAATTCCTTCCTGGCAATTTTTTTGAAACAAATTAATCGTTAACATTTCCAAAATAGAGAAAATTAGCTCCGAACTTTGGAAATATGAGAGACTAATTTGTCCGTTTTTAGAATGTTGGAGACTAATTTGTCCCACTAAAAAATTATAAATGATTAAAATGGGTCTTTACTCTAATTTAATTATGATTGCACATTCAAGTTGCCAAAAAATGATTGTATATTAAAAGGAGAATGCTGTTTGTCGCGAGAGTAGTTCGTGTAACCACCCACGAATGAGGTGTGTGGGTTTATGCAGGTCCATGTGTTACTCTGTTTTTTCTCACATCACTTCAGGTGTGTGGGGTTATGCGGGTCCATGTGTTACTTTTTTTTCTAACATCACTGCCCTGCATTACTTTGGTGATGGACTTGCTGACACGTCGCTTCGTGGGCGACTTTTTGTGAAAATTCTTCGCTAGAAATAGCACTGCTCATTAAAATATCAATATCTGATGAATTTTCTCCAATGTTACATCTGAATTTAAATCCACAATAATGTGTATATATATATATTGTAATTTTACATTGTTTGAGTAATTTTTTAAAAATCTGAATTGATTATTTATTTAGTTTTTTAGTCCTAATTTTATATTAGATTATCAATATTAGATGCTATCTAATATTAATATTTGAGTTTGAAATTATTTTTTTAATAATAATTATAATAGTAAATGATTCTATGTTGGCATTGTGTAAAAAAAAACTATGTTGGCACACCCGACTCTAGCCATCATCTACGGCACCCTAGAAATTCATTAAAAAAAAGTCTTGGGGGACATGAACCAACCCAAACCCTTACTAAAAGCAATAAAATAAAAAGGAAGAGTTTATCTATTACTAAAAAAAATCATCACTAATAATAGATGCAATAAGATGAACTTCAGTGATGTTGAGATGAAGATCCTCCCCCGAAATGCGTATAGTATGGAGAAGACTTCTTGATATGAAGCTCTTTCCTCATCATCTTTTTCCTTTGAGACTTAGTCTTTGCAATTATAAAATCTTGAGAATTATCCAAAGAATCATGCTCTTGAGAGTCATCAGAATCAACATAATTCTCCTCTTGACCATCCCATAAGCGCTCCAGAATCTTAAGCTTCTTGTTCACCGCTTTAGTTCAAGTGTGCTTGTGTACGATTCTTTCTTCTTCAGAAAGAGTTCCTCCAAAGTATTCACATGTATAGGCTTCTTACCATGACTCTCAACCACAATTTTTTTTGTGTAATCATCATGTCTTGATTAAAACAAGAGTCGGGGAGGTTCTCTTGAAGAGAAGACATAGAATGAATCAAATCGAAAGATTTAAGATCGTCTTTAGTGTCGTTTACTCCATTCTCACTAATAACTATAGGACTTTTCCCAATTGAAGGATTTAGTTATATATGGCATTTATGATCATATATAATTAAAAGAATTTAATTAATATCGCCGTTGTAATTTCTTTTATACCATCCATCCATCAATCAAAAGTTATTATCATATATAATTAAAAAAACTTGTATAATAATAAATGAATAAATAAATAATGAATAGCTAATAGATTATCTTGTGTCAAAAAAAAGAAGCAAATCCAACGTGGACAGCCTTGATTATTCATTCATTATGGTTGGCTGCATCAGAAACGCAAACGCAAATACTGATACAATAGAAGCAAGTAAATTACCGAAGACGAAAGAATACCAAATCTCTCTTCCTTTCTCTTCTCTTCTGGTAGTATAGAATTAGAAATCAAATTAAATCCAGAACAGAACTCCCAAACAATCCCTTTCCTTCTCCCCCCTAATCCTCATTACCTCATTCCAAGCAAAGCAAAGCATCATTCTCTTCTTCCATTCAATATATATCTCTCTCTCCCACACAACCATGTTCCTATTCAATTGCTCTCTCTTTCTCTCACTTCTTATTATAATCTCAATAACCGCTTCACAAACATGGCCAAAGAAACCCAAACCCAAACATCAAATCAAGAACCCGGTTCAGTTGGACTCGATTCACGACTATTGACTCCTTTTAAATACTCGAACCGGGTTCAGTTAAAGTCTATTCTTCTGGAGCCAAGCGACCATGGTGCGGAGCTCGTTGGGCAAAGAGTGGTGGTTGGCGGATGGGTGAAGTCGTCGAAGGAAGTTGAGAAGTCGTCTCCTCCAACGCCATTGACGACGGAGGATGAGACGCGAACCGAAAGATGTGTCGTGCGTTGAGATTCTTCAGTCTCGGATTCCGTTGATTCGTAACTTATTGGATGTTTTTGGAGGAAGCGGTTACGTTGCTCGCAAGAAACGTGATCTTGCTTCTCCTCATAAGCCTCTTCCTCCCAAATCTTCCACAGCTTATCTGCTTCTCACCGACGGTTCTTGCGTTCCCACCCTTCAGGTGCGTGCGAATTGATTTATTTGAACTTATTTATCGACATAAACACTTCTACCACTATTTGAGAGAACTTAAAGAAATAGCTTATGACCTTATAAATTGTTTAGAACTTGTTTCCATATAGTTTATATAAAAATGTTTAACTTTATGGGATGTTTTATTTTAGAAATAGCTTATACATAAGCACTTATATCATAAACACTTATTATAAAAACTTATATCTGTATGTTAGTATTAATGGCAACTTAATTGCACAACTAAAAACATAATTTCTTTGAAAGTTATGTCATCTAGTTGCTTGACATTAGAACATTAAATTAAATTGAGAATTTAATGGTTTATTTAAGTGCCTGAATTTTACAAGCTGATGGCATTCAAAAAGCAAAATGGATTTTTTCTATTTGATGTTTCTCACTGTTATTTTAAAACTTTTAGGTTGTGGTTGAATCGTCAGTAGCTACACCCAGTCGTCTTCTGCCTACTGGAACCTGTATATTAGTGGAAGGTCAGCTAGAACGACCATCAGCACAAGGGAAGCATCTTATTCAGCTTAAAGCTGACAAAGTTCTTCACATTGGGACAGTAGAACTTGACAAGTATCCATTATCAAAGAAACGAATTCCACTGGATATGCTAAGAGAATACTCCCATTTTCGGCCCCGAACAACTACGGTGAAATTATATATCAATTTCATATTTTCTCACTCTAATTATCTTGTTATCTTTTCACTTTTTGCTATAGTTAGAATGTTCTCCAAGTTGCTTTAGATTTTCTGACTAACGACATGACATGTTATTGTTGACTTTCTCTTTGCTCCTTACTATAACTAAGCACTCTATTTTACTCTTCTGACATTTGAATAATTTACTCGACCTTACTGTATTTCTAATTTGGTTC
The DNA here is from genome assembly GCA_039519185.1 of Astragalus membranaceus. NCBI lineage: Eukaryota > Viridiplantae > Streptophyta > Magnoliopsida > Fabales > Fabaceae > Astragalus > Astragalus membranaceus. The sequence goes on from CM076846.1 coordinate 10,242,099, forward strand.
TTTTTGCCCTTACCCCTTACCACATGTTTTTATTTATAGCCACGCATATGAATGTAGCTTTCTATTCTAGAGGATTTGATTATGTTTTCTTAACATATAGTCTTAACGTCTAGAATTTAATTTAGTAATTCAAATGGTTTTGAGGAGTAAATTTTGGGAACAGTATTGGAGATTACCAGTAATGGCATTTTCTGTTTTTTCTAGGATGTGGTTGAAATGCATCAAAATAGCACCTTGTTCTGCTTGTGGACAAATTGTCGGATTTGATACTTGTTTGTTGCATTCTATTCTAGTTATAGAATTTTTACAATTGAAGTGTTGCAATAGGTCCTGTTTATTCCCCTATCATATATATTTCTCAATAATGTGGCATGCCCATAAACCAATTATAGCATGTTTGTCATCTTTTATTTTTGTGGTAGTTTTTTATGATGAAAGTTGAGAAGTACAGCCTTGATCTATTTTAACTTTTTATTGAATGATGTGTGGCTCATATATTAGGTGGCAACTGTCATGCGAATTCGCAGTGCTCTTTCTTTTGCAACCCACTCATTTTTCAAGGATCATGCATTTTTTGATGTGCAAATACCCACCATAACTACCACAGACTGTGAAGGATATGGCAACATGTTCAGGGTTACTACCCTGGATCAGAAAGCAGACAAGAAGAAGCTGAGTACCATTTATGAGACTGCAGGTGTTAGCCTCGAAACTGTGAAGGCAGCTGCCAAAGAGAAAAGCAACCTAGTAGAAACTTTGAAAAGAAGTGAAAGCAATAGGGAAGCACTGGCTGCTGCAATTCAGGATCTGCGAAAAACAAATGAACTGGCATCACAATTGGAAGCAAGAGAAAAGAAAAAAGCAGGAACTTTATCGAAGGGTGACAAAGTAGACTCTTCCAGAGACTTTTTCCCTTCCCAAGCTTATTTGACTGTCTCTGGTCGCTTACATCTGGAGAGTTATGCATGTGCTCTTGGAAATGTCTACTCATTTGGACCTAGATTTCAAGCAGATAAAACAGATTCTGCTAAACATGCTGCAGAAATGTGGATGGTTGAGGTTGAAATGGCTTTCGCTCAATTGAAGGTATGACCTTTTCCCTAGGTAAAATTACAGTATAAGATAATCAAACTATCAAATAACATTTATCTCTATTTAAGCAACATTCTAAATTTCCAATATCGTCTTTCTTATGATATAATATTACTGAGAGAAATATTTTACATCCTACTTGTTTTCTGATCCAAACCAACAATTACATTCATTATTTTTTCTACATCCTTCATTTTTACTTTTGGCTAACAAGAAATTATATATCCAGTAAGAATTGTAGGTTTAGTTGGATGATGAGTCAAAAAAAAATTCCTTAAGCAAACCTTAGTTGGATATTAATATACAAGACTTGTAACATTTATTTCCGTTTCGCATCAAATTGATTATGCACGGAGAGACAGTGATTCAGTTTTTAAACCTATGGCTGTTATATTCGTATTTACCAGAATATAGATGTTAAATAAAACACTCAGATTGGAATGGTTAGTTACAGGGTTATAGCCATGCTTAGTCCAATGTTGCATGCATTTTTCCTTTTTATTTTATCAAAATTGCTGAACATGCCATAGATGGAGTGTATATTCTAGAACATGCAAATAGAATAAGGCTTCCCTGTTCTAGTTCAGTTTGGCTTTCACTTAAGTTGTAGCTTATAGTCTTCATCTCAAACTTTTAAATTCTTTCTTCTAATTTGACTGGTAGGTTTGTTAATAGCATGCTTGTACGTTGTGATACTTACAGGATTCCATGAACTGTGCTAATGATTTGTTCAAGTACCTCTGTAAGTGGGTTTTGGAAAATTGCTCTGAAGATATGAAATTTGTTGGCAAAAGAATTGACAACGCCTGCATCCATCGTCTTCAGCAGATTATATCAGGTTCCCCTGAATTGATTTCCTATAATGAAGCTGTAGATGTTCTTAGAAAGGTAGGTATATCACCATGTGGTCATGAACACATCGTTTTGATTTTTGTCACGCTATTCCTTTTCGTCTCAAAGATAACAATATTTTTCTTCCTCCGAGTTATTAGTTGTCCTCCCATGCTGAAGATAAGAAATTTGAAACGAAGTTTGAATCCGGTGTTATACTCACTTCAGATCACCTCAGGTATAGTATATGAACATTACCCTCATATTCTGGATTTGCTGAAATTTAACAGGAGAAGCAGTATTACCTTCACCACTTTTATTTACTTCCCATTCTTTTTGCCATTGAAGCTATCTAGCTGATGCCATCTACAAAAAAGCCTGTTATGATACACAGTTATCCAAAAAAAGCTAAGCCATTTTACATTCACTCAAATGATGATGGAACTGTAGGTGCTTTTGATCTCGTTGTCCCAAAGGTATGGCAAACGTAACTCCAGTGTGGTGGTTGTGTGTGGATGAATTAGTACCTGCCTGTGTGTGGAAAGGCTGTTAACAGTGTGGCACAGCTTTGTATGTTATTCATGGGTGTTGAAGTTTTCAAAAACCTTTGCAGGTGGGAACAATAATTTCTGGCAGCCAAAATGAGGAACGTCTCAATGTGATAAGCTCAAGGTACTGCTTGTTTCCTGTTTCCTTAGTTAATATCTTCTAACTGCATGTGTGCCACCTTCTGATTTCTCTCCAAACAATTGATGAACCTTTAGAAGCATCAGAACAAACTTGTTCTCATATGCTTGTGATTCTTCTACCTTCGGATCTATTTTAAACAAGAAAAATTGTTTCCATTCATTAATCTTTTTGTACTAGCCTGAAAACTAGGAATATAGGATTGTCAATTAATAGTTCACTCTTAATAGAATCGACTGCATGATTGGATCCCACATTTCAGTATTTCAATTTCATGATAAAACTTATTTCTTTTGGTATGTCAATTTGTATCCTTACTGTTGTTGACTAATGGTGCTATTTCCTTGCTAAAATATGAAATGAATATCTTACTGTTTTTGCACTGTATGGCAGAATTACTGAGTTGGGTTTGCCACGAGAGAAGTATGAATGGTACTTCGATCTTCGTCGTAATGGAACAGTCAAGCACTCCGGATTCTCTTTAAGATTTGACCTTATGGTCCTTTTCATAACTGGCCTTAGCAATATTAGGGATGTTATCCCTTTTCCAAGAAGCTATGGCAAGGCCGACAACTAATTAAATTTTGCCAAGATTCAACTTGTGCTTGAGGCTATTGGCATTCAAACTTCCAATCTTTATGGCAGCAGGAAAGCAGGACACTATGATTGTGTTTGTGTAACATATCAAATGTAAATTACATGTATCATGTATGTTTGCCCCATGTATATAAGGAAACATATCTTGAAATTAAATTTATATAGTCATGTGAAGTTCTTTCTAGTTCAAAATTGATTTCAGCTTTAAATTCCTAGTGAGTATTCGTGTTTTGCTTCAAACAACACTACATTATTTAAGTTGCAAGCAAATAATGAATTTTAGACCCTAAAATCTCGCTTTCCCCCTCTCTAAGGAAAAGGAAGATTCCTTCCAAATATGAACTCTAGATTCTCTGGTGGTTTGTAATTTGTAAATAAAATTTGCGTTTGAAAGGTTTAAAAAATGGAAAGCACAACACAAGGTATGTTTGGAGTGTATACCAGAGTCATGATTCATGAATGATACAATGCAATATTACATCCATCATTTGAGTTTCGGCGGTGACGAGAATTAATTCCGACATAATTGATTTTGCAGAATTGATTTTAGTTAAAAGTGAGTTGATTGTGACGTGGTTTTTGTTTGGATACATTTATTGAAAAAGTCATTTTTGTCGATCATTGTTGTTTGGATAGGTTTGACTAAAATTGCTTTTAGGTGTGAAATTACAAAAATGGGTCTTATAATTATATTAAAAACCTAAAACTTGACAAAATAGACCACAAAAATTATAAATTAGCATAATAATACTAAATATAAATTTTTGAAAACGGCCAATATTGTTTTCCATATTGTAATATAATTATACTTTTTAATACAGTATATTGGTTTAATATAACTTTACGGTAATATAACTTTACTTTTTGGGGGTATTTTGAGATTTTCATATTATATGGAGGTATATTGTGATATGATGGGGGTAACAAAAAAAACCAAAGACGTTCTCATCTCACGCAGTTCCCCTTCCTTCTCATCTCACGCTCAACCCTATCTATCTCTCAGGTTTCACTCACGGCGCTCAGGTTCGATTTTTGCTTCGTTTTACTGATTTCGTTTTGTGCTTCGTTTTACTGATTTCGTTTTCTGCCTTCGTTTTCTGTTGATACTCTTGCTTCGTTTTTGCTTCGTTTTTTGATTTCGTTTTCTGCCTTCGTTTTTTGTTGATACTCTTGCTGTTTGGTGATGTTTGATGTTATACTTGCTAGATCTCTGTCTTCGTTTTCTGCCTTCGTTTTTTGATTTCGTTTTCTGCCTTCGTTTTTTGTCAATGAGAGGAATTATCTCACACTCTCACTGACTGGTTATCAGAATTGTGGTTTTTACACTTCGCTTTTTTTGCCTTTTCTTGCTCAGTATTTTCAATTACGTTTTACCCTTTTTTCACAGTGGGTGGGTGGATGAATGCTTGTGTTTCCATTTTTGGACTATCATCTGGCTTTTTGTGCATTTTAGGTGCGAACTGTGAGAGTGGAGAAGAGGATAAATGAGATTGTGAACAAGACAAAGGTGGAAAGAAAACCTGATTTGAAAGGTAACTAATAAAGTTTGCTTTGTTATCTTTAGGCAGTATCAGAACTCATTATATTATGCAGAACAAACTCAAATTCTAATATTAAGCAGAACAAACTCAAATAGTTGTGTTAGATTTCATTATCGACAATGTTGTTTTCGTTAAACTCTATCAAAATTTAGTGCGTCTACCAAAAATATTATATTTAGTGCATTCTCATAATTATTGAAGAGCTTTGGTAAACATACCTTATCAGAATGGGTTGTATATCAGCACCAACACTTGTACTTAGCTCTTCAATAGTTGCATCAACCTCATTATTACATTTCAATAGGTTGCACGAATCCAAGAAAGCAGTAGATTTAACTATATCTGGTATAAGTGACGAGTCTTTTACCTCTGCTTTGAGATATTCCATCAACACAAGTGCTGTATAGAGGTTCATATAAGTTTAGAGAATTCAGCAATTCAAATAGTTCAACTAATCAAAAATCATATATTGTGTAGCTAATAGCAACTGATGCAAGAAGTGGAGTGATTTTCATACACATGATGGTAACAATTACAGCAAATTCTCACTTTCAATATTAACATCAACATTACATAACAAAGAAATGCGAAAAGAATAGATAAACCAACAAGAAAAAAAGCACATAATTTGCACGCATATTGCATTATCAAGGAACAATATACATCTTAAATTTTAAAAAGGCATGCATACAAGTCTTAAACAATGGCATACAACATACCAATGGCTTAAAGCACCTTAAGGTCAAATTTCTTAGCCAATTTTTTACAGCCTATCCTTTCTGCTCGCTGGATGATCATCAATTTCAAGCTAATCAGCATATCCTGTCAAGGCGGGCGTGTTTGCTTTTTATAATTTTGGTGTTATTTTAATGTCTTAAACTTAATTTGAAGTGGTTCTGGGATGCTTATGACAATTTGATGGAGACTAATGATATATTCTACCAATTAAGTCTATGGTTTTTGACATTTATAGATAGGCTTTTGGATTTTATTTTTATTTTTATAGTGTTTTTTTATGTGTTTTAGTATATATGTTTTTTAATTTTTTAAAAAAACTAGTCCGCTACGGCGTCGTCTGCCATATGCCGTTATGCCATCCGCCATATGTTTATGGCGGATTTTCATGGCGGATTTTCATGGCGGATTTTCATGAACCGCCATCCGTCATTGACAACAACGCTCACCATAATCCCCAAATCCCTAATCCCCAATTGCTTTTGACCCTTAATCTTGAATTCCCTTATTAAGGAGCAATATCCCCAAAAGGCAAAACTAATCCATGGCAGAAACATGATTTCTTTCCCTCTCACTACGTTCTCGATTGTTTGCTCTCCTTGAATGTCGATCTTTAACATCGGACATCGAGAAGGTTCGTTTTTTATTTTCAATGGATTTGCGATTTGTTTTTGTTTTTCGTTGATGCGTAAATTTCATAGCATGATTTGGTTGAAATTGCGTTCGTTTTTCGTTGATTTGTGGGAGAGCTGTGGTTATGGAAAAAGAGATTTTGATGTTCAAGGATGGTTTGCAGTTGCTTAGGTTTGGAGAAAGAGGACCGAAGCATTTGAAAATGGGTGTGGCTGGAATAAGAGTTGTGGGTTTTTTGTGAGGTAGATGATGAATACTAACGGGTTATTTTGGGTTATTTTGTTTTGAATAAAAAATTAATTTTTAATTAAAATCTCAGGTGGACTTTCCACATCATCATCATTTAGCCACGTCAATATCCACGTCAGCACCGTTGGCCACTTCAACTTTTTTTTAACAGAGTTTAACGGAAATTACAAAAAAGGGTAACGGCGCAACGATTTTAAAAGCTAAGAGACCTATTCGTTATAAAGAAAACATAAAAGACCTATTCGTTAGGGACCGGATTGTATTTTGCCAAAATAATACCCTACTCTTTGTGTTAATTTATTTGGGCTCGGTGGTGAAACTGAAAACCCCACCGCTGCTCTGGAAACAACGGTGCCACCGGAAACGAACTGGTGCTCAGCCGCTTCTCTGCTCGCGACTGGATCGATGAAACAAAAGTATGCTATTCCTTTTCTCTTTATTCATTCATTCATTGCCTTCTCCTTGTTCTGCATATTGGTCGATGGAGAAGTTAGCTGCTAAGTTGAGCCACAACGTGGTTTGGGTTAAGAACGTTCCACCTTATGTTATCCTTTTATTCTGAAATTCAATTTTTAACAATAGTTCCATAATTCAGGTCTTTCAATATGAAGAAAAGAAGAGAACACTATAAAAAAAAATTGGAAAGCCTGGTTGAGTTGGATCAAATTAGTGACTATAGTGTTGAAGATATCGCTTGGCTTTGCTCCCTTTCAGAATCTGAGATTGTAAGTCTCTTCTCTTCTTCATTACCCCATTCTTGATTATTTGTATCTGTGTCTCATTTTCAAATAATTCACATGGCTGGCCTATGAGGCCTTTGATAAAAACAAATTTTAATGATAGTAATAATCCAAAAGCAATGAAGGAAATCTAGAACCTTAACTCTATTAGTCCTCTGATTTATATAATTTTCTAGTGTATTGATTTGGGTGAATATTCTACTTTAGTGTCCCCCTTATATATTCTACTTTTTACAATCTTGTACTCCTGTGGTACATTTTATGAAGTGGAATGGCCACGAATTTTGTGATACACAGATGCCATTTTCTGGTGCTCATTGTTGTTTCATGTTTTGATAGAGTTACCATAATTAAGATTAGATAGTGATGCATTAGTGAATATTCTCTTTGTTTTTTTTTTGTTGGAGATTTTATCCTCTTAATTTCCATGTCCTCTCTTTTATAAAGCTTACTTTTATGTCTAGACGTATGAAATTAATGTCATTACACAGTTCATTAAAATTTGGCTGGGTAATAGTGCATGTGGCTTTGACAAGGTTATATGTGCTAATCTAGTTTGATGTAGACCTGACTAGTCATGGCTAGTTGGGTTATGTTTGTTACTTTGTTTGATGAATTTCACTGTGCCCCTTCACCTTTGTGATTTTTCATGTCAGTTCTTAACTTGTGATATTCAAAATTTGAAACCTTGACAGGATATGCTGATTAGCTTGAAATTGATGATCATCCAGCGAGCAGAAAGGATAGGCTGTAAAAAATTGGCTAAGAAATTTGACCTTAAGGTGCTTCGAGCCATTGGTATGTTGTATGCCATTGTTTAAGACTTGTATGCATGCCTTTTTAAAATTTAAGATGTATATTGTTCCTTGATAATGCAATATGCGTGCAAATTATGTGCTTTTTTTCTTGTTGGTTTATCTATTCTTTTCGCGTTTCTTTGTTATGTAATGTTGATGTTAATATTGAAAGTGAGAATTTGCTGTAATTGTTACCATCATGTGTATGAAAATCACTCCACTTCTTGCATCAGTTGCTATTAGCTACACAATATATGATTTTTGATTAGTTGAACTATTTGAATTGCTGAATTCTCTAAACTTATATGAACCTCTATACAGCACTTGTGTTAATGGAATATCTCAAAGCAGAGGTAAAAGACTCGTCACTTATACCAGATATAGTTAAATCTACTGCTTTCTTGGATTCGTGCAACCTATTGAAATGTAATGATGAGGTTGATGCAACTATTGAAGAGCTAAGTACAAGTGTTGGTGCTGATATACAACCAATTCTGATAAGGTACGTTTACCTAAGCTCTTCAATAATTATGAGAATGCACTAAATATAATATTTTTGGTAGACGCACTAAATAATATGTGGCTCAAATTTTGTAAATTGTTCAAGTGATTGTAAAATAATTAGCCTTTCCCTAGTGATTTGTCTTGGGAGTCGGGGATTTAAGTGAATGTGCAAACTATTTTCCATGGATATGTATGGAGTATGCTGCTGAAAGCTGGTGCTTTATTACCAATGGATATAATGCTTGTGATTCATCTTTCCCTTGAGCAGCTGTGACTGTGAAATATGCAGCACACTAACCAACCACTTGAATTTAATTATCAATGAAAACGAAGAAACTTCACCAAAAACCAAACAAAGGGGAGAGAATAAAGCTGACGAGTCTTGCAGTTTATTTGCATGGTCCTACCCTACAATTGTCTCATGATACCATCATTTAATCATTATATTACTATGTGATATACTAATTTCCTCCCTTGATGCATCTTTCCGTCTTTTTCTCGTGTTATCCCTCTTTTTTTTCCTCTCTACTCTCACTGTAGATCTTGCCTTATTTGCTTGTAAACTATAATGTGATTATGTGAAAATAGTTCCTCATTGACAAAACTTGTGAGGAAATGCATCATGTGAAAAAAGTTCCTTATTGACAAAAGTTGTGAGGAAATGCTTATGATCGTGAGTGTGAATATAATCAACATTTAATAAACAATTTTTAATTTATGCTTATGGTTTTGCATGATGCTATTCTCAGCTTTTGTTGAGATTACATTAACAACAATTGGGAACGGATGGGGGGGAGGGGAAAGGGACTAGGAGGGAGAACTGAGCAAGGACAGAGGCTCAGGGTTGTCCGTGGCTGGAAAATAGCTTGTACATTTTGTTCGGCATATGCCAATTGAGCTTTTCCTAATATTTTTCTTTGTTTTTTATGCAGTTCACCTACTTGCAAACAAAAGAAGCAAAAAGTTGGCTCACCAAAAAAAAGAAAGAAGCAAAAAGTTGAAAGCAGTGAGTAAAATATTTTGCTCTTAGGGAGGACTTGTGCTGTGTGGAAGCACTGATTTTGAGTGCCCTTATTGGCTAATTTACATATACGCTTATAATTTTTGGTTTTTCAACAATTTTATTTTACTATCTGTACGTATAGCATAAAAATAGGTTGTGCAAATATGTTCGTTGAATTTAGAAAATTGTTACAAGAATGTGTAGCGAATGCATCAGTCCATGCATCTGCCGAGGATGAGAAGCGATGTTGATGTTGATAATATTATTTCAGTATGATCTGTGATATCTATTGGAGATTTTGACATTGATAAAATTATCTCAGTATGATCTGATATGTATAGACACACGACGTTAAAAGCTTGTGACCTGCTTGTGCTGTTTGGGATTTTTAATACTGTTTCCATGCGGCTAATTACTCATTTTGGGAAGGAAGAAGTTTTTAAGATATTACTTTCTTTTCTGACACTATATATAATTAACTATAAGTTCTATTTTATAAAATATATTGTATATTATATAAAACATTATTATGTATTTTTGTATATTACATAAATTATTATTATGTATGTTAAATGTTTCTATTCTATATGAAAAAATTATATTAAAATATGATATTCGTGTTATAATACATCGGATCTATAATGCATATGAATTTACATAGCATTTTATAAAGGTTATTATATAAATAAACTTCAAATTATTATTTTTGTCATATCCATTCTCTACCAAACAATATACTCCATTTGTACCATATCTTTCGATGATTTAGCAACTGATACATGAAATCAGAAAATGTCAAGTAGGTAAATATGGAGATTAAAATACTCCTATTTATTCTCCGCGACTTTGCTTTGATAAATGTATTCTCTACAATAAATATAGCTAAAATTATCATAATTAGTTTTGGTATAGGCCTAGTGGGAATATTCACTTTTCTAAACTCAGAAATTAATAAATATTTTGAATAGTGAGAATTCATATTTTTAAGTAGTGAGATATTAGTTTTAGTATTGGTGCCTAGACCTCAATTTTAATAGTCTTTTGATTATTAAAATATAGTTGAAAGTAAATTGTCATATTAGCATTGAATTTATAAAATATCTAAGACAACAACACTATACGGTGTAAATAGTTGTTTAGCGACTCAATAGTTTGTCATCTTACTCCGTTTGTCTTGTACTCTAATGTGAATTAAACACGCCCGCCTTAAAGATTAATAATACAAATTTCAAACTTTAAAGACTATTTATTCCTTTAAAAGAAACTTCATTAATTATTTTCATAAAAAATATATTTTGATAATTACTCTGAAGAAACACTAGCATTCGGGAGCGGTGCTTATAACAACGCATCTTATTGTAGTTAGGGGTGTCAAAATGATCCATTTGTCCACTGGATATCCGGTCAGTCCATAACAAAATCCATCCAATCCGTCTGTTACAAAAAAAATTAATTGATTGGATTAGATCCATCCACTTGATTTGTGGATGGTTGTGATCCATCCATTAATTTTTTAAAATCCAATGGATTATAATAAGAACAAAATCAAAATCCATTAGATAATTATAAAAAGTATTTTTATAAAAAAATATATATATTATATATAAATATAAATATATGTTTATATAAATATGAATATATATATATACAAATATTATTTATATATGTAATATTATATATATATATATATAATATTATATATATATAAATAAGTATAAATATGAGTATATATATAAATATAAATATATGTGTGTGTCTATATATATATATATATATATATATATATATTTATAAAAAGAAACCCACCAGACCTCCACCACCCGCCGCCTCCAACCACTGTCCACCACCGGAGCTCCACCTAAATATATATAAATATATTTTGATAACTACTCTGCGAAGAAACACTAGCATTCGGAAGCGGTGCTAACAACAACGCATCTTATTGTAGACTTTGTCGTTTAAGGTCATTTTGATGTTGTCAACTCATTCTTATTTTCGAAACCCATCCATCACTCCCATTCCCCTCTCAATCACACCTTCTTTTTGCAACAATCGCACATCCTAATTTTACTTTTTGTGTGTGTAAGGTATACATGAATTGAATTTGTATTGATTGCACATCCTAATTCTATTTTTTTTGTAAGAGATATACTGAACTGAGTTCATGTATGTATCAATGATTCCAGTTCACCCAAACATAAGTGAACTCAGTTCACATATGTTTAATAAATAAGTTTTGATCTTAGGCGAACCGAAATCATGTATATTTAAGTGATTTCAGTTCACCCAAATATAATTAAACTTAGCTCACGTAAAACAAAACTTTATTAACACACATGATCTAGGTTTACTTATGTTTGAGTGAACTAAAATCACTTAAAAATAAGTGAAGTCAATTCACTTACTATTATTAGAAGTAGTAAAAATACGAATTAGGATCCTCGGTAGTGCTTAGTCTGCTGCAGTTTTCTACTGCAAAACACTAGTCATTGGATTAAATTAATGGCACACCATTTTTCAACAATTAGGGTTAAGATCACTAACCAATGGAATCGAGGATAGTGTGATCATTTTTTTCGACAAAAGGATAGTGTGATCTTTTCAAAATTTTAAAAAATGTTAGGGCTCGTTCAGGGTGGTTGTCAGTTTCTAGTTTTTGGTTTTGAAAGTCAATTTCAAAACCAAAACATGGTCGCGTAAAATGGGGTTGAGTTGGTTTTTTTCTTAATTTCAAAACAGTTTTCCATCAAAACTCAAAACCAAAAAAATAGGTTTTATAATTTTTGTTTCTGTTTCATCCACATCTGATCATCAATATATCTGACCACCACTAACTACCACTCTCACCACCACCAACCAATACCAACCACCACCTTGACCACCTCCGACCACAACTCCGGCCATCACTCCGGCCATCGTCAACCACCACTTTGACCACCACCAACCACCATTCTGACCACCGTCAACCACCACTTTGACCACCGTCAACCACCACTATGACAACCGTCAACCACCACTTTGACCACCATCAACATTATATAGTTGTAATATTTTAATTTTTCAAACCTAATTTTATATATTATTTTGATTAAGATATGACTATGATGAATATTTATATTTATGTTTCGAAGTGATTTTGTTTTTTGAAAATTTCTTAACTGAAAACTGATTTTTATTTTTGTTTTTGAAAATTTTAAAACTCAAAACAGAAACTAATTTTGATTTTTGAAAATTTCAAAACAGAAAACCACCCCGAACGCGTTGCCTCGTTTACCTAAGTTCTTTTTTTACTAAGGGCCTATTTGGAGGCTGTTAATGCACGCCATTAGGGCTGGTATGTTAAGCAACACTTTGAAGTTGGAAGCAACGACAACACCCTTTCTTTCGTTTCCATGATCTCTCTCGCGAAACGCCTTCACTCCTCTACACTCACACCCTTCCTTCTTCGCGGGGTCCACCAGCTACGCACCGTTAAACCTGACGCCGCTGCCGGCAACCGCACCAGGAGGCGGCCAAAGTCGCCGCCGCTGCAGCTGCTGAAAAAGGCGGAGGAGAGGTCGGAATGGTGGGCTGTGGACGGTGAAATGCACGAAATTGGAGATCACGTGCCACCACGTGAGCGGTTCGTGATCCCTCGAGAGAATATCCCCAACAAGCGCCGTAAGCAGCTCAGGGAACAGTTCATGCGCAGGACTCGCCTCGTTCTTAAGGAATCTGTTAGTCCCTCTTCTCTAACTTTCTCCTTTTAATTTTCAATTTTTCAATTATTTTTTTCTTTTCCATTTTATGTGTGTTTGGTTCATGAGAAATTTTAGTGAATCATCAAATTAGTTATTGAAAATTATATTGTAGTTGAATCTGTATGTTGGGGCTCAAATTGCTAAGCATTTTCGAGATCAACTTAACAGTTGGAATACACAGTTAGGATTAGTTTAAGAATCAAAATGTCTTTCAGAACTATTTTAGTTTAATTGTTATTATTCAACAGTAATTTGAAAATAGAGTATCTTTTGAAGGAATATTTTGGCTATTTACTTTGAGGAACATTGGTAAATAAAAATAAACAAATATCTTATTTTTTCGTATTTGAGTATTGATTAAGCTATGGTGCATTTTCATCCTTTTTTAGAGTTCTGACTTTAGTTAGCTTTGGTTTTTTAATTATGTATCTTACTTATTTTTTTTGTTTTAGATTTACTTAACTAGATAAATGCAATTATAGGGAAAAGGATTAGATTATATTATTCTGTGCAATTGTAATTGTATGCTTTGTTTTAATTTTCATAACTATGTGGTAATTATCTTTCTTAATGTGAATGAGAAATGTGGTGGGTCTTTTCATACGTAATACCGTGCTGACTTACTTGTTTGTGAAAAGATGTTGTCAATTTTTGATGTTTTGTGATTTAAATTTTTACATATATCTCTGGGAAATTTGAATCTTGGTTGTTGTCCTAAAATACTTATATGGTACTGAAAGGAACACGATCCTTGGTGCAAAAAATATATGGAGCTATATAATGAACTCAGAGAAAACTGGGAGAGACTTTACTGGGACGAGGGTTATTCTAATAAGCTTGCTCAGGACCATGCAAACTATGAGTCTGCAGAAGATGATGATGAAGATTTCTCCCCATACAGGTTTGCCTCCATCATTTTTCTCCTTTCCTACTCGGAAGAATATAATGGGTTTTTTTTGTCATAATGTCACGTGCATGATTTGGATTGCTGAAGAAATTGAGATTTTCATGCTGAAGCTGAGTCATAGTAGTTCTTTTAATATTTTTTTGAGGAGTCTTTTTTGTTGTTATCTATATATTCCCATTGTGCCTGACTTTCTGTTCAAAATTGTGTGCATGCATAAATTTTGATTTCACAGTACTATTAAATTGTTTACTCAGTCAATCAGATTGATAGTTCTTTATCACCCAAAAAAGATTGATAGTTCAAATTTATTCGTTCATAAAATGACGGGGGTCATGGAGATGGTGTCTATTCATCTAATCCTTGTCTTATCTGTTATGGCATTTCAGGAATAGAAGGCCCCAGATGCAGTTTACCAAGGTACAATTGAATAACTTGAATATTCTATAGAATTATTAATTCATCAGTTTCTAAGGATATTGTTTGATCAGTGAGCCTTGCATAATAAAATGCACTAAGAGATAACAGTCTTTTGCTGTTTTGTCTTGCATCGAAGTTTTCTTTGGGGAGGTTTTTCCTTTCGCCATATCAAAGTTTGTGTATAAATTATACTTTTGGATTTTTTAAGTAAAAGCTATCTTCTGAGAGGTGATGGATCTTTTTTCATGCCATCTATAATGGAAAAGGAACAATATTCAGTAGTCAGTACCCTTTTTAGGTTTCTCTTTTCTGGTTTATTGTAAACTGAGAGTAAGCCCCTCTTAGGAAGTATAGTAAGGGTACCTCTTCATTATCTTCCATATCAATTGATTTTTGCGTGTTGTTTACTATGTTTTCTGTGCATCACTATCTCTTTGGTGATTGTATTGTAATGCAGGATGACAATTTTGGGAGAAACAGGCAATCTGATGATACATTGGAGAAAGTTAGCCTTATTCGCGACAAATTTGAGTATGACAGAGAGAGAAGAATGAGGGAGAAAGGTTAGTTAAGATTCTGCCATTTACACTCATTCTCATGCTGCATCAAAACTTTTAGTAAACTTGTATGCAACCTTTTTCAATGGACAATTTTGTGGATTTTTTTTTAAACTGTGCATAGCACTTCCTTTCAGAGAGTGGCCTCATCATGGTGCTGAGCCAATTTTTTCTGGGTTTTTTGATATTTGACATGTAGAGAGGCTGACTAGCTAGTGAATTGAGTTTACCATGTTTGTGTGTTTTTAATTCTGCTAGCTCGCAGAAAGTGGATTGAGTTTAATGTGACATCAGCTGTTCTAGATGAACTACAAATGAAGTTAGCCTAGGTTTAATCTATTACAATTTTCTCAAACAGCCTGGCTTCTTTTAACTAGACATCAGATTCAGTGTATGTTTGGGCAAGTGTTTGTTAAAACTGATTATGAATGAACTTGATTTTGTAAAATTGATATGATTATATTGAAATGAGTCGTGATTGATTATTTTTCTTTGAAAGCAAGTTTGTGATTCAAGAACGTCTCTAAAGCAAACCATCTCTTGTTTTGTTTGCAATTTTGTTTTCTTGGGTAAAATTCTAATAACATTTTGTCCATTTTCTATGTAAAAAGGGTTTAGTTTTCATCAATCCTTATTTACTTCATTGCAGCATTTGCACCCATGTATGGAGGAACTGTGGCTGACTCTCATGATTCAGAGAGCTGGAACAAACCACTAAATGCGGATCGATATTTTAGCCAATCAGAAAGGGATCAAAAAGAGAATAAATGAAATGTGCCTGCCATTATGGAAAGAGGTCGCTGGTAGGATAGTTTTCCTCTCACTTCACATTTCTGTCCATTTACCCTCAATGCTACTTTGCTGTCTATATGACAAGTTTCTAATGAAATGTTGACAGAGGGAGATGAACGTTTTTGGCTTAAAGCTCATTCAATAAGGAATGAGAAATTGTGTTCTGAACAGATATATGACAATGTATTAAAACGCCCTCTTGGGATATTTTGCTTTAAGACTGTAAAGAAAATTATAGTGACTTGTAAGACTGTAAAGAAAATTATTAATGGAATATTGTAACTAATACCTTTTTTGCTTGCTTTCTGTTGGTCTATCTGATGGAAAGTAAGCACGTGGTCATGTATATATACTTTTTCAAAGTCACGTGAGACTCGAATCGTATCCCCCTTGTTGGTTGACTGGTGGTGGTGGTTATTTACATTTTCTGGCATAGACAAATCTCCATTCATATTCATAGTCATTAAAATAGATTTTGTTAAAATCTTTGTTGTCTTTTTCAATCAATTTTAGTGAGTATTGAATTATTATTGTTAAGCCTCTTGGGATGCTTGAATTAACGTATTTAGGATCCAAGTTCTTAAAAAGTCAATTTTTCCAACATTTTGAGCAAGATCATGTTGAGGTCTTTTTTTTTAATAGTATCTTATTGAAAATGTAAGTTCAACATTATTAGTCTATTATATTTTCCATAAAAAAATTGATTGATTCTTTTCTAGTGCCTTTAGCAAAACCTATACTAAAATAAGTGTTGTCAATTGGTACTTTAAAGAATCAAAGAATGAAAATACCAACTTTACACTCTTTTGATGATTGACCTCTAGCTTTCTTTCAGTGAAGTTTTAAGTTTCAAATGTAAATTATGGTGTAGACTACAGATTCATTTAATTCTTTAAGAAGTTATGAATCTTAATCAAGTCGATGTAATTAGCTCTATAGTTTTTGGTTCAAGGTAATCATCTACTTATCTATATCTTTTTGTTTAGTCACGAGAATATATGCAAACAAATCAAAAGACTGCAGTATGATATACATGAGCGTCAAAATTTTCAAAGAGTTAACAACTCTTCAAAAGAGATCATCCTAAATTAATGCATCGCCAACTATTTTACCCCATCCGTCCTATCATATCTGTTGTTTAAGGTTATGCAAGGTCTCAAAAATTAATGCTCTCATAAAGTGTCAAAAATTAATGCTCTCATAAAGTGACAAAAATTTGAAACAAATATTCCAAATACAACAACACTGAGATGGAGTGGATAATAACAAGGAAATCAATTTTGAGGTCGTATAGCAAACTTGTTTTCACAGGGCCAAGTTGCTCCCTTGCCTTTAGCATTAATTTAACAGATATGAACATTTATTAGCATTCAAACAAAAGCACCTTAGTGCTCGTATGCACCACTACATTTTTTCAGATGGAACTAAACCTCTTGTTCTCAGTTTTGGGCATCTCTCTTAGCATTGAGAGTCCATTGCCATAGACCATAGTGCCATAAGGGAGTCTTCGAATGACAATACCATAGCACTCTTCTGCCAGGAATAAAAGTTTTTTTCCTCATACACTCAACCAGTCATAATGCTATAGTTTTGGTGCCACTGAGCTAAAATCACATAATGCTAAGTTATTGGGTTTTGAGCAATATGGCATAATCAGAAAGAACTGCAACAATAGTGACAGATTTAGCATTACCACCTGCAGCATTTATCAACAGCCAAAATTAAATTACATGGGAACTAAAAAAAGGCAAAAAAGTTTATTTGAAGCGCCACTCTTTTAATCAAGAATAATCAGTTGTATAATATATTCATTGTAAGAAAAATGGATATGGAATACAGCTTTATAACAGTCAATACAGCTGCAGCAGAAGCATGGCAAAAAAGGTTTGGGTGGGGGAGAGGAAGCCAATATGCAAACCTCTGAAGTAGTCAGTTGGAGGCACTAAATTCCTAGTCTCTTATTTCTTTAGAAACTACAGCTTCTACGTTTGTAGCACACTTATGTAATACTCAGAACAATGTTGTTTACCAAAAATGACCTAATTGTAAAGTTTTTAAGTCGTGACAATTCCAGGTAAACTTAACAGAAGAAGCTATCAAATACAAGTTATATCATATTCCAGAAATTTATTATTAAACCCTTCTTTATGATCAGAAACTGAACTATGTGCCACACAATTATTAAATATGGAAATAAAGAATACTATGGGAAGATAGAATTGCAGAAATCAGCACATCATGGTTCTTACCCACGACTCCACGAGAAAAGATTCGATACTATTGTAGTTGACACCTGATGCTTGAACAGAAAGATTTCCACCAAAGTCTTCACCTTAAATCTCATTCTCCACCTTATCTCTTAGCAACATGTACATTTGGGCTTTTTCATAAAACGTCATTTATTGTTTTGTCCGAATTTTATGCCTGAGTAGTTATTTATATGGAAGTTCTATTGTTTGTACATTCTGTATACTGACTCCGCTGATTCCAATTCAATAACTTGGTTTACCGGAGTTTTACACTGTCTCATTCCTTATTACTAATATAGTTACTAATATAATAACATTGCACCTGTAGCTCTAGATATATTATCAAGGTAGATAAGGTTTCAAAAACATAACCATACTGAGCTTAACACCATACACTCATTTCCACCATTTCCTTTCCACCATTATCTTTGTACATGAGTTATTACATAGAGGATGCGCCACCCACAGGTTGTAATACATAAAATTTGATAATGCCATCACAAATAAAATTGAAAGTAACCAAAACTTAAGTACAATTTAACACAAATGATAATTCATCCATAATTTTTGGAAAATAGTTGAGTCTTGAGCAAAACTAAAAAAACAATCAAACTAGAGATAACTATTTAACACACCTAGACAAAGTGATAAACAAAATCAGAAAAGACAACAAGCATTGTAGCATGAGCATAAGATTACAAATACTACCGCCAAATGACAAATTTAGTCAAAAGATTATCATCTAAAATGATCAAGCATAACATAAGGAATGACAATGATAACAGGATAAAAGGACAGCCCTAACTAATTAAAGTTTACACATGATCCTGTATATAACCACAAGTAAAAAGCAAATTAAGCTGCTAAGCTTCACTAGCAAAATGCTCGTTGATATTACCTGCAAAGCAGATGCCTTTGAACCTGAAAATAAAGTTCTTTTAATGCACAAAAACAGTGTCATTTCGCCTAGGTGGTCTGTCGGGAATAGATCCTGGCTTGAATTTGGAAGCTTCATGCCTAGCCAACTCAGGTGGAACAGGACTATTACTTTGAATGAGCATCTGTTTGAGGTCATAAAAGACATCAGTGTCATGAAGAGTCAGGAATGTGGTAGCCACACCAGTCTTTCCTGCACGACCAGTACGCCCAATACGATGAGTGTACATTTCAATATTCCCAGGCGTATCATAGTTGATAACATGGGCCACATCAGGTATGTCAATCCCACGTCCAGCAACATCTGTTGCGACAAGCACATTATATTTCTTTGTTCTAAATCCTTCAAGACTAATCTCTCTCTGTTCCTGTGATTTCCCTCCGTGCAAAGTAGTCACACGATACCCTTCCTTATCCAAATTCTTGGCAACCATATCAGCATTCTTCTTAGTGTTGACAAACACAATTGCCGTCTTATCGTTAAGCTCATCCAACAATCTCTTAAGCTTATAAAACTTATCAGATTCCTTCATCATGATCACATGTTGGGTGATCAAGTCAGTTGCTTTTCCAGCAGTACCAATAGTCACCACAACAGGGTTCCTCAAATACTTCCTAGCAAGCCTCTCCACAGCCGGCGGCATAGTTGCACTAAACATATAAGTTGTCCTATAAATCCTCTTCTCATCAAGCTCCTCATCTTCATTCTCAGGTTTCAAATTACTAGAAGGCATAGCATCAAGCACACCCATGACCTGAGGCTCAAACCCCATATCAATCATACGATCAGCCTCATCAAGAACAACATAATTACACTGATTAAGCACAGCATATCGTCGCTCGAGACAATCAATCAAACGACCAGGAGTGGCAATCACAATTTCACAACCTTGTCTAATCTTAAACCCTTGTTCCTCAATAGACTGTCCACCAACAATGGAAACAACTTTAATGCCCATATACTGAGCAAACTTAACAGTCTCATCCTCAATCTGCTGAGCAAGTTCCCGAGTAGGCGCCATAACAACAGCATAAGGACCCTCAGCCTCATTCTCCTCACTAATAGGAGGAAGCCTAGTAATGTAACTCAACATAGGAAGCACAAATGCAGCTGTCTTCCCCGAACCGGTCTCAGCAACACCGATAACATCGCGTTGCTGCAAACCAAGGGGAATAGCAGCCATCTGAATAGGAGAAGGGGTTTTATAACCAGCCTTCTCCACAGCTTTCAAAAGCTCCTCACTCAATTTACTCTCACTCCAACTCCTCATAGGGCGAGGAATCCTAGAACCCTTATAAGATACATTGAAATCCTCTCTAAAAATACGCCAATCCCTTTCTGTCATTTCTTCAAGCTTCTTCTCACTCCAATGACGATCAACTCTCATATCAAATGCATCGTACATATCAGCGGCAGCCTCCTTACGCCGTTGAGCGTCAACCTCCTCCGGCTTCTCTTCGATGCCGTCCTTTTTCCTAATTTGATCGCGAAGATCCTTTTCGTTCTTGGCAGCGAGTTTCTTCTGCTCACGGCGGTCCATACCAGCACGAAATCCACGGCCGAAGAGAAGCTGAGCTTCGTGAGGATTTTGATAGAGAACATTCATGTCACGTGAAGTGTCTTCAGTGTTTTCCCAATCGAAAGAGAAGCGAAATTTCTCGCTAGGTTTTATGACTTGTTTTTTAGGTTTTTTGGAACCGAGATACTGATCTTTGATTAATTGCAATTCTTTCTCGCGCTCTCGTTCCGCTGCTTTCTCTAAGCGAGCATGCTCACGAGCGTTATTCTCTTCTTCGCGCTCTTTCTCTCGGTTTCGTCGTTCGCGCTCGCGGTGGTCTCTTTCTCTTTCTCGGTCTCTGTATCTGTCTCTGTCTCTGTCTCTGTCTCTATCTCTATCTCTATCCCTGTCTCTTTCTCTGTCTCTGGAAGGTTTGGGATCGGAAGGGCGGAGCTCTTCCTGGCGGCGCTTCTGGTCGGCGACTTCTTCATTGCGGCGTTTGATGGCCAATTCCTCGCGCTGGGCTTTGGTGAGGAACACTGGTTTCGGTAAGGTGGCTGACACGTCATCGCTCGCGCGTTTCATGGTTTTCTATCCTTTCTATTTTTCCTATCCTATTCCTCACTTCACTTCCTTTTTATTTCTTTCCTTTGCATTTCTCTCTTCAGAGGATCCGAGTTCTTGCAAACACTAATTCGAAAGGCCCACTTCTTGTGATAGCTCGGCATGGCCCAATTTATATCCAATGTAGATATCTATATTTGTTGAAACTTGCTATCCACACTCCTTCATTTTACTGACCACATACCTACATTCCACAAAAACCTAGCGACCATTGTAAAGACTAATCTCTTTAATAAAAAAAACTCTACTCATTCCTCGCCCCACAAACCTCCGCTACATTTTTTTCTCTCTAACATATCTTCTCTCATATTAAGTACGTTTTTACAATCTTTTTACTTTTGTCTAGATAATCTTTTATCGGTAAACTAATGTATTTATTATACGCAATTGTAAAGACTAATCTAGAGATATTGAGATCTATTTAACTGATTAGCCTCTTCGACAAATTATTTTTCCATACGCATCGGCCAGAGACTACTAAAACCATTGCTAGTTGAGATTCACCAATTAATCTTTTCATGGTTTCTAACCATTTGATAACTCAATCATGTCACAATTTCAAAAAAAAAAAGTTTGGTGAATTAATTTTGTGAATAAGGAAATAAGGAAGGTTGTAAATAGCAGATTTATTTATATATGTATTCAGCTCAGGCCCGTTAGGTTTTCATAGAATAGCCTATTTAAACTCATTGGTGTTTGTACTCAATGAATTAAGACACACAACCAATAAAACGGAACTACAGCTACTCTGTAGTCGCAGACGTAGGCAAAGTTTGGCCGAACTGCGTGATCAATATCGTGTCTCCGATTTTGACATGGTATCAGTCTAGGTTTGATCTTGGTATCCGTCTCTAGCTTTCGTAATTGGCGTTCCGTCGCTCGTGATTTTCGTGTGGGCGTTTCGTCGCTCTCCTGCTTTCGTAATTGGCATTCCTGCTTTCGTAATTGGCGTTTCGTAATTGGCGTTCCGATTGTTCGATCCATATTGCGAATCGCTCACCTAGGTTCGTGGTCCTGCTTGCGCAAGGCCCTGTTGGTTGTTACGCTCCAGCTTCGTGACTCTGCTTGGTATCTATCTCGGTTGCTTTGCGAGATCTGAGTCGTGGGATTCTTGGCTTCCGTTTGCGTTGTGATATTTGCGGAATCTTGTTCGCAAATCTTGCTCGGTTTCGTTTGGGGATTTCTTGGCTTCTGTTTTCGTTTGCGTTGTGAGGATTTCTTGTTTCACGATTCTGTTTCCTTTTTTGGTTGGCATCTTTCTGTTGGCAGGGAGATTATTTGGTCTAGTATATATTTTTTGGGCAAATTCTGATTTGTTCACGACATCATTTTTTTAATGGCTTCTGACAAGGAACGAGATAATTTTTGTGTTTGATTCACTGGAAAAAATTATGCTGCTTGGGAATTTCAATTCAAGATGTATGTCAAAGGGAAAGGACTATGGAATCACCTTAATGGGATTTCTAAGGCGCCGACAGATAACACAGCCTTAGATGCGTGGGAAGTCAAAGATGCTCAAATTATTTCGTGGATCCTCAGTACAATTGATCCTCTGATGATCAATAATTTGAGATCTTTTTCAACCGCTCAAGAAATGTGGGATTACTTGAAGCGTATTTACAATCAGGACAATACGGATAAGCGTTTCCAATTGGAGTTGGAGATCGCCAATTACAAACAAGGTAATTTGTCAATTCAAGATTATTATTCTGGTTTTCTGAATTTATGGACAGAACACTCTGTTATTATCTATGCTGCTGTTCCCAAGCCGTCATTGTCGTCCGTTCGTGATGTTTATGATACTAGTCAACGAGATCAATTTCTCATGAAACTTCGTCCAGAATTTGAGGTCGTTCGAGGTGCTTTGCTGAATAGGAACCCTGTTCCTTCGTTGGATATCTGTGTTGGTGAACTGCTCAGGGAAGAACAGCGTCTTAATACTCAAGGAACCATGCTTAATGATCCTGTCCATTCTGAACCTATGATAGTTGCATATGCTGCGCAAAATAGAGGCGTGGGCCGTGATATGCGACAAACTCAATGCTTCTCTTGTAAACAGTTTGGACATGTTGCTCGTAGTTGTCCTAAGGAATTTTGCAATTATTGCAAGCAGCAGGGTCATATCATCTCTACATGTCCTACGCGTCCTCCATGACCGACTAAGCGTCCGGTGCAGGCATTCCATGCCACTACTAGCTCTACCGCTGGTCCTTCCACCACTGGTGCATCTGATGGTGGTGCTCTACAGCCTGAATTAATTCAACAAATGGTACTATCTGCTCTTTCTGCCCTGGGCATTACTGGTATGTCTTCTTTCATATCTTGGTTACTTGACTCTGGTGCATCGAATCACATGACGGGTTCCTCCGAACTGCTGCACAATTTACGTTCTTATATTGGTAATCAGAAAATTCAAATTGCTAATGGCAGTACCCTTCCTATAACTAATGGTGGTGACATAAATTCTAATTTTCGTAATGTGCTGGTAGCACCTGGGCTTGCCTCAAATTTATTGTCTGCTGGTCAATGTTGTCGAATTTATATACGCAAGTATACGTAGTCACACAAGTAATATAGTAGAAAGAAAGGTCGAACCCACAAGGTATTGTTCTTAATTTATAGTTGGAATATCTCAGGAATTTAGTGTGTAAAATAAGTCACAATATTGAGAATAATGAAATTAGGAGATAAATTGCTTAAGAAACAAATATGGAAACTATATGGTAAAGGATTAGTTTGACTGCTTTTGCTTAGTAAGTTTCTCTTTTGTGTTAATGCTATAGCATCTGATGCTATAGCATTGAGTGCTATAGCATAAGCTGCGTGCCTTTCGGTCACTTTCACCAAGGTTTCGTGACAAGATCCTATGTCTAGGCTTCAAGTAAGTTCACCTTTTCATATTAAAGAACCCATAGTGTTCACTCTATGAACTAAGCCCTCCTATGTCTAGGTTTGGGCAAGGATTGTTCTAAATGTCTTTAAAACAACCACTCACTCGTATTAATCTTTGAGATCTTCCCATGAACCATGTATGAATTCATGAATCTACCTATTTTAGTTGGCCAGTACCAAAACAGGTTTGGAAATATTTAAACACAAAGATTAAAATGCATACATCAAGATATTATATCATTAACACATTAGAATGTCATTACATAGCTTACCAATCCAACCAAAAGGTGTTTAGCTCATGATAAACAATGTCAATAACTTACAAACAGAGGTGTTCATATCACCAAGACAAGAAATAGAAGAAGAATGTGCAGAAGATACACTCCTTCAACTTCCACGCGTGTGCTGGTGTGCTGACAGTGCTATAGCATGAACCTGGCAGAATCTTCAAGTGGTTTGAGGAGGGATCTTTTATGGGTGCAATGAAGTAGTTTTGTTCGTTGTATGTTTCTTCTCAAACTAGAGAATTTTCGTGCTCTAGAATGTATGTTGAAGTGCAGAAGATAGGGGGACAACCTTCAAGTTACTCATGAAGGTACTAGTGAGGTAAAAAGAACAATAACCAATACTCTCATCCGGGAATATGAATTGTTCAGAATGAATCAAGGAGAATCGATACAAGAAATGCAAAAGAGGTTCACTCACATAGTGAACAAATTGGGCTCATTAGGAAAATCGTTCCCTCCCGAAGCCTTAATCAACAAAGTGTTGAAATGTCTAAACAGAGAATGGCAACCAAAAGTAACTGCGATAACTGAATAGAGAAATTTAGTTACGATGACTCTGGCCACCCTGTTTGGAAAACTACTAGAGCATGAGTTAGAACTCACTCGTCTAGCAGAGCATGAAGAAAAGGCAAGAAAAGAAAAGTTTAGCTCTCAAGGCTTCTAGTTCAAATCCATCTGATGATAGTGATGATTCAGAAAATAAGAATGATGAAGACGATAAGAATATGGATCAAATGGTTAGAAATTTCAAAAAGCTCATGAAAAGGAAAAGGTCACCCCAAAAGATTTCTTCATCCAAAGGAGTCTCAAGCAAGGAAAACTTGTCAAGTCCACCAACTTGCTACGAATGCGGTAAATCCGGACACCTGATGATGGAGTGCCCGAACTTAGAAAGAAAATTGTCAAAGTTTAAGAAAAAGGGGTCCAAAGGAAACAATGGTAGAAAAACCTACATAGCATGGGAAGACAATGACATGATGCTCAAGTTGCTCTCATGGCCGACCACGACAGTGAAAGTGAAACTGAGGTATATTCTAACTCTGAAACTTTACAAGATGCATATGATGAATTACATGAAGCATTTGTTGAATTGCATGATAATTCATTGAAATTAGCTAAAGCATTAAGTAAATCTAAGAAAACTATTGCTAACCTTCAAAATGAAGTTAATGTGTTAACTAAGGAAAAATTAGAGCTTAGAAAAGAAAATGATGATCTTGTTTATTTTAAGGCAAACTATGTATGTGATAAGTGTACAGAACATGAAAAGAAAATCCATGAGCTTGAATGGACATTAGGAAAAATGTGCGTACAAAACAAACAACATGTGCATCCTAGGCCACAAAGAAACACTTATAATATAAAAAGAAATTTGCATTATAGGCCTAAGTTCACCACTAGTCCATATATTAGATGTTATTACTGTGCCAAACTAGGACATACTGCATCTGTTTGCATGGCTAGAGGAAGACAAGTTGTGAAAAAGGTATGGGTTCCCAAAGGGACTATACCAAGTACTAACCCACAAGGACCCAAAGAAATTTGGGTACCAAAATTTGCAACTTGATCTTATTGCGGGTATGCTTCAAGGCATGGGGGACAGATTGGTACCTTGATAGCAAAGACTCAAAGCGCATGACTGGAGACGCAACAAAGTTCTTAACACTCACCCCCGGAAAAAGCGGTCATGTGACTTATGACGACAACAATAGAGGAAGAATCACCGGTAAAGGTTAGATTGGTAAAGATTTATCCACCTCTATCGAAAATGTGCTTTATGTAGAAAATCCTAAGAATAGTTTATTCAGTATTAGTCAAATATGTGACCATTCAAATAGAGTATTCCTTGATCTCATTTCATGCATCATTGAGAACATCATTTAGAGTAAACAACAACATCTCAACTATGATGGATTACTTTCCGAATAAATTTGATAACTCAAGCGCAAATTAGCCTACATTCTAGAACTTAAGCATATATAGACTAGGCAGCATGTTCAAAAAGGTGATTATGTGGTTAATTTAGTAGACTATTCAAAACAGCTAACTGAGATTTTTTTTAAACCATTGCAAAAAGAAGTCAATCTTTTTCCTTTAAAAAGAACCGTGAATAATTGATTTATCATGTCTCATGTTTGGTTATCTTGTGTTGCAACACGACTCACAACATTTTGTGGTTTATGCAATTTTCCAAAAATGCAATGGACTCAATTTTTATTAGCTACGTTTCTGACTCACCAACTAAGTTTCGCATTAACCCTTTTGATCATGACAAAAAGGGGGAGAAATATAGGATTGTCACTTTGCATGTAGACAGGGGAGCATCAAGTAAGGGGGGAGTCTAGATACATATCATGAATAATGCATTATTTTGCTTGATGAAATAACCTCCCACCTGAGATGAATCAAAAGTTTTGTCATCATCAAAAAGGGGGAGAATGTGGATATCTTGTGCTGCAGATTAAGTTTTGATGATGAAGTGGTTAAGACCTAGTGATGATGAAGTGATCAAAGTCAAAGTGACAAATGGACCAAAGTCAAGTGACAATTGGACCAAAGTCAAAATGACAAGCAGGTTAGGTTTTGATGATGTGCTCAAAGAGGAAATCCAAGGCAAACAAGACTCGAGAAATAAGGGTAGTCTCTAGGGTTTGGGTCATGTCCTAAGATATATTGTAAGCCGCTTTTGAAGGTCAGCTCAAGTCACTCACATATAAACAAATCTCATGCATGCATAATTAAATAGGACAGGCACGTAACGAAATGTTTTTTGAAGCAACACAATCGATTATAAGCCTATTAGAAAAAGGCACATAATCGATTCATAGCCTTCCTTTTAAATAATGATAATCGATTTCATGCTTCTTTCCTTGAAACAAAAATCAATTAGTTACTTCCTTATTAAAACTCATAATCGATTTCCAACTCTTCTCAAAAGAACAAAATTGATTTCCTTCCTTTTTAAAGAAACATAATCGATTTCCTTTCTCTTTTAAAGAAGCACATAATCGATATGCATATTCCTTGTCTTAAGCACATAATCGATTTGCATCTTATCTATTCTTAAGCACATAATCGATTTGCATCTTATCTATTCTTAAGCACATAATCGATTTGCATCTTACATATTCTTAAGCACATAATCGATTTGCATCTTATCTATTTTTAAGCACATAATCGATTTGCATCTTACTTGTTTTAAGCACATAATTGTTGTGCGAAAAGGTGATGTGCAAGTATACACAATCGCAACAAGTAATACAATTAATCTAAGAAGTTTAAGTGATTAGAACCTTAGTGAAAAGAATTAAGTAACAAGTGAAGGTAAAGAGTTGTAAACATCATAGGTTGTGATAAAACAGTATTAAGTTTGAAGTAATTAAAGGTGAGTTGGATAGCTCAGTAGTATGTAAGTTCCCAAGAGTAATGTTCATATAATATTAGACGCTGTAGCGCTTAAGAATCCGTAGACGCTGTAGCGCCTTGGTGGCGTGCCTTTCAGTCACTTTCGTCAGGGCTATGTTACAAGACTCCTATGTCTAGGCTCTAAATAAGTTTTACCTCTGTATATTAAGATCTTACAACATTTGCCTTATGAACTATTACTCCCCTATGTCTAGAGTTAAGTAGTGCTTCCTTTAAATGTCTTTAAAGGGTTTTCATTCATATCATTCCTTGAGTTCTCTTTGTGAACCATGTTTGTACCCACAAAGTTACCTTGTTTTAGTTGATCATTCCCAAACCAAGATTGAAAGTATTATGACACAAGGAATAAAACACAAACATCATAATATTATACAAAAGTTACTCAAGGTTCATTACATACCAAGAACAATCCAACTACAACAAAGTTAGCTCATCACAAGTTCCATCAACATAATACAACTAGAGAGTATGTATTACCGTATGAAGACAAGAGAAGAGTGGTTGCAAAAGATACACTCCAAAGATCCCAAGTAGCATACGAGAGATGAAGTTGAGGCGTGAGCAAAACCTTGAATGAATACTAGAAAAACTATGCTATGAAAATAAAAGCTTGAAAAGTAGTGTATCAATGGAGAGTGGCTACTATCTATCGTGTAGTTCTCCTTTTCCAAAGTTACAAAAATACTTGTCTTCGTAAGTTACCTCTCTCAGAAGCAATCTTAATTAATTCAATTAATATCTAAGTCTTAATAGAATAATAATATTACATGATGATTATTAGACTTAGATATTATCCTTAAAGCACTTTACAAAAAGTGGTAATGATGGAATACAACAACTATCACATGGGTTCCATTTAGGAGGCGCCAAGTGTAATTTAGCATCCACTTGAAAGTCAACAAATCCAGCTGAGAGGAAGAGATAAGGGTGGTGACTCATCATGTCCTCAAGTGGCCACACAAATATCTCAATGGTCAGCCGTCATATAACGCTGTAGCGTCTCGTAGATAGCAAACCGTTGCAGCGCTAAAGCAAAACATCAAACATATTCACAAAGGCATTGACTATGCCCAAGGTTTAAGGAATTAACTTATAACCTATATTTATTCTAATATTCATATATTCACATATTTAAGCACTAAAATTACTTGAGAAAAGAGCTTTGACTTAAGTATTAGGAGCATAAATAACCTATATAAAATAAGGTTATCACACCCCCAAACTTAAACCATTGCTTGTCCCCAAGTAATGACACTTGAACAAGACAAAATGCTCACATAATTAGCTGCAGCTTTTAAATTAAACAGGATTTATTCATAAGCTAATTCTTATCATTTTCACACACCATAGTGGTCCACAATTCAAATAGAATCATTACTGCTCAGTTGTGAGTGTGTGATATCAAAGCTTAACTTAGTTCCTAGCTAATTTCAGAATTTCTCCAAGGCTTGGGATGAATGGATTTCTTTTGGGTTAGGCAAAGAATGTTTTCAAAAAGAAGAGTGGAATAACAATTTCACACAAGATTTGAGGGGCTTCAAAGCACAGCAAAGGGCTTAAATTAGGCATTTTTCAGACTATTGGTCAGTGCATAAACTTTTGGTCTGGTGATCAGATGCTGTAGCGCTTCAAAGTCCGTAGACGCTGTAGCGCTAGATTTTAATGATTAAAACTAGATGCTATCTTCATTACTGAGCTCCTTATTTGCATTTTCTTTTTATGCTTTTTGGAACAGCTCAGCAATTTATTTAAGATATTTTGCAACTTTTTTCAAGACCACATTCATTTTTATTCTTCATTTTGCAAAGACCAATTTATCATCTTTTGTTCCTAGCCTTAACATAACTGATGCACCCTCAAACTTAGCTTCAAAACAACTCTCAATTTTTAATGAAAACTTGACTAACCCTTGATTATCCAAAACTTAACTTTATCCTTAGATTACTCCTAGCTAACTAGGTTCTTCACTAAGCTTGGATTTTGTGTAAAAGCAGCAATAAGATCATTTCATTGTTTACACAATGCTGCCTTACTCAAAAATTCTTATTTATATTTGGCTATATGAATCAGCTTTTGCTTACTAAGAAATTTAAAACATGCAGCTAATCATACTTTCTATTTAAGCATACAAAATATTCAAAAACATGCAACACATGGCATAATTATACTAAATATTTAAAAACATCATTGTACTTAATTTAAAAACACTGTTAACCATAAGGTCCTCCCCCAGAAATTAAATTCAGCAGTGTCCTCACTGCGTGCTTGACAAGAAAGGGAGAGGCCTTAGAACAACAACAAAATAAAGTACAAAGTACATAACTGGCATAAGAAGCCAACAATTCTTGCCTTATTAGGCCTTATTGAGCCTCTTACTGGCTCTTGAAGGTGCTGGGGCTCCTTTTGCTGCCTTCTTCTTCTTTGGCTGAGGTGGAGCACTGCTTTCAGCCGCTACAGCGGTTGGTGGCGCTGCAGCGCTTACTTTTTGAACTGCTGCCGCTGCAGCGTCTGATTCCTGCTCTGCTTCTTCCTCTTCTGTTTGCTCTGGCTCCTCTTCTTCCTCCTGTTCTTCCAGCACTGGCTCTGTTTCATCCTTCATATTCACCAGCTCCTCAGCAGCCTCTTTTTCAGATTCCTCCTCTGTCAGATTTACCTCAGGTAATGGGTCACTAGATACTGCAGACATAGTTGCTGCAGCACCTACTGGCTGAATACCTTCTTCTGGGTACTCAGCAAGTTTGACACCTGGGTTTCTTCTAGGCTTTATGTATGACTGATAAATTTTCTTGAGCTGCTCAGTGGGTTTTTCTTTTGTTACTGGCTGCTTTGGTTCAGGCTTCTTTGGTGTTACTTGCTTGGCATGTGTTTTCTTGGGTGTTAATTTGGTTGGTTCAGGGATGGAGGTGGGTTGATGGTGGATTGGCTGTTTTGGCAGGGGGGGTTTTTGGTTTCTTTGGGCTTGGGCTTGGGTCACATTGTATTTCTTCTTCTTGCTCATCTTCTTCACTCTCAGATTCTTCTTCAGTATCACTCTCCTCTCCTGATGATTCTTCGTCATCCTGCTTTTCCATCTCTTTCATAACTGCAATAGTTTCTTCTTCATCTTCCTCACTAATGTTTTCAATGTCATCAGAATCCAGGCTTTCCTCCTCTACTACCGCTTTTTGCACTTTCTTGGCTGGGCTAGGCTTTGTTTTCTTTGTTGGACTAGCCTTTGCTTTCTTTGATGGACTAGCCACAACCTTTTTCTTTTCAGCCCTAACTCCCTTTTTAACTTGCTTTTTAATTGGCTCTTCTTCCAGCAGCCAATCAGGGAATTGAGGAGGGGGAATTGATGTTTTTCCTTTGGATATTTGAGCATACAATGCTTTTTCCCAGTCAAATTTTTCTTTCACAAATTTGCAGAGGACCTGTTGCTTCAGCTCTAAGCGCTGTAGCGGTTGAGAGTCAGAAGACGCTGCAGCGGCAGGTTTCTGCTTAACTTTGAAAATGCAAGGAAATGCCCCAAGAGGGGATCTTCTTTCTTCTTTCATTTCTACTTCTACATCAGCCTCCAAACACAACTCAGTAATTAAACAAGGAAAATATAAGTTACCTCCCTTTTTAACTCTGCACTTCTCTATCTCCCTTGCTGTCAATCTTCCTACGTCTATCTTTTCTCCAAGCATTATTGCATCTATGACGATGAGTCTTTCTTTTTCCACAAATGTTGTGTGAGATGTAGGCAGCAGGGAGTGTTTGATGAAACTTCACCACAGATTTGCTTCTTCCTCTGCTAGGCATCTCCTCATTAACTGGTCTTGACATTTCTTGTATAAAAAAGGTTCATCCCAATAATATTGTTTCATTGTGTGGAAGAACCTTCTCCTTTGCTGATAAGTCATCTCAGGAGGTACCACCTTGCTAACCAGAAAGTTCACTATGTCAGCATACCAAGGTGTTGCAGATTCAGCCGCTGCAGCGTCAAGTGTTGTTACACTGGCCGCTACAGCGGTTGATGAGTCATCAGTCATTGCCAACAGCTGCTCATCTGGAAAGTATTCCTTGATCTCCCCACCTGCTGTACCTGCAATGTCTCTTTCTAATCTAGAAAGATGATCAGCAACTTGGTTCTCCACTCCCTTTTTATCTCTTATTTCTAAATCAAATTCTTGGAGTAGGAGAATGATAACTCATATTTATATGAGTTATTCATACTTATTCAAAGTTAAATCATGTAAGTTCTCTGGCAATAGTAGGTTGTTTCTATTAAGTTTCTGTTAGTTTATTGCTTTTTTGTTAAAAAGGGGCTAAATTACAAGTTCTAGGCATATTGGTGCCAATTGGCGCCTTTGTGAGCGTTTTGATGCTTCTTGTGTTTGTGCAGTAAACTGAACGTGGCAACGTCTCTCATCACATCTGAAGAAGGGCAGCAGAGCAAGAAAGAAATATCTTATTTTTGGCGCACAAGAAATGATGGCCAAAGATTTAGAAGTGCAGAAGATCTTCTCTCTCCTCAGCGCTGACGCGGCTGACGCACTGTAGCAGTGCGGTGTCACTTCAGGGCAGAGTCAACTCGCAAGCAAGCTTGGAAGGTGGGGAATGACATCAGCAAGCATGTGACCCTCTTTTGACCATGACTATTCTCTCTCTACAAAAGGAAAAGGGGGCACCATGCGGAAAAGAGACGAATCCATTCATCATCCACCTTCCTCCATTTTCCAGAGGAGTTTTCTAAAAGAAGTTCTGGACACAGACTTCTTCATTCGAACTCTCCTCAAGCTCCATTTTTATTTTCATTCGCAACCATTACTGTGAAGCTCAGACGTTGTAACGTCTTTACAGCGTGCATGAAGGAAGGCTACTTAGGCGTATCTTTTGCGTTTAGTCTCATTTTCTCTATGTACGGTATTTGGATTTCACTTCCTCTTCTTTCTGTAAGGATTCTCAGCATGAGCTAAACATTGGTAGTTGGGTTGTTGTTTTGCATGTAATGAACCTCTAGTTTAATGTTATGGAGTATTGATGTTTATGCGTTTTAAATCTTTGCATGTTAATATTTCCAAACTTGTTTTGAACTGGCCACTTAAAATAAGTAGATTCATAGGTACAGACATGGTCTATGAAAAGAACTCAAAGATTTATGTGAATGAAAAGGTGCACTAAAGACATTTAGGCATTTTTATCTAGGTCTAGACATAGAATGGATAATAGTTCATAGGACATTGCTGTGGGTACTTAAAATACAGGAGTAGGCCTACTTAGAACCTAGACATAGGAATTCTAGTACTTGAAGCTCTGACGTTTTGTGACTGAAAAGCACAGCTCTTTTGCAACAGCGTTCAAACGTTATAACGTCTATACAACATAGCATTTGTACGTGTTAACATGTAAACGTTATAACGTCTGACTCGAGGAGATTTACTTGCATGCAGCAATCCAACTCATACTCTTCCACATTCACACCCACTTCTCATTCACTTGCTTTATTTATGTTCTTAATCTTAATATCAACTTTTAGTGCCGATTGGTTACTTGTTTCACTTGTGTTTTAAAGACTTGAACTTTGAAGGTAAATCAATCCTCGTGGGAACAATCTATTACTTTTATCCACTTTATTACTTGTACGACGTGTATACTTGCACTGATATTGCGATTATAAAACACACGAGCGCAACAGAGAACCCACCTAATTAGCCTAGGCTTTGCATCTTTTTTTTGTTATCAAATATTTAATGGCTGAATGGTCTGTGAAGACAATTACCTTGGTGCCAACCAAATATGATCTAAATTTATCAAATGCAAAGACTACAGCTAATAGTTCTTTTTCAGTGACTGTGTAATTCAATTGAGCTTCTACAAGTGTTTTGCTAGCATAATATATAGAGTGGAAAATTTTATCATACCTTTGCCCAAGAACAGCTCCAATGGCAAAGTCACTAGCATCACACATAAGCTCAAAAGGCTTACTCCAGTCAGGAGCTATAATAACTGGTGTTGTTATTAAAGCTTTCTTCAATTTATCAAAGGCTAACATGCATGGCTCATCAAATATGAAGGGGTTATCATGCTGTAACAGTTGACATAAAGGTTTGGAGATTTTTGAAAAATCTTTTATGAATCTCCTATAGAACCCAGCATGCCCCAAAAAGCTTCTAATACCTTTGATGTTGGTTGGTGGAGATAGCTTCTCAATGACCTCTATTTTAGCCTTGTCCACTTCCAATCCTTTTCTGGATATCTTATGCCCCAAAACTATACCTTTTTGCACCATAAAATGGCATTTCTCCCAGTTCAGCACAAGGTTAGTTTCTTCACATCTGATCAAGATTTCTTCCAAATTGGATAGGCATAGATGGAATGTTTCTCCAAACACAGAGAAATCATCCATGAAGACTTCCATGGATCTTTCAATGTAATCAGAGAAGATTGCCATCATACACCTTTGAAATGTGGCAGGTGCATTGCACAGGCCAAATGGCATCCTTCTAAAAGCAAAGGTGCCATATGGACAAGTGAATGTAGTCTTCTGCTGATCTTCAGGTAATATTGCAATCTGGTTATAACCTGAATAACCATCAAGAAAGCAATAAAATTCTTTACCTGCTAGCCTGTCCAGCATCTGGTCAACGAAAGGTAATGGAAAATGGTCCTTTCTTGTTGCCTTATTCAACCTCCTGTAGTCCATGCATATTCTCCAGCCTGTTATCTTTCTGGTTGGAAGCAGCTCATTCATCTCATTTGTTATTACTGTTACCCCTCCCTTCTTTGGCACACACTGCACAGGACTAACCCATGCACTGTCAGAAATGGGGTATACAATACCTGCATCCAACCACTTGATGATTTCCTTCTTCACCACCTCTTTCATAATTGGATTCAACCTCCTCTGCCCTTCAATGTAATTTTTAGAGTCTTCTTCTAACACTATTCTATGCATACAAATGGTTGGACTGATACCTTTTATGTCTGACATTTGCCAACCAATTGCCTTTTTATGCCGCTGTAGCGTCTGAATCAGATCCTGTTCCTGCTTTTCAGAAAGGTCAGCAGCAATTATAATAGGCAAAGTACTATTGTTACCTAGATAAGCATATTTGAGGTGTGAAGGCAACTCTTTAAGTTCCAGAGTTGGTGGTTGTTCAGTGGAGGGGAGATCATTTCTCGTGTCTGAATTCTCCTGCTCCAAATATTCATATCTCTTAGCCCAAATTTCTTTGACTGTCTGCTCCTCTTCTTCTGCAGCTTCGGCATCAAACCCTGTATCTTCACTGCTGTCCAGTAATTGCCTCAGATGATCTGTGGTTTTCTGGAAGTGATCCTGAACTACTTTGTCAATAACAGAAACAAAGGAGCATTCTTCAATATCGGGACCTGGAAATTTCATAGCATTGAGAATGTTGAACTTGACTTCTTGGTCATTGACCCTCATGATCAATTCTCCTCTCTGCACATCTATCAAAGTTCTTCCAGTGGCCAAGAATGGTCTTCCCAATATGATGGGTACTTCTTTATCTGCATCAAAGTCCAAGATTACAAAATCAACAGGAAATACAAATTTGTCTACCTTTATTAGAACATCTTCCAAGATTCCTTCTGGATAAGCAAGAGTTCTATCAGCTAGCTGCAGTGTAAGTGAGGTAGGTCTGGTAGTTCCCACTCCTAGCTGTGTATATATGGATTTGGGCATAAGGTTTATGCTGGCTCCCAAATCACATAGAGCACGGCCAGAGTAAAAATTTCCAATTGAGCATGGTATAGTAAAACTGCCAGGATCCTTTGATTTGGGTGGGAGCTTGTTTTGCATCAACATGCTGCATTCCCCAGTCATTGCCACTGTTTCAAACTCCCCTAGTCTCCTCCTCTTGGTAAGCACATCCTTCATAAACTTTGCATAGTTAGGCATTTGTTGGAGAGCCTCCACCAAAGGAACACTAATGTGCAACTATTTAAGGACTTCTAGGAATTTGTTAAATTGCTTGTCTTCATGAGCCTTTCGAAGTCTTTGAGGATATGGAGGATCTGGGTATGTTGGGATAATTTTGGGTGATGGTGGTGTTTTCTCAACAACAGGCGCTGCAGCGGTAGGATAATTAATGTGCAACTGTAGCGCTTGTTGTAGGTTCTTTTTGTTTTTCAGAATTTTTGTTTTTTTCATCATCTGAAACAGTTGATGATCCTATCAAATCTCTCCCACTCCTTAAAGTTATAGCTTTTACATGCTCCTTCCCTGCAGTACCTGAAGTTGAAGCTTCTGTAGTGGATGGTAATGATCCACTAATTCTTTGGGAAAGGACATTAGCCAATTGCCCCATCTGTACTTCTAGATTTTTAATGGAAGCTTCATGAGTTTTCAGGGCTGTCTTGCAATCACTCATGAAACCTTTCATCAATCCTTCTAATGAATTATCTATCACAGGGGCATTCTGTCTTTGGTAGTTCTGAGCAGGGAATCCTGGTGGATTTGCTGGAGCACTATAATTAGGTGCTGTTGCATTGTTGGCTCCCCATCTGAAATTGGGGTGGTTCTTCCAATCAGGATTATATGTATTTGAATAGGGATTATTGTTTTTATTGAAACCCACAAAGTTCACAGAGACAGGATTACCAGGACATTCTTCATATAAATGCTCTCCTCCACAGTATACACAGCTTACTGACCCTGGAGAGGCTTGCTCAATAACAGCTACTGTAGGTTCATGTACTGCTGCAGCGGTAACCGCTACAGCGTTTGATGTGCTCATAGATTTTATCATGTTAGTAAGAGAGGCAACCTGTGCAGATAAAGCAGAAACTTCACTTATTTCATGCACACCAGCTACCTTATTCTGCTGAGCTAACCTTTCTGTAGGCCATTGATAGCTATTTGTGGCAATGTCATCAATCAGTTCACATGCCTCATTATAGGAGGTTTTCAACAACACACCCCCTGAAGAAGCATCTAACATTTGTCTGGTTGTTGGATCTAGTCCATTGTAGAAGGTTTCCATTTGGATAATCACAGGTATACCATGATGAGGGCACTTTCTCAACAGCTCCTTCCATCTCTCACATGCTTCAAACAGTGTTTCAGCATCTCTTTGTCTGAATGCAGTAACCTCATTCCTCATTCTTGCATTCTTGCTTGGAGGAAAGTATTTTGCTAAGAATTTCTCAGCCATTTCATTCCAAATATGGGTAGAGTTAGGCTCAAGAGAAGTTAACCAGGCCTTTGCTCTATCCTTCAAGGAATAAGGAAAAAGTTTTAATCTGAATGCATCATCACTTACCCCTGGAATGATGAAGTTACTGCAGACTTCCAAAAATTGCTTTAAGTGTAAATATGGGTCCTCTTGAGGAGCACCACCAAACTGTCCCACTGTTTGCAACATTTGGAACATCATAGGTTTGAATTCAAACTGAGCTGTGTTGAGAGTAGGTCTTGCTATGCTTGTCTCCATGGTTTGTGGATCAAACACAGCATAGTCTTTCATTGGTCTATCTCTGTCATTTACCATTTGAGCAGGTCTTTCATTTATGAATTGATGTCGGTACCAGTCCTCTTGGTCATGTAAGGTTGGAGTGGGTGGCTGCTGATGTCTACCTCTACCCCTTCCACCTGGTTCAGTCCCTCCTCTACCAGAGCTAGTTCTGCCCTGTATAGTGTTAGCTCTACCAGAATTGGTCCTATGGCTGTGTTCTGACATGGTGGGCCTGAGCCTGTGAAGATGTCTTAGCTTTCTGAACCTTCTCTCCGGTTCTGAGTATGGTTCAAATTCTGGTGCTTGAGACCTGGGCATACGCTGTAGCGCTTACTGCTGCAGCAACAAGAAACAACACACCAGTGTAAAATAGGCACTAAGTTTACTAAAAACTTAAATAATGAAAATTAAATGCAATCCCCGGCAACGGCGCCAAAAACTTGTTGTGCGAAAAGGTGATGTGCAAGTATACACAATCGCAACAAGTAATACAATGATAAGTAAAGCTCGTTTCCACAGTGATTGGAATTAATCTAAGAAGTTTAAGTGATTAGAACCTTAGTGAAAAGAATTAAGTAACAAGTGAAGGTAAAGAGTTGTAAACATCATAGGTTGTGATAAAACAGTATTAAGTTTGAAGTAATTAAAGGTGAGTTGGATAGCTCAGTAGTATGTAAGTTCCCAAGAGTAATGTTCATATAATACTAGACGCTGTAGCGCTTAAGAATCCGTAGACGCTGTAGCGCCTTGGTGGCGTGCCTTTCAGTCACTTTCGTCAGGGTTATGTTACAAGACTCCTATGTCTAGGCTCTAAATAAGTTTTACCCCTGTATATTAAGATCTTACAACATTTGTCTTATGAACTATTACTCCCCTATGTCTAGAGTTAAGTAGTGCTTCCTTTAAATGTCTTTAAAGGGTTTTCATTCATATCATTCCTTGAGTTCTCTTTGTGAACCATGTCTGTACCCACAAAGTTACCTTGTTTTAGTTGATCATTCCCAAACCAAGATTGAAAGTATTATGACACAAGGAATAAAACACAAACATCATAATATTATACAAAAGTTACTCAAGGTTCATTACATACCAAGAACAATCCAACTACAACAAAGTTAGCTCATCACAAGTTCCATCAACATAATACAACTAGAGAGTATGTATTACCGTATGAAGACAAGAGAAGAGTGGTTGCAAAAGATACACTCCAAAGATCCCAAGTAGCATACGAGAGATGAAGTTGAGGCGTGAGCAAAACCTTGAATGAATACTAGAAAAACTATGCTATGAAAATAAAAGCTTGAAAAGTAGTGTATCAATGGAGAGTGGCTACTATCTATCGTGTAGTTCTCCTTTTCCAAAGTTACAAAAATACTTGTCTTCGTAAGTTACCTCTCTCAGAAGCAATCTTAATTAATTCAATTAATATCTAAGTCTTAATAGAATAATAATATTACATGATGATTATTAGACTTAGATATTATCCTTAAAGCACTTTACAAAAAGTGGTAATGATGGAATACAACAACTATCACATGGGTTCCATTTAGGAGGCGCCAAGTGTAATTTAGCATCCACTTGAAAGTCAACAAATCCAGCTGAGAGGAAGAGATAAGGGTGGTGACTCATCATGTCCTCAAGTGGCCACACAAATATCTCAATGGTCAGCCGTCATATAACGCTGTAGCGTCTCGTAGATAGCAAACCGCTGCAGCGCTAAAGCAAAACATCAAACATATTCACAAAGGCATTGACTATGCCCAAGGTTTAAGGAATTAACTTATAACCTATATTTATTCTAATATTCATATATTCACATATTTAAGCACTAAAATTACTTGAGAAAAGAGCTTTGACTTAAGTATTAGGAGCATAAATAACCTATATAAAATAAGGTTATCACACCCCCAAACTTAAACCATTGCTTGTCCCAAAGTAATGACACTTGAACAAGACAAAATGCTCACATAATTAGCTGCAGCTTTTAAATTAAACAGGATTTATTCATAAGCTAATTCTTATCATTTTCACACACCATAGTGGTCCACAATTCAAATAGAATCATTACTGCTCAGTTGTGAGTGTGTGATATCAAAGCTTAACTTAGTTCATAGCTAATTTCAGAATTTCTCCAAGGCTTGGGATGAATGGATTTCTTTTGGGTTAGGCAAAGAATGTTTTCAAAAAGAAGAGTGGAATAACAATTTCACACAAGATTTGAGGGGCTTCAAAGCACAGCAAAGGGCTTAAATTAGGCATTTTTCAGACTATTGGTCAGTGCATAAACTTTTGGTCTGGTGATCAGATGCTGTAGCGCTTCAAAGTCCGTAGACGCTGTAGCGCTAGATTTTAATGCGCTAGATTTTAATGATTAAAACTAGATGCTATCTTCATTACTGAGCTCCTTATTTGCATTTTCTTTTTATGCTTTTTGGAACAGCTCAGCAATTTATTTAAGATATTTTGCAACTTTTTTCAAGACCACATTCATTTTTATTCTTCATTTTGCAAAGACCAATTTATCATCTTTTGTTCCTAGCCTTAACATAACTGATGCACCCTCAAACTTAGCTTCAAAACAACTCTCAATTTTTAATGAAAACTTGACTAACCCTTGGTTATCCAAAACTTAACTTTATCCTTAGATTACTCCTAGCTAACTAGGTTCTTCACTAAGCTTGGATTTTGTGTAAAAGCAGCAATAAGATCATTTCATTGTTTACACAATGCTGCCTTACTCAAAAATTCTTATTTATATTTGGCTATATGAATCAGCTTTTGCTTACTAAGAAATTTAAAACATGCAGCTAATCATACTTTCTATTTAAGCATACAAAATATTCAAAAACATGCAACACATGGCATAATTATACTAAATATTTAAAAACATCATTGTACTTAATTTAAAAACACTGTTAACCATAAGGTCCTCCCCCAGAAATTAAATTCAGCAGTGTCCTCACTGCGTGCTTGACAAGAAAGGGAGAGGCCTTAGAACAACAACAAAATAAAGTACAAAGTACATAACTGGCATAAGAAGCCAACAATTCTTGCCTTATGAGAAACTTGCCTACACCAATGAGAAACTTGCCTCAATGTTACAAGTCAGCAAAGAAAATTTGAAGCTCCAAAAGAAAAATCGAAATCACATTGTAGGGTTCCCACAAGAATATCTGGAAAGTCAAATGAAGTCCTTCGCCGATGCTAGAAATTGGGGTCCTTTTAAACAAGTGTTAGCTTTGACCATCTTTGGCATTGTTCTCTTTCCACGCCTTGAAAGATATGTGGACACAACAGCTATTGGTATCTTCCTATCCTTCAAAGATGAAGAAAACCCATCCAACCCAATTCCAGTCATTCTTGCAGACACTTACTGCACTTTCACTCATTATAGTGAGCTAAAGGGGAGGAAGATATCTTGCTGCCTACCCGCTTTGTATGTTTGGCTTCTCACCCCTACTTTTGTTTACAAAGTTAAAACGGAAGGCCCAATTGAAGATGCTAAGGGGTGTGATGTGAAGACGATGAACACTAGTGAATGGTTGCGAGTGCTAAGGGACCTCCATGAATACAAGGTTCGTTGGCACCCATCATGGTGGAAAGATAGGCCTGAAGTGGTTTTTCATTGTGGAAGCTTTCAAAATGTCCCACTCATGGGGACAAGAGGATGCATAAATTACAACCCCTCTCTGACTCTAAGACAGCTGGGGTACCCCATGCGAAATCCGTCCACCGAAGACATGTTAATCCCTTTTTACCTTCATGAGGGAAGCCCAAAAGAGGTTGACATGCTCCGGAGGATTTCTCAAACGTGGGATAAGGTTGTCTGCAAAAGACAAGAGCTTACTAAGAAGGGCGGCGATAAGGAATCCACCTTGCAGTAATAGATAATCACTACAAGAAAATGTTGAATTTCCGGCCAGGAATTTCCGGCGGATTCGGAGCCGCCGCAAACTTTGCGGCGGATTAGGGGGATTACCGGCGGATTTTATCCGCCTCAAACTTTTCGACGGATTACGTGGATTTTGCGGCGGATCTGTTTTCGCCGTGGATTTTGCGGCGGATTCCGTGGATTTTGCGCCATTTTAAATTTTCAAAAGTCCGCCGGAAATCCCCAAAACCGCCGCAAATCCCCATTACCAGCAAACTAATCAAAATTTGTTATTGTTTAGACGAACGAATATTTGATAGTTGTAACGGAAACAAATAAAACAATAAATAACCAGAATTAAAATAAAAGGTTGAATCAATAGAGAGAAGCCTAGGGTCTTGGTTTCACTTGCAAGCTTCGATTCCTCTATGTCTAATTCTACCTGAATTCCTTTATTTTATTCAATTACCAATCCCTTTACTAAAGTTATTAATCTGTTTGGTCATTTGCGATTAATATTCTTTTTCCTAAATTAACCCTTGTTTGGTCATGCAAGAATTTAAATTTAAGAAAAGCATAGAGAGAGAAAAGGTTGAATGATTGGAAGACTAAATTAAAGTTAGGTCATGCATTAATTTTAGTCTCAATTATCCTATAAGTCCACCAACTAATTGCAGTACGGTCGCTGATCAACTAATTGATTATGAACATGCCAAGGGTTGTCAATCCTAATTATGTGATAATAATTGAAATAAAAATCAGGAATTCAAAGTATAAATTAAAACATAAAAATGTCTCTAATCAAACAAAATCCACCTAAGACCCTAGAAGAGGATTTAGTTATTCATAGTGTTCAAGAACAATGAAATAAAATTAGGAGCCATAAATTACAGAGATAAAAATAACCCGAATAGAGAAATTTCTGATTTTCTGCTCCAGAACTCTCTCACGATGTCAAGAACGGTACGCAATATTCTCATTTTCTCCTCTCTGTGTGTACTGTTGCCGTCGTGTGTGTTAATTGCGTGCGGATGCTTTGTTGTAAGTTGTGCAGTGTACCGTCCCCAAATTCGATGTCCATCACCCTTTTATAATTGAAGACCTAGGGTTCCGTGCCTCAACTTGTTGTCCACGGCTCACTCAATTGCCTCACTTTTTAATTCCTTCCATAATCCATTCACGGCAATGCTTAGTTGGGCTTCTTTATTTCTATGGTTGGATTCCTTCAAATAGTGCATGGCTCTTTTTTCTAACCCCCCATCAACTTCCATCTACTCCACTCAATACCGTAATCCCTGAAAATACCCTGACATAAATTACAAAAATTAACTTTTGAAAGATTCTCTGGCGGGGGACCCCTTTATCTGGTAATCGGATTTACCTAAATGTAAGGTAAATCCGATTA
The DNA here is from genome assembly GCA_039519185.1 of Astragalus membranaceus. Classification (NCBI taxonomy): domain Eukaryota; kingdom Viridiplantae; phylum Streptophyta; class Magnoliopsida; order Fabales; family Fabaceae; genus Astragalus; species Astragalus membranaceus. The sequence goes on from CM076846.1 coordinate 10,284,550, forward strand.
GCTTTAAATACGTAATAAATACACACGCATAAGTCAAATCGGATCTATCAAACTGACAGATAAATCCGATTTGACCATTTAATTCAGGACAGAAAGCGAAATTTTAATTAATCGGATTTAGCTAAATCCGATGCGCAATCGGATTTACCTAAATCCGCTTATATCTTTTAATGAATCGGATTTACCTGGATGGGGGTATATCCGATTTGTAAAAAATACAAAGCGGATTTAAGTTTGAGGCACGTAAACTTGATTTCTTTTTTTTAATTAATTTCTATATAACTGTTGTTGTATTTTGAAACATATATTGACCCGCATACAGAGTCGCAGGTTGTTCTTTTCGTGGTAGACACTACAGAGGCATTCTGGACGGAGAGGGTATATTTTTCAAACTAATTTTCTTAATCAAAGTTTGATAGATATTTAATTAATTAAGTACGCAACATTTATCTATTTTTTCTATTTTGTAGATATTTTCTACACGCCAGGATGTTGAAGAGTGGGCTAACGCGAGGCAAAGGAAGTTTGTGGTTATCATTGTAAGATCTGACAAAGCTGGAGGTAAAAGGGGTTCTAGAGATAAGATTATTTATGGTTGCGAGAAGCAAGGGAAGTGGTCTAATGATTCTAGAGTTTTCGGGTCTAAGAGAAGAAGCTGTCTGTTTACATTGAGAGCTACTTGTACAACACGTCATGGGGGTTGGCGTGTGAATGTTAGGTGTGGTCTTCACACACATGAGTTGCTTCCTACCCCGGTTGGGTCGACAGCTTTTGGTCGTTTAACTAAGCCGCAGAAAGCTATTGTTAATGAGCACACTGATCTGAATGTTGCCCCAAAATATTGTCTTACTGCTTTGAAGAATCATTATCCGGACAACGTCACTTCTCTTCCTCAAATATATAGGCAGTGTTACGCCTATAGGTCTTCTAAGAGGGGTCCTAGAACGGACATTCAGGAGCTTTTAAGATTGATTGAGTCGCAAAATTATTTATGTTGGAGCAGAAAAGTTGTGGGTTCCGATGTGGTCAGTACATCATGTGGGCGCATCCAACTTCTATTAAGTTATTCCGGTTATTTCCAAAGGTTCTTATTCTTGACACCACCTACAAGACCAACAAATACAATTTACCTCTATTGGAGATTGTAGGAGTCACTTCAATGGAGTTAACTTTCTCGGTTGCTTTTGCCTATATTTTACACGAGCTTGGAATTCATTTTACTTGGGGATTGCAACAATTAAAAGAATTATTTGACTTGCACGGGCTTCAGCCTCAGGTATTCTTGACTGACAGAGATCTTGGTCTTATGTCCGGTATTCTTGATGTCTTTCCTTCGGCTACAAATTTGTTATGTTCTTGGCGCGTGACTAAAAATGTGAAAGCGAAGATTAAAGAGTTGGTGCACGTGGATAGGCAAAAGGACGTACTCTCTCTTTGGCATAACATTATTGATTCACTTGACGAGTCAGAGTACTCAGCTCACTTGAAGATTTTTGAGGACTCCTGCGTTGATTTGCCCGCTCTTATTAAGTATGTGCATGACACATGGTTGACAAAGTATAAGGAAAGATTTATCTTGGCATGGACAAACCAGATCCCACACTTCGGGAATCAGACCACCAATAGGTATTTTTATTGTAGTTTAAATTTTGTTGACACGTGTTTAGTATTTTTATTGTAGTTTAAATTTTTTTGACACGTGTTTAGTATTTTTATCGTAGTTTAAATTTTTTTGACACATTTTTTTGACACGTGTTTAGTATTTTTATCGTAGTTTAAATTTTTTTGACACGTGTTTAGTATTTTTATCGTAGTTTAAATTTTTTTGACACGTGTTTAGTATTTTTATCGTAGTTTAAATTTTATTGACACGTGTTTAGTATGTTTATCGTAGTTTAAATTTTTTTGACACGTGTTTAGTATTTTTATCACAGTTTAAATTTTTTTGACACGTGTTTGGTATTTTTATCGTAGTTTAAATTTTTTTGACACGTGTTTAGTATTTTTATCGCAGTTTAAATTTTTTTTGACACGTGTTTATTGTTATTATTTAAGAGTCGAGTCAGCTCATTGGACTTTGAAGAGACATTTGAGGACTTCGGGAGGTGACTTGTCTAAGTCTTTTAAATCTATGCATGAGATGCTTACTCTTCAATTTGATAAAGTCATCGGGTCTTTTCAAAGATTCTTACTCCTATTCCGTTGGATGTTTTAGACGACCATTGGAAAAACTTGAGGTTGGATTCTATAGATGATAAATTCTCGCAAGAAAAATCGGCTGACTGTGATATTTCTTACCAAATGGAGATGATTTGGGCGAGATATAATCGTATGACTCCTGAGGAGAGATTTGTCTTCAAGAAACAACTTAATGAGCTTGCATTCCCTACCACTTCTTCAATGGTTGCACCACCATTTAAATAAAACAAAAGGTGCACCAAAGAAGAAAAAGTAAAAATTATATGATGCCAAGCGTGGTCCTTCTGGGTGGGAGCATGTGGATGAGAAGATGAAACTGACTCAAGAATTTGGAACTTCTTCTAAAAATTCATCACAGCGGTCTTCTTGTATAAAATCATCACAACGGTCGGCAAAGCTATCTCAGAGTGTTTCTAAAAAATTAACACATCAGGGTGAGACTAAGTTCAATTTACCGCCGGTTCCTCATCACGTGCACTCTTATGTGGAAAAAATTATTGATGTTGAAAGGGATGGTAATTGTGGGTTCCGAGCAGTAGCGGTTGGTCTCGATCTTGGTGAGGATAGTTGGCTTATAATTAGGCAAGATTTAATCAAAGAAACAAAGGAGAGGGAGTAACTATATACTTACATGTTTGGAAAAGACAGACTTGCAGTGCTTAGAAAAGTGTTATCCATTGAATACCCCGGTTTTCAGAAGGAGGATAAGTGGTTGAGTTTGCCTGAGATGGGGTACTATATAGCTACTAACTATAATGTGGCCCTAGTTCAATTGTCTTTGGATATGAATTTTACTTATCTTCCTCTGAGAGGTAGTTATTCTTCTTCCAAGTATAAAATCATATCTATTCTGAACGTCAGGGATATCCATTGGATGCATATTTGGATCTCGCCTGTCTGTCTGTTGCCACCAGTTGCTTTGGTGTGGTCTCATAATCGATCAGATGAATCTACTTCATGGTTGGATCCTTATACCGACCGTTTTGCCCTTTGGCAGTCTACCGCTTTGAAGATGCCCCGTCTCCCTCCCACTATTGTAGACTTAACTCATGATTCCGACGATTTAGATTGACATTTCTTGTATTTACTATTGTACCCACATTTTTGTAATTATTTATCTATATATATATATATATATATATATATCCAAAAAAAATTAAATGTTTTAAATTTTTTTTACAAGTCGGATTTACCCTGGTAAAGGTTAAATCCGCTTTTGAATTTAACAAAGCGGATGTACCCCCACAACAGGTAGATCCGCTTTGTCTCTTTGACAAAGCGGAACTACCTGTAAGTTAGATACATCCGCTTTGTTAAATTCAAAAGCGGATTTACCCTCTTAACAGTAAATCCAATGCGAATTTTACAAATTTAATCGGATCTAGGTAAATCCGCTTTTGATTAATCTCAAATCAGATTTACCTAAATGGGGGTAGATCCGCTTTGATCAACGGTGCAGATTGCACCGACAATATCAACGGTTGATAATCATTGACGAATTCTATAAATACCTATTGCCAACCCCATTCTTGTCACTACCAAATTTCACTCTCACTCACTCCCTAACTCATTCTATGCTTCTTCTTCTCCACAAAAAAATGCCCCTAACACAATACTCAGAGGATTCATCCCTCACTATCACTCATCATCAGGGCATCATCACCAACAAAGTTGATGGTGTCAGTTTCGAGGGGCGTGACACAATGCAGTGTAGGCTTAAACACAACATAACATTCGCTGACCTAAAAGATAAACTACTGCGTAAGGTGGTAGTGGGCAAACCCAAGCAGTCTCCGAGCCAGCTTGTTACCATGGTTGGTAACCTTCAATTTCCGCTCATATGTCTGTATTATAAAAGTATCAGAAATAAGGCTATGTCAATAAATTAAACTAAGAAGGCTATGTAAATAAATTAAACTTACCGGGTCTCTCAATATAACGGAACAAACATGAGCTCCTAGCCCAGTGAATAGAAGAGACTACTCATCATGCTGCTCCTCATGCAACTCCTCAAGCTGCTGAGGCTGATGGTAGGGCTCCTCCTGGTACTGCTGATACTGCTGCGACTGCTGATACTGCTGCTAATAATACTGCTGCTCATGCATAGAATGGTCCTCAGACATATAATCCTCATCAAGAGGATGCCTCTGCTGGCCCTCCTCATACTGATAGTCTGGGGCCTCCTCCACCTGCTGTGCTGATGTCGCCTATGGCGGGCAGACACATGTCCCGCAAACCTGTGGCGGGTGCGTGTACTGGGAGCAGATGGCGATGCCCGAGACGAGGACTCCCCTCGATACCTGTCAGACACTGGGAAAAAAAACAAATTTAAAAAAAAAACAAAGCGGATCTACCTAAATTCGATAAGAAATCGGATATAGGTAAATACGATGGTAAATCGGATTTAGCTAAATCCGACTTACTATTGGCGCTGTCTCTGAGGAAATCGGAAGTATGTAGATCCAATGGTAAATCCGAATTGGAAATCGGATATAGCTCTGAATGGTAACTCCGATTATCTCTGCTAAATTTCTGGTCAAACGGATGCAAGTGAGTAATGGTAAATGTTTTGTAATTTTGTAAAAATTTTAAGGGTATTTTGGTCTTTTCACAAGGATGATGGGGGTAGATGGGAGTTGATGGGGGTACAAAAAAAATCCCATAGTGCATTTGTCTAAACAAATTGGGCCTTGCTTCTTCTTAATTTATCCACGCCCCATTATTTAATGCTTGACAGCCCGAATATAATTTTAGCTTTTGGGTGGCTCTAATTTGGATTTCTATTCTTTGCTTTATTTTCTTCTTTCCGTAAAATATTGAGCAAAATAAGTCACTAACTTACATAAATGATATATACTGCTCTAAATATGATCTAAAAATATATCTAAATATGCACTAAATTAGAGTTTAACAGGAAGCAACTAATTTTGTTTTTGTATTCTCTTTGTGTATTGTTTGTTTGTCTTTGTCAAGTGTCATTGCTTGAGGACAAACATTGGTTTAAGTTTGGGGGTGTGATAACTCTTATTTATATAAAGTTATTTATATGTTCTAGACTTAAATCAATGTGAGTTTCTGAGTAATATTGTTGTTAAAGTAGTTAATATGTGTTGTTTAGAGTAAAAGCGGGTTAGGAACTGATTTGTGATCATTTGGCACTTTTGGTGCCCCATGTTGTATTTTTATGTGTTTGTTCAATGCTACAGCATCAGATGCCCCAACAATCATTGCCCCAGCATCATTGGCAGTCAAATGCTCCAGCATTCTTCTGATGACGTCATGCTGAGCTCATAGTCAAAGATTGCGGAAAGTAATGCAAGTGGATCACTTTGGATCACTTTTGTAGCCCACAATAGCTTGCAACTTGCATCTTTTTAGGTACACATGCCCACATATCATAGGACCTCTCTTCTTTAGTCCAAATCAACATCAAATCAACTTCAAACCAACTTTTGATGCAATTGGACTTAAGGAACCTTGCTATGAAGGAAACCTCTCTCAAGGAGCCTATAAATATATCTGCTTCTCCTCATTTGAAGATATACCAAGTTAGAGAATTAGAATCACTTACACTTCATAGGTATGAAGGGGGGAAGAAATTGACAACTTCTCTCTCTACTTCTAAACCATTTCGTGTTGCTGATTGATTGCTGTGAGGTGAATGTTGGAGCATTACTAGGCGGATTTTTGCAAGGGAATGTAACACCCCGTTAATTTCTAACTTGTAGAAATTACCGAAGCGTACGACTGGCATACATCAGAGTGACTTCCTTTTTAAATACTGAACACATACTAATACTCGATGCTAAAAACCCATCAAGTTCGCTTACATAACTTAACGTAAAATACATAAAGTCGGTCCTTACACCACCCAACTAGTGTTCAGTACCAAAAACCGAAAGTCGGCGGAAGCGATTTACAACTTGAAAGACATAAGTCGTACAATCGAATAGTCTTAAGATACTGAATAGAAATACAAAAATACAAAGGAAACTGAAATACAAGACATAACGAAATAAAGATAGCGGCCGCTCCTCAAGCGTCTCCATAGCCGTGCCTCACGGTCTTCAACTTTCCCTGCTTAACTGAAAAACAACAACAATGGATTGGGTGAGACAACTTGTCTCAGTGAGTTCTATCGAGACCCCTCACTAACTCTCTCGGTTCAATTATGCTTGATTCATTAATCTGATTCTAACTCATAGTCCTCAAAATTGACTATGTGGCTAACTAACTCAACGTTGACCTCATAACCCTCAAGCCGGTTACAAGATACAACACATAAACTGAACTAACGTTGTCCTCATAACCCTCAAGCCGGTTACAAGAAACAACACTAACTAAAGTTATAGCGTGTCACCGGTCACTTGGCATAATAAGCTTCCGGTGAACCCGTCCCCACTAATCGGCTGGGTCCCTAACGGGGCCTAGGTTCATAAGGCTCATGACTGCCTCTCCCCTAGCACACTAAACTGAAAAGGGTCGTCACCCCGACTAAAGATATATATGAAGATATACCTGAACTGAACTCAACAATGAACTTAAACATAACAATAACATAACGATAAACTCAACTGAACATAATCTTATTATTAACATTAGGTGATCTAATTACTAACTTATTCTTATAATTAAGTGATCTCACATGGCTTACTAAGGTTCTTAACTTAGCTTATACTAATTATCCAGCTAGTCCAAACATAATACATCAATCACACTTAGCATAACCACAACAAGATAATCAGTCTCATAACATGAACTTAGCTTAGGCATAACAATCTCATAACATCAACTAACATCATTCACAATCTCAATTACAACCAAACAGATAATGGCACTACTTTTATTACATATTCAGTTAGGCCTATTTATTACCTTTCCAACGCATCTGAGAACACTGAAATCGGACCACCGGATCAAAAGATATTGCGAAAACAAGTTCAGGGACTTTTTAGTGAAAACTGTAAACCGTCGCGACGCGAACACATACCGTCGCGACGCGAAAAGTGACAGAAGTTTTGCGTTGCAAAATTTAAGGGAGGTCGCGACGCGATGGCCACGGGTCGCGACGCGAAATTACACAGAATTTTACCCTAACTTGTGATGCTCATATCTTGAGCTACACAATTCCAAATTCAAGCAAATCAGGACCAATTTGACGAGCATTCAGTCTAGTTTCTAGAACAATTGACCACATAATTTTTGGATACCTATATCATCCCCATATGCCCAGAAACTGAACCTATTCTCAAACTGTCTCCAGAATTCTACCCTAACTTGTGATGCTCATATCTTGAGCTACACAAGTCCAAATGTCACCATTCCAAAGCCAAAATGACAAGTATTCAATCTAGTTTCTAAGGAAATAAGCCCCAAAAATTTTGGACTAACATATCGTTCCTAGTTTCAAAACAATCGCACCTATGTCCAGAGTGCCTATACAATGATTTTGCTAACAATAATTGCACCAAATTTCGTACCAACAAGTACAACAACAACACAACCAGAAGTCAACCAACCATGCAACATAAACAACAATCCTAAGCGAGTAGAACTCACCTTTTTGAAGACAATAGCAATTAAACACCGAGACTTTGTGCACACGAACAAATAGAGGGTCACGAACTATCTCCAATCCGATTCTAAACAACCCAAAACTGAACACACAGCTTCCTAAGGCTTGAACTTCGAACCCAGCAACTGAATAAGTCCCTAGGTTGTTCCAAATTCGAAATCAAGCTTCAGAATTTGGTTCTTATGCACTCTAGTTGAACATGCAAGTGACATACATGGTGTTTGGCCAAGTGGAGCTCAAGGTGGTCTTCAATGACATGCAAGTGACATACATGGTGTTTGGCCAAGTGGAGCTCAAGGTGGTCTTCAATGGTGATTTGTGGAGGAGGTGGATGATGATTATAAGTTTGGTATTAATGGAAAGGCGGTGAAGAGCTGATTCTGAATATGCTAAAAGATTGAGCATGCATGGGAAAAATGAAAAACCCTCTTCTTCCCTTGATCCTCCACCTTCGCCCTCTCCCCTCTCATTCTTGTTGGTTCTGAATTTCTGAATTGAAGAATGAATTGTATTCATTTGTTCCAGCTAATTGGGTTATTATATAGACTAGGTAAAAATACCACTATGCCCCTCACTTAAACATTTCTTTCCTAATGACTCCTTCACTCCTAATTGATCTAATGTGATGCAATAAATTCACTTAAGCACATCATTTGCATAATAAATCAATCAAGTATATACCAATCCAATTAATTTATTTTAATTCAAGACAATAGTTCACTCAATATCAATTCACGCCAAATAATTTAATTAGCGAAAACTGGGGATATTACAGGGAACTTCAACCGTGTAATTCTTTCTTTATTTTCGTCCCTTTGTATTATCAAACATATGAACATGGTTATCTCTATTTGTATGTGCTCAGTAATGTCTAGCATGAGTTAAACTTCTCTAGTTGGGATGCTTTAACTTTGTAATGATTTTTTAACTAGTTTTATGTTATATATTGATGTTTGAATTTTAGTTCTTGTATGATAACTCTTTCATATTCATCTTTAGAATTGGTTAACTAAAAGTGAATGCAAATCATAAATACAGACATGATTTATGATTAGAACTCAATAAATAATATGGATAAGTGTTTAATGAATGAAACTTTGTTATTTCCATGCTAAAACCTAGACATAGGATAGCATAGTTCATAGGGTGATGCTGTGGGTACTTCATATACAGGGGTGAACTTATTTAGAACTTAGACATAAGACTTGTAATGAAACTCTGACGTTAGTTGCTGAAAAGCACGCATCAATTGCTTTAACATTCATTGCCGGAGCATCAATTGCTACAGCATTCAAAGAACAAAAATTTAAAACCGAAACTCACAATAACATGCACAAGAAGGAAAGGAAAAAAAATTTAAAAACGGAACTCACTGGTTGTTGGACGCGAAACAGTGCGGTGGACAGTGGTGAACGCGAGAGAGATGAACGGCGAAGAGGAACGGAGCAACAGCGCACACGGTGGTGCGTGAATCACGCGAAGAGAAACAGAACGAAAGATGGAAAAATGCGAGAGGAACAGAACTGGGCGCGGTGGTGAACGGAGGAGAAACGATGTGCGGTGGAGATTCTAGAAAAATCGAAAGCTGGGGTGTATGTTCGTGAATCACTGTGCGCGAGAGAGAAAGAGGAATGAAAGATTTGTTCTTTTTATTTTTCTCAAGTGCTTGTGCGCTTCAGACGCAAGAGAATGGAACTTACGATGATGGTGGCGGACTGAACAAGGAAGAAGGAGTAGAGAGGAAACGACTTGGAATGGAGGAGCGGCGCTAGGGCTTGCTGGAGTGGAGAGCGTGGTTTCTGTCTTTCGGAAACGGGGAAAGAAGCTGGGTTTTTTAATTTGTATTTTTATCAATATTAAAAAAAGTAATTAAAATAATAAACACTTAAAAGGCAAAAAAAACCCAAACATATATAGTATAATATATATTATAGTAAGGGTATTAATGTAAAGTGCTCGGGGCAGGGAGACAGGTCCCCGTCCCCGAAATGTCCTCGGGGGGATTATCTATCCCATCCCCGTCCCCGCGGGGACAAATTCCCCGCCCGCGGGGCCCAATTCGGGGCAATCTCTGCTGGGATCCCCACGCTCTGGTGGAAGTTGCCATCCCTAGAAGATAGTGTCAAGTGGTTGAGGAGTTCCCCTTGTTAAACAGGAATGTCAATATTGTTGAACTAATCCATTCTAGAACACATATACAAAATTAAAAAATTCTTCATTTTCCCTTTCTATTTCGTTTTTTAGAATTTTTATTCAAATACTTGGCAGTGACTTTCATGTTCATTTTTCAGATTTCCTTTGGTTTTCAGTCACTCGAATTTTGCCTGAAGTTTTTTCCTAATGTTTTAACAGGATTCTCATCATATAGTTATGGCTTATGTTTCTAAAATAATTTAGGCTGATTGGTGAGGCAATAATTTTCAATTTGTATGTTTGTTATATATTTCGTTATTGGGCTTTTAACCTTTTTATCATTGATTTTCTATAGATTTGGAATTCAAATTAGAGTGGTTGATCACTCAGGCTCTGCTGTTTTCATTCTGAAAGAGGCTGCGGTTTTTCACTTTTATGAAAAGCATTTGACTGATATAACTGATCCTGCCAAGAAAGACGATGTAAACGAAAATTTTATAATTGCAAAGGAATATTGGACAATCATTTTGTTGATATATGTGTGTGTGTGTGTGTGTGTGTGTGTGTGTGTGTGTTACAATGTAGTGATTAAATGTATCTTCCATAGGTATCTGACGCATTTCGTATGACCGGTGAATTCAAACAGTCTTTTCTTTTTAACATTTCTTCACCCAGCACCCAAACATTTGCTGCTGATCATACATATGTTGTTGAGGAGATATTAGATCACTTTCAATGTAGAATGGATATAGATGTTATTACTGACTTTTGTTTATCTTATATAATCTATATTCTATATTCTACATCTATAACAATTGAGAATGAATCTTATTTAATGTTTTTCCAAGTGTCGGCTTCACAGAAATTAGCAATTAATGTCCTTTGGTGATTAATGATGCTTCCTCTACAAGCAATTAAAATTTAAAAGTCTTATCAATCACATTAATGGAGCAATTAAAAATGAACACAATTATGGAAATTAAAAGTTCAGATTAATGCAAAATTTGAATTTAGAAATTTGGAAGCATAATTTTGTCATATTATGATACTTAATTGATAATAAACATGGACACATAATTTTCTCTATCTAAAACCTTTGGAGTTTTAGCTTAATTTATTTCTCCCAACGAAATACATATAACTATATGGTCGCGTTCGTCCATCTCTCCCATGACACCATTGTCGAGTTTGCATCATCATAGCCAATACAAATGCCGTAATTGTCGTTCGGTTTTGAGTTCTCTAATTCCAATCTTCACATGCTCAAGTAAATTTCCTTCTCCACTTAGATTTTAATAAAAAAACATTATTTTAATGTCTCTTTTCCTTAGAACTTGCATATCTTGAACACAACACAAATTTGACGATTAGAGCCTTTGAAGTTGTTATCATAGATAAAAAAGTCAGATGTTTCTGTTATGAGCACTTTTGTTTGTCTCTGCCTTAATCATTAGTTATTAGTATTGGCAATTATTTACATCTGAAAGCCCATACTTCTATACACCACTTGCAAACTCTGTTTTTTCCTTATATATAGGTTCTCATTATGTAACTGAACTGTTCTTTTCTTTTATTTGTCAATGGGTGATGAAACATATTGTAGTTTGTCAAACAAGAATGAAAGCACCGGGAACAAAATTTTTGTTCAAGGCTCTTTTGATCCTTTTCAAGTCAATCAATTCCTCATGTTTGATTTCATTATTTCAAATTATTCTGTTTATATTAATTTGTTTTTTGAAGAGGTGAATATGTGTTATTTGCTTAAGATAATTATCTTCTCTTTAATCATTCAATTTTGTTTGTCCATATCATATTTCAAGGTTCTTCCCTTTTAATCCTTTCTAATTCTACTTTTTCACGGTATTTTTACATAAACTTTATGTTTCTTTTCTTAAATAATTATTACATTCTTTCCTCTATTCAAATTGTTTGGCTGATAGGAAATACCTCACTTTATTTGCAATATATTTGTGGAAGGATTTGCAGAGTGAGTGTTAAAGACAATGCATAAAAAAGAGTGTTGATAGCATTTCTCATCAAATACAATCCTTCTGGAATCCAATTGTGGTTCTCCCCTCCCAACAGAGTTTTTGCCACACCCAAGATTCAAACCCGAGACCTTGGGGTGGAATCCAAGTCCAGTTTCCACTTGGACCAACCATTGATGGTATGGTTTTAATTGGGTTGTCAGGGAGTAGCAGGAATTTTTATAATTTTTCAAGTATTTTAGTTATAAAATATGCAGTGTTTAAAATTAAAATTGCATTATTCGACCAATGTTCGTTTTTTTTTGCCATATTTCTTGATTTTGTTTAGCAAACTATAGTGTGAATATTAGTTAACACTTTATTTTGCCATATTTCGAACCGTGTGTGGGCAGTCGTAGTGTTTATTTGTCATTTCATTTAAGTAGAGAAATTTTTTTTTGCTCATTCCATAATTCCAAAAGCAGTATATATTCATAAATGGACGTATACACGAAATAATGAAAATTCAATATTATGTCAAATGTGATTTAAATATGTCCATTTTAAATTGAAAAAAAAAATAAAGGCAAAATCAAATTAGTATAAATACACAATCGTCTGCCTTAACTCGCGTTACTTTATAATATCCATATCAATTAATCAATGTATTACCAAAGTTTCATAAGGAGCTGATATAACCAAAAAAGATTCACCCATAAATTAAAAAGACAGTTTTTGTAAACAAAATTATAATAAGAGGAAATTACATTCATCTCCACTAAACCATGATTAAACTGATCCTTATAATAAAATGTTTTTCTTTCGACTGATCCTTTTGGTATATTCTACACAATTAAGATTGTTTGACTAATTTTTTTTTTTGTATTTTAATGAAATCCTATTTAAATTCATTATATTTACAAAATTGAAGTCTTTTTTTATATTTTATTTAACAACGAAAACTTTTATTTGAATTTTTGATACATTTCTTATGAAATTTCTCATAATAATTCTTTTGTTATATTTCTTAAGTATACATCATATGTATGATCATTTTTTATATTAAATGAAATACCAAATATTAAATAAATATCATATATATATATTTATATTATTTTCTAATTTTTATAGAGACATTTATATCCTTAACACACGAATAAAAATAGAGATATCAGCTGGACGGGATGGCGGTGGGGAATATTTTCTCACCTCATGTCCCCACATCTTATATTACTCCACATCTCTCCACATTGAAGAGTTACCCCTCCCCGTGGGACCCTATTGTTCATAAAAAACATAATAAATAATAAACTAAATACAACATATATGGGAAAATGTATAAAAAACAAAAAATTATCATAAAGTTTAAAGTTATGGTAATAAGGATTATGTAATAATTTTGGTTTCTAAGCAATATTAATTTGATAAAATAATATTATATATATATTGGTTAGAGTTTCATAATAGTTTTATTGGAAATTGAGACCCCACAGGGTAGGGGTATAAACCCTCTCCCCTTCCTGCCATGTCTTCATGAGAATTTAGTCCTCTGTCCCCAAACCCCATTGGGAATAATATTCATCTTTAGGTCTTTAAAATAGGCAGTTCCCACGAGGAGGATTTATGCGTATGAAAAATTGACACCTCTTACACCACACATAAATAAACCTTTTCCATGAAAACATTAACTTCTATACATAAATTGACGAACAAAATATATATTTTTTCCAACAATTTTCAATAGGATAAGTATACCCGTGCATGGCACGGGTCAAACACTCTAGTTGGACTTAAAAAGTAAATCAAACTTCTTCCCCAAACAAACCTTGCTATGAAGGAAACCTCTCTCAAGGAGCCTATAAATATATCTGCTTCTCCTCATTTGAAGATATACCAAGTTAGAGAATTAGAATCACTTACACTTCATAGGTATGAAGGGGGAAAGAAATTGACAACTTCTCTCTCTACTTCTAAACCATTTTGTGTTGCTGTTTGATTGCTGTGAGGTGAATGTTGGAGCATTACTAGGCGGATTTTGGCAAGGGAACTTCAACCGTGTAATTCTTTCTTTATTTTCTTCCCTTTGTATTATCAAACATATGAACATGGTTATCTCTGTTTGTATGTGCTCAGTAATGTCTAGCATGAGTTAAACTTCTCTAGTTGGGATGCTTTAACTTTGTAGTGATTTTTTAACTAGTTTTATGTTATATATTGATGTTTGAATTTTAGTTCTTGCATGATAACTCCTTCATATTCATCTTTAGAACTAAAAGTGAATGCAAATCATAAATACAGACATGATTTATGATTAGAACTCAAGAACTAATATGGATAAGTGTTTAATGAAGGAAACTTTGTTATTTCCATGCTAAAACCTAGATATAGGATAACATAGTCCATAGGGTGATACTGTGGGTACTTCATATACAGGGGTGAACTTATTTAGAGCTTAGACATAAGACTTGTAATGAAACTTTGACGTTAGTTGCTGAAAAGCACGCATCAATTGCTATAACATCCATTGTCGGAGCATCAATTGCTACAGCATCCATTGCAGGAGCATCATATATATATATATATATATATATATATATATATATAACATAATGCTATCAAAAGTGATTTACTTAGTGAAGAACATTCCAACTATCTTTCTCACTTGAATACACTCTATATTTACTTAGCTTATTTGTTTTCTGTTATCTCACACATACTCTTATTTTATTTGTTATTTTATTACTTGTTTCTCACTAGTTAAACTACCATTTTAAACTTTAGAAATCAATCCAATCCTTGTGGGTACGATCTCTACTTTTTTTACCTTTTATCCACAACAGAGGGGGTGCCTGCAAAGACACTCTGATGCTCAAGTCAGTTTTGAGAATTGTGGAGTATGCTGGAAATGGGTAATGCGTACCTTGTGTGGCTATGCGAGCTAGTATTTATAGAGATCTGTGCTAGCTCTAAACCGTTGGATCGATCCGGTGAATTTGAGCCGTTGAGGCTTGAAAAAGAGGGCCTTGGATGTGGATCCAAACCAAACCAATCAATTCCCGCGATTCACTAATAATAAAAACCGAACAGAACCAATAAAAAGCAGTTTTTTGCGGTTTTCGGGTTGGATTGGTTCAGTTTTGAACACTCCTAGTGAGGGGTGAGCAAGAGACAGGTTAGAATAGAAAGTTATAACCAATGCAAATTCAGTCTCAAATTTTGATGGAACTATTTTGTAGGCTCTAATTTGTCTCTAAATTCGAACAAACTCAATAAGCTCCTATTGGAACTTTGTGTTGTGTGAATCGAAAAAAGTCCCACATTAGAAAGAGTAGGCACTTTAAGAGTGCTTATAAGTGTGGATACTCTTATTTTATTTGTTATTTTATCAGTAGCTGTAACACTGTCACTGTCAAATACAGTTGGTTGCACAACCCTATCGCTGCTAAAGTTCCAGTCCCATTCTTCTGATTCGTTGATTATTACATCTCTACTAATCACAATTTTCTCTTGTGTTGGATAGTAGGAGTGTTCAAAACCGAACCAAACCAATAGAAAACCTCAACGAACTAAACCAAACCGAAAACCACAAAAAACCGCTTTTAATTGGTTCTGTTTGGTTTTTATTATTGAACTGTGCGGTTCGGTTCGCGGTTTTGATTACGGAAACCGAACCAAACCAAACCGCAAAATCCTATATACAATACAGTTTTTTTTAATATGAATATGCAATGTATATAAAATCTAATTTTTGATATGAATCTGATATCAATCTATTTTTGATATGAATCTGATATGTAGCTTCAACTATGCTCTAATGTTTTAGCACCTCTAGCGCGAGTTCAAATCATTTTTTGCTATTACAAGAATGCTTTGGAACACATGTAAATATGATGGAACCTCATAAAGAATGTTTTTCTTCTTTTTTCTATTTATTTTTCTTGTTTGAATTGATATTTATTTTGTATGAACGTGTTTTGATGCTAATTAGTAATTATATGCAACAACACAAACTATTTCTTAAATTTATAAATTGTGTTTTGTCTTGTAAAAAACCAAACCAACCGATTCAAACCGCATTGGTATCATTTTTTTTAAACCAACCGAATCAAATCAAACCGCATTTACTTTAACGTTGCAGTTCAGTACACTTTTTTGCTCAAAACCGATCAATCCGTACCGCAAACGCCCCTACCTCTCACCCCTTCCGGAACATACAAATCTTTGGATTAACCTTATCCATCCAGACGAGAGTTCAACTAAGCTTCATTTTGTTTAATCATTTTGTTCGCCAGTCACTACCAAAATTCTTAATTCGTCCCTCATATTTTGTACTTTTGTGTGTGTAGAGTAGGTTAAACAAAATGAAGCTATTGGCTAGGTTTTCCACTTTCTACAGCTAGCTTACAACCGCAAAGTCTGCGATTCTGTGTTCTTCCTTACACTCTGCGTTGTTGACCTCGTAGCTCCCTACTATAATTCTTTGGAGATGCAACCTTTTCAGAGTAAGAAATTTATTTAGTTGTCTCAAATTACTTTTCAATAAAAACGAGTAGGATACCCGTGCATACGCACAGGTGCTGTCGTGTTATTTTTATGAATGAATTTAGACAGTATTTAAATAGTTTGAACATTACCCCGTGAAAATAGAGACAAATTTAAAGTAGATAAAAAAGGAGTTTCAAATTAAAAATAGAAAAATATTAAAATCTAAAAATGTAAAAGTATCATTTAAAAACAATACATGCATTTATCCCGTGTTTTTTTATATATCAGTGAAGTGTTCTTTTATAAATCAGTGTTGTTATCCCGTGTTTTTTTTATATAATAGTGCAACTATCTCGTGTTTATATATCATTGCAGTCATACCCGTATTTTTTATATATCAGTGCAGTTATCTCGTGTTTTTTATGTATCAGTGCAGTTATCTCATAGTTTCAATTGATTATTTGAGTTGATTAGTAGATTATAGTAGATAGTAAAAGATAGATAGTAGATTATTAATAAGAAATATTTATCCCGTGTTTTTTTATATATCAGTAACAATTATTTGTCCTTCTTTTGGTATTAGTGACAAATATTTGTCCCATGTGTTTTAAATATTAATCAGTTTAAATAGTCATTAAGTCTTCTTCTTTTATTAGATAGTAGGTTCATAGTAATTTTCAAAAATTATAATTATCAATGACAAATATTAATCCCGTGTTTTTTATATATCACTGCAGTTATCCATTGTTTTCTATATATTAGTGCAGTTATCTGGTAGTTTCATTTGATTATTTTAGTTGATTAATAGATTATAGTAGATAGTAATTTTGTTAGATAGTAGCTTATCAATAAAAAATAATTGTTTTAAATATTAATTAATCTTCTTGTTTTTTAGATAGTAGGTTTGTAGTAGTAGTCTTCAAAAAATTTAATTATCAATGACAAATATTAATATCGTGTTTTATATATATCAATGCAGTTATCTCGTAGTTTCAATTGATTATTTCAGTTGATTAGTAGATTATAGTAGATAGTAAAAGAGAGATAGTAGATTATCAATAATAAATATTTTTCTTAAATATTAATCAGTAGTTGAAATAGTCATTAAATATTATTGTTTTTTAGATAGTAGGTTTATAGTAGTCTTCAAAAATTTTAATTATCAATGACAAATATAAATCCTGTGTTTTTTTATATATATATCAGTGCAGTTATCCCGTGTTTTTTTTATATGTCATTGCAGTTATCCTGTAGTTTCAATTGATTATTTGAGTTGATTAGTAGATTATAGTAGAATGTCAATAAGAAATATCTATCCCATGTTTTTTTTATATATCAGTAACAATTATTTGTCCTTTTTTAATTAGGTATTAGTGACGAATATTGTCACTGAGTTTTAAATATTAGTCAGTTTAAATAATCATTAAGCCTTCTTGTTTTTTTAGATAGTAGATTTATTGTAGTTTTCAAAAATTATAATTATCATTGGTAAATATTAATCTCGTTTTTTATATATCACTGCAGTTATCCCGTGTTTTTTATATATCAGTGCAGTTATCTCGTAGTTTCGATTGATTATTTTAGTTGATTAGTAGATTATAGTAGATAGTAAAAGTTAGATATTAGATTATCAATAAGAAATATTTGTTTTAAATATTAATTACTAATTTAGATAGTCATTAAGTCTTCTTTTTTTTAGATAGTAGGTTTGTAGTAGTAGTCTTCAAAAAATTTAATTATTCGTGACAAATATTAATCTCGTGTTTTTTTTCATATATCAGTGGAGTTATCCCGTGTTTTTTTTTATATATCAATGCAGTTATTTCGTAATTTCAATTGATTATTTTAGTTGATTAGTATATTGTAGTAGATAGTAAAGGAGAGATACTAGATTATCAATAAGAAATATCTGTTTTAAATATTAATCAGTAGTTTAAATAGTCTTTAAATATTATTGTTTTTAGATAGTAGGTTTATAGTAGTCTTCAAAAATATTAATTATCAATGACAAATATTAATCTTGTGTTTTTTTGTATATCAGTGCAATTATCCCGTGATTTTTATTGATCATTGCAGTTATCTCGTAGTTTCAATTGATTTGTTTAGTTGATTATAATAGATATTAAAAGATAGGTAGTAGATTATCAATAAGAGGTGTTAGTAGATTATCAATAAGAGTGTAAACAGGTTTCAGAGAGAAAAATTAAAATTTTAAGGTGATAGTTTTGTTTTGTTTTTTAGTGTGACTCATTTACATTTTTATAGGTAATTTGAATAGAGTAGTGTTTGTATAAATTTAGAAATTTAGTTAAAAAAATTAAATTGAAGTGATAAAAGAAAGAGAATAATTATTTATGGAAAAATTAAAAGTAAAGTAAAAAGAAAAAAAAGAAGAAAGAGAGTGTAAGAGAAAAGTGAAAAGGAGAAAAGATAGTGTTAGAAGAAAGAGAAAAAAGGAAGAAAGAGAGTGTAAGAGAAAAGTGAAAAGTAAGAAAGAGAGTGTAAGAAGAAAGAGAAAAAAAGAAAAAAAAGAGTGTAATGACATTTTTACCTTTAAATTAGATATGTATCTTGTTAATAAGAGATCCAAATTGGTAATTTCATAAGAGGTTTGTTTGTATAAATAGATATTAGATAGATTAGGCTTAAATATATGTTAAGCTCCTGTAAATATGACCAAAATCCATTTAAGCCCCTATAATTTTTTTTCTTTCAAATGACCCTTGCAAATATTAAGCGTTTGCGGTTAATCCCCTCGGTCAATTTTCCATAAAAAAGGGCTTAAATATATGTTAAGTCTCTGCAAATATGACCAAAACCCATTTAAGTCCCTGCAAATTTTTTTTAAAATGATACTCGCAAATATTAAGCGTTTGCGGTTAAACCCATAATTATGGCTAACAGTGATGACATCAGCATGACATCATCAATAACGTCACTGTCACGTGTCATTATCTCATTAGACCATTGTGCCACGTCATCACCCCAAAAAATGAAGATTTTGTTTTCCAAGAGAATCGAACATGCAACCTCCTTTTGGTGCCCACCAACAATTACCACTAGGCCACAACCTTACTTGAATAAATTAAGAAAACTACAGATATATAATACATCATTCCAATTAATTAAATAAAAAAAATCGGTTATTGATCTTCATCTTCTTTCAAAAATCAAACCAAAGAAAAAAACACAAATGGATGAACGAAATCGCAAATGGATGAACGAAGTCGCAAACGGTTATTGATAATCTCGTTTCTGGGTTATTGATGATGATTAAAACGAAATGAATCATTAATTTCACTTTCCTTTGTTGTTATTGTTGATGTTTTTGAAGATATTGATGAACGAAATCGTTTCTGGGTGAACGCAAATCTGGAAACGCAAATGGGATTTTTTTGGTGGAAATGGAAAACTAAGCAACCAAAATCGTAATGAGTTTGTGTTTGCAAATTCGATTTTCCCAGATTTGTTGGTGTTTGTGTTTGTGTTCAAGATCTGTTGGTGTTTATGGAAGATGTTGTTCCCAAATAAGATCTTGTTTTTTTATTTTGTTTATCGAATTATTTATGTATTATATACTACTAGTTGACTTAACTTACCAAAAAAATCAAATTGCTTAGTGGTATTTGTGAGTTTCAACAACTTTAGGGTCATGGGTTCAACACCCATGTTCCTCCAAAATGTTAATATTTTTTGGTAACAAAGGTGCCCCACATTATTGCCATGCAAGCGCCACGTGGCAGCCAATGGGATGTGGCACATGTCAGTGCCACGTGGCAGTGGTGACATGGGGTGATGTCGTGGTGTTTAGTGACACTTGGCATTGATTATCATTCTAATGTTTTTTTATGGAAAGTTGACCGAGGGGCTTAAAACGTTTAATATTTGCAATGATCATTTTAAAAAAAAAAATTGCAGGGGCTTAAATGGATTTTGGCAATATTTGCAGGGGCTTAACATATATTTAAGCCTAAAAATTACTACTACTTTTCATTAACACCAATATTTATTATTTCAAAAACAAAATGTAACGCCAATATTTATTGTTTTTTAGCTAATTATTTATTATTTATTTTTCTAAAACAAATCAACTAACTTAAATGAAAGTTGACTCAGTTGGTACGGAGTTGACTCATTCTCCGCAAGGGCTCCCGCTGCAGGCGTGATGACCTATTTGGTGAGTAATCTGTAAGTACATTTGTAAGTACTTAAAGAGTCGTGAGGCCTGCCCTGAATATGGTGATCCCCCTCGACCCCAACTCACTCAAACTTTTTGTAACCAAAAAACTTAACTCAAATCTACAATATAAGAAACAAAATGATCTAGCAGAGTTCCTTATTTAATCAATTTCAATTTTACCCTTATTTGATCTCTAGTCAATTATTAGAGGACAAGTTCATTTGAGTAGGGACTAAGGATGGCTTGTATTCAGTTAGGTTGGGTTACCATTTTATTAATTATAATGTTCTTCTGATATAACTTCTTCTAGCAAAAGTTCGAATTATGTTTTTTCGAAGAATTTGTGGAAGATCAACACTCTACCCATACACTTTCATCTTCTTTGGCAAATCATGAAGAGGGTTGTTCCGATTTGTAGCAAATTGCTCGACAAAGGGGTTTGTTGCTCGAATATTTGCAATAGATGTGATTTGGCTACTGAAACATTGGAACACACTTTTAGGGTATGTTTGGATGGAGGATTTGGGAGGGGAGGGGAGGGCTTGATTTTCAATTCTAAATCGATGAAGCTATAAAATGTTTCTAAACAAAAATAAAGTGTGATTAACAATGTTTTATCATTATCTATCATGTTATTCTTTTAATTTTTTAAAATCTCAAATAGATATTAAAATATAGACCAAACCCTCCAAACCCCTCGCCTCCAAAACCCTCCCAAATCCCCCTTCCAAACATACCCTTAGGGATTGCTTCTAAGCCTCTCAGGTTTGGTTTTGTTCTCCTCTAGGGTTTTGATTTAGGGATCACATCAACTATTGGCTTCATAATTTCAATTATGAAGCTCCATCTAAGGTAAAAGAGATGGTAGCCTCGTTTCCACAATATTTTGTGGGCTAGAAATCAGAAGATTTTTTGTAGGAGAAATTTCCAAAATATTTATTTGAAGTGTTTTGTAACTGACTAAATAAATGTGAAATTGTTTATGAATTGTACTATTGAGAATGGCTTGTTGGTTGAGTGCATTTGGATTGAGTGGAAGGTCACAAGGTCGAATCCTTGTGTTGGGAATTTTTATTTTGTGCGTGATTTATTTAAACTGACAATAGGGAAATTAAAAGGTGCGAAATGCCACCTAGAGGATTTGAACTTGGATCGCCATAGTGAACAAATGCAGCGCCTACCTAATAGACCAACACGACTTTTGAGAAATAATGCGAAAACTAACGTTATCTAACTTTTACTTGACATTTTTTAGGAGAGAAATATATCTGTTATCGATTCTATGGTGCATGCGCTGAGCTCAATCAATGGTTACCAAAGTACAGGGGTGGTGTCTTCTCCTCTATTCGTCCTCCCTCATTTGGTTTCGCGACAGTGGTGGTTTCCACCTAATGTTGGTTTCTTCAAATTGAACGTGGACGTTGCCTTTCAGAGTGATGGTGTTTGGAGTTTGAGCGCTTTAGTGAGGGATCCTTGTTAGTAAGTGGGTTAGCAAAATCCTGATCAAGTGTGGTTAGAGGTTACTCCACTCATGATCTAGAATGTGATTGTATCTAATTGTCCCTTGTGGTTTTAATGTGAGGAGTTTTTTTAATAAAAAAAAGTAGCCTAATTAAAAGTGATGTCATTAATTGAGAGTATAAATCACCATTTAATGAAAATGACAATTTGAGAAAAGTTGAACTTATTAAATGGGAATACTCATTCATCCCATATTATATGTCACTTTGAGTCATTTCACACAAATTAATAAAAGTAGTTAATTTTGTATTGAGAAAAGAAATTGTGGGTTAGTTTACCAAATTATCCTTCATTATGATATAGGAAAGATAAATTAGTAGAATTGTAAGAAAAGATATTATTAAATATTGAAGAATATAAAGGGAAAAGAAATACACTTCACTAATATGTAAAACGTCATGTAATATGCGATAGTTTTTTTTGGCTAAAACGTGATATCTACTTTCTATATAATAAAATCATATGTCAGGAAAATTATATTTTTAGACATCTTAGAATTTTTCCATTTGTCACAAATTAGGGGCAAAATAGTAAATGTTTCGCAAAAAGACAAAAAAACCAGCTTTCACAGCTTTTAAAAAAAATAGACTTACTGATTGACGCGCTAACGCGTGTCTGACACACGCTGACGCGCACTGACACATGTCAGATCTACTTTCTATATAATAAAATCATATGTCAGGAAAATTACATAACAACTTTTGTAGCTTTAAAAAAAACAGACTTACTGACTGACTTGTCAGACTTTTTTAATTTTTTTTTTGAAAAAAACTTAATTTTTTTTCAGTTCTTTTTTCCGAATTTTTTTTCCATTTTTTTTCTAAAAAAATAAACTTTTTTGTCCATTTTTATTTTTAATAAAAAACAAATTTTAGTAACTATTTTTTAATTTACTCAATTTACTACAATTAATCAATTAACGACTACCAATTGTCAAACAAAGACTTACCTCTAACAAAAGTTTCAAATTAATTTTATTCAAAAAATGAAATTATTAAATTAATATTATACTCAATAATTAAATAATCTAAAATTTTCTATTTACTATAATATTTCTATTAAAACTATTAAAATCAATCAATTTAACCACTAAAAATTGTAAAAAAAAAACTTTAACCACTACCAAAAATTATAATTTTTTTTTATAATTAAATAAATATGATTAAATTAATATTAAATCATATAGAAAAAAGGAGTAAACACGTGGCAAAGGGAGGCAACAAGAGACCGATAATGGGATCGGCAACGAGAGTGCCAACGGGAGTGCATATTTTACATTAAATCTCATTTTATTTTTTCTGTCATTTTTACTCGATCTAAAATTTACTATTTATTATAATTTATCTAATAAAACTATTAAAATCAATCGATTTAACCACTAAGAATTGTAAAAAAAAAACTTAAACCACTACAAAAAATTACAAAATAATTTTTTATAATTAAATGAATATGACTAAATTAATATTAAATCATATAGAAAAAAGGGGTAAACACGTGGCAACGAGAGACTGACAATGAGATCGGCAAAGAGAACGACAGCGGCAACAGGAGTGGCAGCGAGAGAGGCAATAAGAGCGCTAACGAGAGTGCCAACGGGAGCGCCAACGTGAGTGCATATTTTACCTTAAATCTCATTTTCTTTTTTATTCATTTTTACTCCATTATTAATACTATAAGAAGATACCAATTTTTTTTAACTTTTTTTAATACAACTATTTTGCTAAATTTGAAAATATAGTCTTTTTAACACAATATATTTATAATTTCGTAACAAACTATAATATATTCAGTACTGCTCAGGTAATATGAAATGAATGGAGAAGTATCTTGTAAAATCTATTTATATCTTAAGACTATGGCTATAAGTCAAAGGAAATATTAATTGTAAGTGAGTGAGTTACCAGGTTGGTGAAATTTGTTGACAGGCTACGTCAAGAGAGAGAGAGAGGGACATTGGAGAGGGGTCACATGAGATGGCACAAAGCACAAAGAGGTGGTATGGGTAGGCGTGTGAGCTGTGATGTAAACAAAGTTAAAACCATCACGAGCGATTGGCAGGTAAGAGCGTCGACATTGAAGTTCCCCAAGAAAGAAGCAACAAACTTTGGACCTTTTCTCATTGCATTGAAAAAATACAATACACCTTTTGTTTCTTCAGCGACAAATTAGGCCATACTGCAGAGTGCAGACCTACTTCACACTACACACCCCTGACACTTTTTTATTTTCTAAATTCATGTCTATTTTATTTTTATTGAAAAAATTAGTACTATAAATTTTGGATATGATAGATTAGAAATGAATGCTAACTATAACAACCCAAGAGTACTCTTATATTTTGGAATAATTCATTGAAGTGTATGTATAAACGATATTTATTAATATTTTTTGTATTGGGTTGTAGTATTCTTAGTACCATTTAATACAATTTCTTTTATTGAAAAAACTCAAGCGTACTTGGATGGACGGTATACGTCTCTTTCAATTTAACCACAATCCTAAGTTCAAATTCTGTTTTGGAAATGCATCATTTTTAAAATGAAATAATAACTTTGACCTCTTTAGCCATCTAGTCAAGGGTTCGATATCTGCATATGAAAAAATATTTAGTGTGAAAAGTCAACCTTTTAAAAAATTTCATTATCTCAGGAGGTCAAAGTTAATCTTGAATTTCACGATTGCCCCAAACAATTTGGAAACCCGGTTCAAATCTTAAAAGTTGAACCCTAATTATATTTTTATCAAATACTAATTTTTTTTTCATTAATCATATACTAATTTTTTTCATAAATCATATATAAATTTTTTTCTAAACGTTAAAGTACCTCAAAAACATATTTTTTAACATCGCACTTTATGTACTTTGTCATGATTTTTTTTCACCAAACTAGTTATTGAGTAAGAAACTTTGCGTATTTGAATACGTAATTTTTTTTCCTGAACTCTAATGTGCCTAAAACACACTGCTCAACATCACACTTTACATATTTTATTACGAAATTAAATTCTTTTTTTACCAAGCCATTTACTGAGAAAGAAACTTTACGTATTTGAACACTTAAAAAAATTTCTTAATCTAAAGTACCCCCAAAACACACTGCTCAACATCATACTTTACATATTTTGTCACAAAATTAAATTCTTTTTTCATTAAATCGTTTATTGAGAAAAAAAATTCGCGTATTTAAATATCTAAGTTTTTTTCATAATCTAAAGTACTTTGATATGAAATTTTTAAGTAATTTTTAAGTAAATATCTAAAAAATGATCGACCTGTTAAGTTTTTTAAGTAATTTTTTTCTTTTTATTGATATGAAATTAAAAGCAAAAATGCAATTTTGGTCTTTTATATTTCTCTAAAATTTCAATTTTTTTATGTTTTTTTTTTCATTTTGCTTCTTTATGTTTCAAAATTGTTACAAAATAGATAAAATATACGGTAAATATAAAAATTATTATTTGCCATTTCTCAATTTTAATCATCACTCTCAACTTTTTCTGTACTTTTCTTTTCCTTCTTGCTCAAAAAAATATTGTTTTCCTCTCTTTTTTTATCTCAAATAATAAGTGGTTCCCATATATATATCAAATTCACAGCAGTATATTACAATAATAATACTGAGAACACAAGTAATTACTGCAAAATATAAATATAGATGAATAATTAATTTATTCAAATATTATTACGTTTATTTTAAATAGTTATAAAATAGTGGACTGGTTGACTATAGGATTATCCGATCGAGGCGGATAAATACGGTACATTTCAATTGCCCTTGCCAGACGCCTGTATTGACGTACGCTTGCGGCATTTAGCTATAGTCAAAGAGTACACTAATAGTATAACTTTTAATTTAATTTAATTAGAATTAATATCCATTTATGGCAATCATATGAGTATGGACAAGTGTATGATTAAATTAAAAGCATAACTAGAGTAGTAACCATCATCAGGAGAGTAATCGTCGCAACAACCTTCTTCATTTTGATAAAATGAATCAGAGGATGAGGAAGATGCAGTTTGAACCTTTTCCTTTCCTCTGGTTTTACTTGCAAAAGAAGAAGAGGTAACCTTGTTAATGGTTTGATCTTGGAGAAGATTCATAATGTTCTGCAAATTTTCCAGAACATCTTCTTTAGAGGTGGAAGCAGCAAGGGCTGCAGAGATCCTAGCCTTCTGATTGAGGAACCTGCAAGTCTCTGGATCAGCAACCTGCAAAGATCTTGGATTGTTTTTGAACCAGTCGGTTACGCTAAGAGAAGATGCCATTGAAGCATCAAACTTAGGCCACCATTTGACAAAAGACTGTTTATAAAAGGATGAAACATTCTTTAGGTGATAATCACCAATCTTGTATTGCCAGGGATTCTCTAGTCAAGGGTTTCATACCTACCTAGGACACTTCCTATGTGCAAGTAGTTAAAATTGTCCAATTGATGGGTTTTCACACTTTTCTCAGAGAGAAGATGAAGTTCTATATATATATATATATATATATATATATATATATATATATATATATATATATATATATATATATATATATATATCTTTTTCTTCGTACTTTTTCTTGATTTTATCGCCTGAGTGCGATGTTATTGTTGTTCGTCGTCTTGGTGCGGCGTTTAAGATTCTCGTCTTGTTGCGGTGTGCGTTTGACTCAGATCGACAGATCAACTTTGATATAGTGCAAATTCAAACAATGATTAGGGTCTCAATATTACAGATCAACTTGGAAGTTGTGAGTTTGTTAGTGGATTCATCATTCTATGTTTCACTAGAGCTGTCAATTTGGGCCCGGCCCATTTGGCCGGCCCAATGGCCCGATTTTTTGGGCGGGCTTGGGCTCTAAAAATAGTAGCCCAAAATTAACGGTATCTTTTTTGGCCCGACCCGATGGGCCCGATGATATTATTGGGTCGGGCCGGGTCGGCCCGATGGGCTATGGGCCGGCCCGTTACTTTTTTGTTTTTTTTTTCACATTCCTTTTCCATCCCATCTAAAAAAGTAAAAAAAACAAAAATAGAAAGAAATGCAAATAGTCAGTACAGTAATGACCCGTGTGTTATGTGTGTGTGTTACTGTTAAAGATATGAATAATCAATCTACACTGGAATAAATTGTAATCTACACTGTTAACGAAGCAAGTTTTCAACTTTTCATCATTGGACAAATATTCATCTTGTAATTAGTGTGTCGGTAGGAAATATGATTAATTAGTTAAAGAATTAAAAAAAATTTAAAAAAATGGGTCGTTGGCCCATGGGCCGGTATTGGGCGGGCTCGGGCCGTAAAATTTGCGGCCCATCAGAATATCGGGCTAGCCCGACCCTGCCCATATACGTTGTTTGGCCCGATGGGCTGGGCCGGGCCGGGGCCGAGCCCGAGCCCGGCCCATTGACAGCTCTATGTTTCACTAATGTTGAATTTGTATTATATTCAAATTTAATTTATGAAATTGAATGAATCAATATTTTTTAATCAAAAAATAAATCATACAAAAGGCTATCCTAATTAGGTAGCTCAGTTGGCGAGCTAATAAATATCGAAGAAGTGCACCAAAGACTTATAAGTAGAGGTCTCGGGTTCAAACCTAAAAACTAACATTTTTCCAATTCTCCCGCCGAGTATACTACCTTAATTTGAATATCTTTTGTATTCAAAATGGGTGACATCGACTTCCATCGAGATTGGAAAATGCATCGTTACCAATATTAATGCATCTACCTCTCCTCACATTTATTGAATTAGTTAACCTTTATTGTCAATATCAATGCATCTACATCTCCTCACATTTATTGAATTAATTAACTTTTATGTTTTGATGAAGTATATTTTGGAGTAATGAAATATTTTAGCTCAAAATTTTAGGATAAAATATTTCAATATACTTAAAACACTGTATTACACTACAAAATTACTTCATCAAAACACACTCTAAAGGTATTTTTGAAATAATAAATTAATTTTTTGAAAGCGAAATAATAAATTAATATATATATATATATATATATATATATTAATTAACATTTGTTATATTTAAGTCCACCAGAATTAGTCATTATTTATTATAACTGAGTTTGGGGGGCATACTTACTTTGCTTAAATAATATTAAAACCTGCCCAATTTGACGATTTTGATTGTCTAATTTTTTCAACATGGCTATTTTGGTATCTATATTTTATAACTACAACCTTTCGATTAATTTATAACTACATTTTCAAAATCATGAATCTTTAACACTTTCGATCTTCGAAGATTTTAGATTTTGGAAAAGTAGTTGACCAATAATACACAATCCATGATTTTTGAATAGCAGAAAGCGCAGTAGAAAATATAGACACAAAAACACTAAATTGATTTGAGAGAATCATAAAATAAAAATCGACAAAAATAAAATAAAGAGACCAAAATTATTAAATTGACAAAGGTGAAGCACTAAAAAGGCAATCTATCTACTATCTATTTATCTAATTTTTATTTATTTATTTAAAAAAAGATAGGACTATTTAAATTACCAAATTGCCTCTGTATCTATTTTTTAAAAATTTACTATTTTTCAACTATTGGTTTGCTTTTATTTTAGAAAAGATAGGGCCGTTTAAATTACCAAACTACCCCTGCATCTTTTTTTTAAAAAGTTTACTATTTATCGATTATTGTTTTGCTTTTGGGTCACGACGGGTAAACATAATAAGTCGACAATTTAACTTCATTTCTATAAGTACATAACAATATTTTGAATCATTCATATCAAACAACATGGTACGACCCATGCGTAGGCATCGGTGTAGTGCTAGTTAAGTCTTAAAAAAATACAACCTCTATCCCATATTATATGACTTTCTAGCCAAAAAATTTTGTCTCATCATACATGACTTTTTAGAATCCCAATAAAAGATTAATGTTTCTTTCCTACCATACCCTTCATTATTTAATAATATCTCTTTAATAACTCTACTAAATTATCTTCTAAATGTCATTAATAAAAGTTAATTTGGTTAAATAACTCACAATTTCTTTTTCCCGTATAAAATTAACTAGTTTTTTTAATACGTGTGAAATGATCTAATACGAGACTGATTGATGTGAAATTATAAAAAGAATTCTTCTCTGCACCTCAATCAATGTTTTTTTCTTCACTCATTCTTCTTTCCTTTTCACCCTACTCTCTCTCGGTCTCACCTTACCACATTGTCCCTCTCTGCTTTCTACTGTGAAACTTCGTTATCTGTCTTCCTCTCTTTTTACCCTTTCAATTCATTTTCAACCTAGCTTAGCTGACTAGGCCTGCTTCCTTCTGTTACTTTACTCTACTCTACTCTACTCTCTCTT
Organism: Astragalus membranaceus; assembly: GCA_039519185.1. Taxonomy (NCBI): domain Eukaryota; kingdom Viridiplantae; phylum Streptophyta; class Magnoliopsida; order Fabales; family Fabaceae; genus Astragalus; species Astragalus membranaceus. The sequence goes on from CM076846.1 coordinate 10,313,947, forward strand.
ACATCCTTTTCTTTCTACCTCACATTCTTTCTTCTCTTCTCTTTTTAAATCCCTTTCTCCTCACCACAAAGCTGAAAGCCACAGCAAAGCAAAGTAGAGAGATAGAAAGAAAGAGAGAAAGAAACCCCATTTTCTCAAACCTCTCCTTTGGTCAAACATCTTCCACATTCTATCACTCATCAACACTACTCATTCAGCTCCAAATGGAAGTAAGTCTTTGTTATATATACTTGAATCTTAGCTAGCTAGGTTGTTTATCTATGTGAAGTAACTAATTATTGATTGTTTTGTGGGGGGGTGTATTTTGTTTTTTTGGGGGGGTGTAAATATGATATAATAGGAGTACCATTACAAGAGGAACCATCATCATGTGCCAGCATTTGGGAGCTGGGATTGGAATGACAATCTTCCATTCACACAGTGCTTTGAATCTGCTAGACAAGCTGGTTTCCTGCGCTATAGTTACTCTGAGCATCCTGAAGAAGAAGAAGAAGACAGAGATCTTTATGTTACTGGCGATTTGTACGATAATCATGTTGTCACACCAGCCATGATCGTTGTTCCTCGCAGAAGGGTATGTTTGTAATGTTACAAAATTCATCTCTTTCGGCTTCTGCTTTTTTTTTCCTTCTGTTTATTAATAAGCTTGGGTAATTTTCTTTTTATTTTCTGAAATGAGCAAAGAGAAAAAAATGAATCCTCATATGAGTGAGTGAGGGACATAGTCACAGTCACTCAGACTCAGCAAATTAAAATGATATACTGAAAGCATGCAAAAGAAAATTTTTGTTAAAATTATTATGTTGTTGTAATTAATTTTATGATTAAATAAAATAATAAAATATTTTTTTTGATCAGAAAAATAATAAAATATTTTACATATATATTTTTTTTGTTGACATATTTTACATATATTTAATAACTTACTCTGCTCGCAAATAAATTAGCAAAGATCCCTGGAGGCCTCGAATGAAAACAAACAAGATATACTTTATTTTTTTATGTCCATAGGTCTATCTTGTTTTTTTTGCATGAGCTTGAGGTTTAATCAAACTTTAATTAATTAATTAATTAAGGATCTTTTGTTTTTTAATTTTAATTTAGATAAAGAAAGCAACTTTGTCTTTGTCACACTTCTTTAGTGCTAGTAGTAATTAATTTCACTATGGTAGGCAAGACTTTATGGTGGGCCTTTTATTGAATTAAATTGAAATTAATGATTCACGCCTTAGCGTGTGAAATTATTAAAGCAACACTCTTTCTGACAACAAATTGTTTTTTTGGGACGATTGCTTTGCGGGTTACTCACGAAGTGTCTCAATCTTTTTAACGAAAGACTAATATCTACTCGTGTTTATTGTCGTCGTTCATGTCAACGGGTAGCCAAAAATAGAGACAATGGGATCCATTGGTATCATAACAAAAGATATTAAAGTAAAGTAATCAATGATACATACACTATATGCATGCTAGCAACTTCAAAGGTTGCTTTTTGTAAAGCAAAACCAAAGATAGAAGAATTGTTAATTTATTGGTAACATTATGATTTATGAATTGCAGGAAAAGGCAGGTTCCCAACATGAAAAGGATATGAAAAAGCAGAATTGGGTGAAAGAACCACCTAGCCCAATTCCAATATCAAGACCAACACCAAAGCCTGTTGATGAAGACTTGTATAAAATCTCACCAGACCTTCTTTATGCAAAAACTAGGAAGGTCTAGCCCACACCACACCCTTTTACTTTTTTGCACTTTACTTCTTTAGCAAAAGTTTAATTATAAATATCACTTTCTAATGCTTTTTTTTCAATGCAGAAGAGAGGGTTGTGTTTCTTTTCTAGCTGCTTGCAACCAACTTGCATTGCATGATGGAGGAAAATTTGAGAAGCTACTATAAATTTTAATGTACATACAAGTGAGAAATGGAGGAATTAATAGATAAATACTCTGTTGGATGAAATGATGTTTATTTCTCAGGACCAAGAAGATTATTGTGTGAAGATCTCGGTTGTTTGTTCTTATTCACTTCTATTTTTTAGTTTATTTTTGGGTGCTTGAAATTTTAGTATATGGTGTATTTTGGGGTGTGTATCATTGCTTGGAGTTGAACTTTGGTTGTAAAAGCTGAACTTACAAGCAGAAGTAAAAGAAAAAGGGTTCCAAAACTAATTCTCTTCCCGTCAGGTCATAATCCTTGCGAACAAATAGTTGTATTTTTTTTTTTATTATTACAAATGCGAAAAAGAAAAACAAAAAAACTACTGTAGAGAAAGCAACCCCAATAGGTCTTAAGAAAGTGTTAGGATACCAAAAAAAAAGGTAGTTAAGGGGTTGTTAGTTACTTTAGAATAAGTAGATAAGTTAGTTAGAATAAATATGAGTTAGTTAATGGGAAGTTACATCCCTTGAAGTTACATCCCTCTCATCTTTCCACTAACTACCTCTTTTTTATTCTATCTAACTAACAACCCCTTAACTACCTTACATAAGAGTACATAAGAGTACTTGGATGAGATGGTAGTGGTCTATTTCAGCTTAACCAAGGTTCTGGGTTTGAAAACAGTCTTGGGCATGCAGCAGTGTTAAATCTCTTGAGGGAAAGCTTTACCGCCTATTGTGGTCCTACCCGGCTCAAGGGATTAATATCTGCAATTGAGTGCAGAGGATACTCGATTTGTACCAAAAACCCCTTAACTACCTTTATTACATATCCTAACAGAGGAACTCGGCCAAGTCCATGGGACACTCGTGAGGCAGATCAAGATTCTAAGCAGAGTTGGCCCCATTTTAGCAAGATAGTCTGTTACCTTCTTCGAAACCTTGCATAATAGTGTGTAGCCAGCCATACTTTCCTTGCAAAAAAACTTAATATCTGCAATCTCATTACTATATTGACGATGCAGTGGAATTCCATGAAGAACATAATTAAGAACATCAGTGAGTCAGAGACACAGAACACTTCTTTGTAATTTGTAAATTGGTTTCCAACAAAAACTAATCCCATTCAAAAGTGCCATAACCTCAACTAAGACAATGTCATCCTTTTTCAATCTACTACCATAGAAAGCTCTTAAGAAATAATCACTAGACTTTCAAACCAGCCCAACAAATCTAGCTCTAAGAATACTACCATCTACATTGAGAGTGGGGCATTACTTTCCCCACACCCCCTCCTACTCTTTCACACCCCCCAACTTCTAAAAATCCTAAAATACCCTCAACTTAAAAAAAAAACACACACACACTCACACCCTCACACCCCTCACTTTCCCTTTCACTCTCCTCTCATTCGAACCCTATCTCTTTCACTCTCCCTCTCACTCAACTTCTCACAACTCACTCAATCTCACCCAATCTCCCACTCAATCTTCTCCACAAACACCCTCAAGACCACCTGGGTTTTGTTCGCCTCCTCTCACTCTCTCTAATCGTTCCATTTTCATTCAGGTAACCCTCTCTCCCTTCTGTACATTTGGGTTTTTTTTTCTGTGCATCTGCTGTGTTCGCATGACCTCATGCGAACACGTGAAAACGAAGGTGTTCGAATGAGGTCATGCGAACACCGTTCGAATGAGGCCATGCGAACACCTGTTCGAATGGGGTTGTTCGAACAGGTGCGAATGATTCTGTTCGAACAGGTGCGAATGATGCTGTTCGAACAGGTGTGACAGTATTGTTTCTGTTATTTTGCTGGTTATGTTGCTTAATTGGTTTAATGGTTGTTGTTTCAGATATGGTGAGGCATCGTGGCGGTAGTTCGCAACAGCCGGAGCGTAGGCCACCCTCGACGGCTTCCGAACGCAAACGGAGGCAAGATGGAGCTGAACCTTCCCGGAGGGGTGGGCGTAGGGACAGATTAGACGTCCCTCCTCCCCCACCGGAGGTTGATGATATTGGCCGGGATATTGAGCGTGATGCTCAATTTCCGGCATATGAGCTGGCCGGCCCTTCTGGTCATGCACATGAGGAGGTTGGTGCTCAACATGAGGAGGATGTTGAGCCTCAGGAGCCTGCTGCTGCTCCTAGGGCTACATTCCCATTCCCTGGTGGACCTGTTGATGGTTCTGTCATTCCCATTCACATCCCTTTGCCTTCCCTGAAAATTATGTAGAGCTTGTGGATGAGCCGGATGTCAGTGTGGTACGTGTTTTTTATGTTAATTACAGTAATAAGTTTCTTCTACTTATTTAAATCTACTTATTTAAATAATGTTATGTTATTTGTTTGACAGATGCTGCCAGAGCTCCTGGATATGGTGGATGAGATGGATGGGACCATCAATGATAATGTCCCAGAGCCAACCAGGAGCGTCTTTCAGCGCATCAAGAGGTTGCTCAACCCCTTCCGTAGGTTTAGGAGGAGGATCCTCAATGTGTATCAGAGGAGGGGGCGCAACACCCAGTAGGATGATGTCTTAGGGGGGGATATTTGTTTGGAACTTTTGTATAATTTAACTACTTTTTATATTATTAAGTATTTTTCTGATGTCATCTACTTAATTTGGCGCAAATTTATTACCTTTTTATTACAAACCATAACCATACATGAAATACGAAAGACATGAAATACGAAAGACATAAAACCAACATAAGCAAACAACTAACTAAGAAACTAGTGTTTCGGTAGTCCCTGTTCCAGAAGATAAATGATCTCTTCTGGAGTGCGTATTGTGTCCACGTACAACTCTAAGACTTGTCGCCCCATCGGAAGTGTAGCATGATATTCCATCATGGTCCCAACGTCGTCATCGTTGCGGATCTCCATAACTGAAAAATAGGTAGTCCCGTAATCAAGACGGTTGTACTTTCGGTAACGTATACGCTCCACGTCTTTACGCCACGCTCCCTCTGGACGAATCTTCCTCTCAGCCTTTTCCTTCAGTTGGGCGAAGGTGATGTCCTTACTCATCTTGCAGAATACATGGTTAGGACAACGAAACACAACACCATGTTCGTCGGTGGTGACAGTCCCATGGTGATGAAGGGCCGTTAGGAATTTGTCGTTTGAGTACTGGGTTGGGCACAATTGCCATTCCATTTCAGCTTGGTTGTAGCTGTCAAGAGGGAGATTAGGGTTTGGTGAAGAAGGTCTGAGGATGTGAACCCCCTTTTATAATAGGCATGGTGAAATGTCAGCCGTTGATTTCATTTTTAGATCACAAACCCTTTTAAATCTGAGCCGTTTAAATTCTATCCGTTCAGACACATTTTCCAAAGGGATTGACATCCACTCCTTTATCTGACACACATTTGACTGATTGTAAGCCGTTGATCAAAACTGTCGGTGGAATCTGAGACGTCCAATATCTGTCGCTCTGCAACACTGGTTCGAACAGCATCATGCGAACCTATTCGCATGACCCCATTCGAACAGGTGAAAAACACCCAAGAGGGTGTGTCCCCATATTTAACACACGCGAATGGCCTCGTGCGAACCTGTTCGAAGGCCCGTGTTCGAACAGGTGAAAATTCGTGAAAAAAAAGAGGTTTGGCCTGGCCTTTTGGTCATTTCACACCCTTATGGGGTGTGTTTTGAGTAGGAGGGGGTGTGGGAAAAGCAAACGCCTTGAGAGTGATGCCCCTAGGAGGAGTCCGAAACCATCAAAGATGAAAGGCCACTAGCCTTTTTGTCAAACGAACGATAGGACTAAAGCATAGTCTTAATAATACACTCAAGGAGCATCCAACTCAAATGCCATACCAGTAACATGACTAAACTATAGTCGTAAATAGGAGGATATTTACAAGAAAACTGATCATATGTCTCATTCACCCCACCCAAACATGCCCGACGGCCCATTTTTCATGGTTGGGCTCGTTAAATAGAGGCCTAAAAAAGAAGCAGGCTGCTTTGGCCCAACCCAGTTGGCCTAACGGCCAAACTGGACCAACTTCTTATGCGTTTGAATGTTTTTTATTGGTTTTCTTTTTTAACAGTTTGATTAGGTTGGGCTGGCCCGTTGGCTCAATGTTTTGGTATGGTCTAAGTAGACAACTAGTCTAATCCAGCCCAACCCATTTTTAGGTTTTTGCCCAGTAGGCTAGCCCGGGCCTTACAGCCAGCTCTACTATTGGCACTAAAGATATATGTTAATAAAATTTCCTCTTGTTGAGTAAATTATCTCCAATTGTCAAACACATTCCTACCAAGTAGACAAATTCTTGATGGGTGGTAGTGTTAAATTAGTTTATTTAACCGGTAAAGAGAAGAAAGTGTGATGGGTTATTGGAAGTTGATTTTACTACACAATAAAGTCATTGGAGAGAATCAATTCCCACCGAATTGGGGAGAAGATTCTCTGAAGTAGACTTTTCTCTTGACACGCTCATTTGTGAAATCTTCACCAATAACACAACTTTCACTCTCAATTTTTTTTAATATTTCTCTCTCACTATTTGACTTATCCAATGAATTTTTGAGATTTCGCTGCAAATAAAATCATTGGAGAGAATCCATACCCACCGAATTGAGGAGGAGATTCTCTCAAGAGACACACTCAATTGTTAAATCTTCACCATTCAACTTTCTCTCTCAAGTTTTTTAAATATTTCTCCCTCACTCTTTGACTTATTTATTGAATGACTGAGATTTCACTACACAATAAAGTCATTGGAGAAAATCCATTCCCACCAAATTGGGAAGGAGATTCTCTCAAGTGGATTTTTCACTTGACACGTTCGATTGTTAAATCTCCCCCATTAATTCAACTTCCGTTCTCAATTTTTTTCAGTATTCGTCACCCACTATTTGACTTATTCAATTAATGGTTGAGATATCACAGCACAATAAAGTCATTGGAGAGAATCCATTCCCACTGAATTGGGGAAGAGATTCTCTCAAGAAGACTTTTCACTTGACACGCTCAATTGTTAAATATCCACCATTAATTCAATTTTCTCTCTCACTCTTTGACTTATTTAATAAATGATTGGGATTTCACTGCACAATAAAGTCATTGAAGAGAATCCATTTCCACCGAGTTGGGGAGGAGATTCTCTAAAGTGGACTTTTCACTTGACACGCTCAATTGTTAAATCTCCACCATTAATTCAACTTTCTTTCTCAATTTTATTAGTATCTCTTTCACTCTTTGACTTATTCAATGAATGACTGAGATTACTGCACAATAAAATCATTGGAGAGAATCCATTCCCACCGAATTGAGGAGGAGATTCTCTCAAAGATTAGTTGGGCTTAATGAAACTTTATTTGTTCCCTCAAAAAGTCGTGGAGACCTTGGATTTAAAAATATAGAACTGTTTAATGCCTCATTACTCTTGAAGTGGAGACGAAGGTGCTTACAAATGAAAATCTCTCTTGAACTCAAATTTTCAATCAACCCGGAAAGGTCTCCCTTTTAGCTTTACAACAATGCACCTTCCTAAGCTACCACTACATCAAACTCCATGCCTAATAACAAAAAAGCGTAGCAATGACAAAAGGGTAGTCACATATTTAATGATATAAGTGAGATCAAACCTAAGCATGCCCCAAATCAACCTTTGGTGACACCATAAATCAGCAAACAATGATGAAATTTCCATATCCAGATAGCAATAATACATGATAACCAACCATGTGTTTGGAGGTCCCATTCTGATACGTACACAGTGTAATAGAAATGAAATGTATGATATTTTCAGTATGAAGGTATGCTACAACAGTGGATCTTATATAATTATGATTCCTAGTGTTGTTGTGAGAAGTAGAAGCAAAAACAGCAAAGATTTATGCTATTCCCCTAATTATTTATTACACACCATGCTGCCTTTGGCTAACTCTCAAATGGCTCTATGGCCCTCTTGTATTATTGCCTCTTATAGTTAATAAAGCAAAAAACTTTGTTTAAAGATGTTACGTGAACTAACAAAATACTGAACCCTACCAACTTGGATTTTGAACTCCCTTTTTGCCGCCCACATTCTCACGTTTGAATAGGCCCACCCCCATGAATTGGCGGGCCTAAAGCCAATTGAGGGGGATCACTTAAACCCTTGAAAAAATAAAACCCCCTTATAGACCTCCCTGAAATTATAATTTTGCACTAAGATCTCTAATTTTGCACCAAACTATGAAAATTGTGATGATTAGGTCGCTTAATGAGCTGTCAACAAGTGTCATGAATGAGCTGGAGGATTGGTCGTATCCATATTGAGAAAGGGTCTCGATTGCGACAACAATACTTCTCTATGTGTGTGTTTGCATGTAACATCCTAAATTTTCTAAGGTATTACTGTCAAATATTCAACATAACACATGAGTTTCTAGGATTCATTTATAAATTTTTTTATATACGTGCAATTTATTATTAAGAAGGGGTGTATTTTCTTTACTGTAGGAATGAGTGTAGCTTTTTTTTCCGACAAAAGGAATGAGTGTAGTTAGTAAGTAGTGTTTTTGATTTAGTTATTAAAATAAAGAAAATAATTAAAAGAAAAAGAAGAAGAGAAACTGAAGGATGAAGGAGATGAATGAAGCCTCGAGAAGCAAGAAAGGGAAAGTTAGGGTTCAATCCAAAGAAGTGCTCCTAAGATTACATTATTTTCTTGCAAATTCTTTAAGGTAACATAGAATAACCTCTCGCAGTGTGTGCTTAGGAATTTAACTTGGTTTGTATGTTTGGGTAATGGGAAATTCCTACATGTTTTTTTTAGGATAAATGAAAGGTGTATATGCATGCAAGGTGTTTGACTTAATTATTGTGAGAGAATTTCAGTTTTGAAATTGGTATTGAAATTAGTATATTTGTCGTAATGATTATGTTTCTGTCATTTACTGATTTAATAAGAAGAAAGACCGTATTCACATATTTAAAATTGGGGTTAGTCATGCTTAAGATGAAATTGGATGTTATGCATGTCATTCTTGAGATATATGAGTGTTACATTGCATGGCTTTCCACTTGTCCATCGAGGGAATATTGCCAATATTCCTTCTCACCAAGATCAATCAAGTCTATTATAGGGTTTTGCTTTTCCCACACCCCCTCCTACTCTTTCACACCCCTTAACAAATTTTATTCCAAAAATAACCTCGCGTGAGACGCTGCGAGGACGTGTTTTATGACTGTTCGAACGACCTTGTTCGAACAGGTTCGCATGACCTCATGCGAACAGTTTAAAAACGCCCAAAAGGGTGTGAAGTCAAAATTTAACACACTCGAACGATGTCGTTCGAATGTGTTCGAACGAGGTCATGCGAACAGGTTCGCATGACCTCATGCGAACAGGTGAAAAACGCCCAAAATAGTGTGAAGTCAAAATTTAACACACTCGAACGATGTCATTCGAACCTGTTCGAATGCCCGTGTTCGAACAGGTGAAAATTCGTGAAAAAAAAGAGGTTTAGCCTGGCCTTTTGGTCCTTTCACACCCTTATGGGGTGTGTTTCGAGTAGGAGGGGGTGTGGGAAAAGCAATACCCCTATTATATGGCTTCTAGTTTCATCATATGACCGGGGCCGACCCTGGGCCTAGGTTGGGGTGCAACCGCCAAGGGCCCAGGTTTGTAGGAGGCCCAAAAAAATTTAATACTCAACATTTTTTATACTAGTGTTATAACAAAAAATGATGTTATAATAGTGGGGGCCCTGATTGTTTTGTACTCGGCTTTTTTATAATAGTGTTATAACAAAAAAAATTATATACTCTTCCTTTAGTCAAACACTTGTTGCGTTCTCTTCTTCATTCTTCAAACGATTCAATTCACCTATTCTTCATTCAATTCACATCAAGAAACATTCCCCTTCTTCATTCCTCCTCTTCCTTCACCTATTCACCTTCGCCTTTAAATTTATTATCATGACAACGGTAAAAAACGCAACAAGATAAATAGTAGAATCAATTCCCTAATATTTCAAAACCTATTTGAGATCATCAATATCACAAGAGAGATTGAACGATTTGACAACTTTGTCAATTGAGAAGGATATGTCGGAGAACATTTAGTTTTACATTTTCAATCAATTGTAGTCATTACAAAAATTACAAGTTTTAAGTTTTCCTAAAAAATTTTAGGAGATCATTTTCCTAAAAATAGCATTCCTCACCAAATTTTAGCAGACACATACCAAATCTTTATATTATTAAATATTTTTACATTAGAACATTACTTCTAAGGTTAGGTAACTTCCCTTAAAAAACAACTCTTTTGACTGCTGAGATAATAACAACTCAAATAAATAAATAAATAAATGTAACTAAAACAAAGAGCTTTCCCAGAATCATGTTTAAACTTATGAGTACAAATTTGAAAATGCCTGTAACGGCCAAAAATGGGTCCCACCCTCAATTCTTCAAACTCATGACATTATTATTCTAATAATAATAATAATTTGAATTTCTCTCACTCTCACAAAACAACTTTGAACTCTGACAGCTCTGAACTGTCCCATAGTGTTTGCAAGCAAATCCCTCTTCTTTCTAATCTCTCTCTCACACTTCTAGCTTAGCCTTTTTAAATTAAAATTATAATTATAAAGAGAGATAAACAAACACGAAAGAAAGCAATTCTTAGATACACTAATTAATTAGTTACACACATCTAATTCATTTTGTAGTAGAAAACATGTCTGGTCACTGGGGAATTCTTGTTTCAGATCCATGTCTTCAGAACCAATTCACACAAGTGGAGCTTCGCAGTTTAAAATCCCATGTAAGTTCTTTTTTAGATATGCCAGAAAATGTTGAATTGAATCCTGTGTATTGCTTTTCTTGGAAAAGATTGGATCTTTAATGTTGTTATTGAAATTAGACTTCTGGGTCATGTAATGACGACTGTTTATGATGAATGGTTGGTTGGTGTAGTTCATGAGCATGAGGAGAGAGAGTGGGAAGCTTGTGATTGGGGATTTGGCTTCAACGATGTCAATGTTGAAGGGTGTGGGAGAAAATCTGAGTGAAGAGGAGAGAGCTTCTTATGTTCAGGATTTGTATCAGAACAGTGATGAGGAGGTTGATTTTGAATTGTTTCTTAAGGTTAGTTTTTTCATCTTGATTTTCTATCATCTCTCCAATTATCAACTTTTTTAGGGTAGTGTTTTTTTTTTGCATACTTAATGTCCACTATGATCACCTTTTTCTTTTTTCTAATGTCTAATCCCCTTGATGTTTTATTTTTTCTACCAATCTTAAATCTATTCAAATTCATTGAAAATGGGAGCAGAATATATCGAGCTGTCAAATTGAGCCAAATTGGGCCACCTGGCTCAGTCTAGCCCGGCCCAATGGGCCAAAGTGCAAAAGTGAGCTGGTCTGGGCCAGCCCAGCTATCGACTGGGCTGCATTTTTTGTAGCTCAGCCCAACCCAAAACACTGAACCAGCAGACCTTCCCGTCCCAGCCCAAAACAATGAGCCAGCATATCGTCCCGATCCAGTCTAATATTTAACAAAGGAAAGCACAAAAAATGTTCTATAAAACATAAAAAGCGGGCTTAGTCTAGCCCATGGGCCAATTGGATTGAACCAAAATGTTCCGGTTCTTTTTGGGCCTCTGTTTTTTGAGTCCAGTCCATCCTAGAACACTGGGCCATTCGACCGGCCCAAGACCGGGCTAAAATTGACACCTCTAAGAATATATAAGAAGAGAAATGAAATTCACAATTTGAAAGTGGTGTATTCAGATGCTTTTAGAGTATTTAGTAAGTTAGTAACCAAATAGCACTAAGAAACCAACCTTTGGAACTGGTTCATCTCATACATATTGTAGAAAAGTACCATTGTAGTTATTCTGGAATGGTCAAAATTTGATGTACTAGTGCTACAATAATGCCAGGTTTACTTGAAACTGCAAACATTTGCAAATACTAGAGCAGGAAGTAGTCCAAAGAACTCCTCAGCATTTCTTAAGGTAGCTACTACAACATTGCTTCACACAATAAGTGAATCAGAGAAAGCATCATATGTTGAACATATAAATAACTATCTTGCACAAGATGAGTTCCTCAGCAAATACCTTCCTATTGATCCATCAACCAATGAGCTCTTCGAAATTGCGAAAGATGGTGTTCTTCTTTGGTACTATACATTTTCATCAAGTTTACTATTTTAACAGTTCATGGAGATTTTATTTGAAAAGATTTATATGTTGTTGTATTGCAGCAAGCTTATCAATGTGGCAGTTTCGGGGACCATTGATGAGCGCGCAATCAATACGAAAAGATTACTTAATCCATGGGAAAGGAATGAAAATCATACACTTTGCCTTAACTCTGCTAAGGCCATTGGATGTACAGTAGTCAACATTGGCACACAAGACTTCATTGAAGGAAGGGTATGTTTGTAGGCCTTTTACTTTTAACCTGTGAAGCACCGACACAGACACCATACACGACACTACACTGACACAGCTACATAGACACCGATAATAATTTGAAAAATGTAAGTAATTGTAGTGTTGGTGTCGATGTCGGTTTCTGACATGACACGTATCGAACATTGGACACATCTTCAACTTGAAGTGTTGGTGCTACCGAGCTTTTCACACACAAAAAAACATTATTATAGGTTGTATCTAATTAAATAACTTCCAATTTCAGCGTCATCTGGTGCTTGGGTTGATTTCACAGATTATTAAGGTAAAAACATCTGACTTATCCTACAAATAAATCTGGCATGTATTATTATTCAATTATGAATGCTAGCTCCTGGATAAATTGAACTAATGGATATTAAATTTTCTTCGGGCATACTTTTGATATTGCTGTTGATGGTGAATAGATACAACTATTGGCAAATCTCAATCTAAAGAAAACTCCTCAGCTGCTTGAGTTGCTTGATGATAGTAAGGTAGTGCATTCTTTTGATTATCTAGGCATATTTACTTCATTTGTTGTATATGGCCCCTTTACATTTTTCAAACTAACAGGATATGGAAGAGTTGATGAATCTACCCCCAGAAAAGATCTTGTTGAGGTGGATGAATTTCCATTTGAAGAAGGCCGGGTACAAAAAGATTGTAACTAACTTCTCCTCTGATGTGAAGGTAGCTGATTTTATTTTTGGCAGAAAATAAATGTAGTAATATTCAGTAACAGAAGCTTCACATTGGATTTCTTGTAAATAGCTTCTGATTGAATTTGTATTGCTCTGACACTACAGGATGCTGAGGCTTATGCACATCTTCTAAACGTTCTTGCACCAGAATACACTAACCAGCCCACATTGGCAGTAAAAAATCCCTTTGAAAGAGCAAAGTTAGTTCTTGAACATTCTGATAAGATGGGTTGCAAGAGATACCTAACTGCAAGAGACATTGTGGAAGGATCCCCAAATCTTAATCTTGCATTTGTTGCACATATTTTCCAGCACAGGTGAGAATAATCTACCTCTTGAGAAATATTATATGGACTTAATTAGTATGCACCAACAATGTAAAGATTTTTTACATAATCCTTCAGAAATCGACACTTCATAAAAGTATTTGACTTCTATCATAATCATCTTGAAAGTCACGCATAACGTCATTTCTTATTGGTTGATAGTGTAAAAAATCATTACACTGTCGGTGCATACTGCATACCAATTATTGATAGATACAACAATAAATATGAGGCGAGACTTATGATACTCCTATTTTTTGCTATTGGTGCTATAAGTTGTTTTTAGGCAAAAATACACTGCAGGTCCTTTAAGTTATGTATTTGTAACAAGTTGGTCCTTTAAGTTTTTTTTGTAACAAGTAGGTCCTTTAAGTTATCTAACGTGTTCATCGTTGACCTTTTTAAATTTTCCGAATTTTACCCTAACTTGTGAGACCTATAACTCGAGCTACACAACTCCAAATTCAACCAAACTGGTGCCAAAATGACCAGCATTAAGTCTAGTTTCTAAATCACTAACTCAAATAATTTTTGGATTAACAGAATACTACCAGTTTCAAAAAGACTTAACCTATATCAAGATTTAGCCCAGACTTTCACCCTAACTTGTGAGACCTATAACTCGAGCTACACAACTCCAAATTCAACCAAACTGGTGCCAAAATGACCAGAATTAAGTCTAGTTTCTAAGTCACTAACTCAAATAATTTTTGGATTAACAGAACACTACCAGTTTCAAAAAGACTGAACCTATATCAAGATTTAGCCCAGACTTTTACCCTAACTTCTGAGACCTATAACTCGAGCTACACAACTCCAAATTCAACCAAACTGGTGCCAAAATGACCAGAATTAAGTCTACTTTCTAAATCACTAACCCTCATAATTTTTGGATTAACAGAACACTACCAGTTTCAAAACGACTGAACCTAACATGATTTAGCCCAAAAAAGGTCAATGATGAACACGTTAGATAACTTAAAGGACCTACTTGTTACAAAAAAAACTTAAAGGACCAACTTGTTACAAATACATAACTTAAAGGACCTGCAGTGTATTTTTGCCTTGTTTTTATAAGCCATCGGGGAGAACTTATCAAAACGAAACTCACATGTCATGTCATAAGTTGTTTTCATACTCTCTTCCAATCACTATGACAAGTGCTTATGTCAAGAGATAATCTAAATAAGTTGTTCATAAGTCAATCCAAACAGACCCTAAATGTATACACGCGTTACATTTACTTTTTGACATTGCATGTGTTTACTATAGATTCCATAGTTCCTAAGTTTGTCAATTAGGTGTTTTAGCTGTTTAACAATCATGGCCACTACTCACTACCATTATTCACTATTATCTAGCTAACTCAACTTCCCTCTTGTAGGAATGGACTCACAGCCCAGACAAAACAGATTTCTCTCCTCCAAACATTGCCAGATGACACTGAGGACTCTAGAGAAGAGCGAGCATTTCGCCTTTGGATTAATAGCCTTGGAAATTCAACATATATCAACAATGTCTTTGAGGACCTCAGAAACGGGTAGAATATCTCGCAGATTGAAACTACTTGCAGATTGAAACTAACTGAATTTTTTTAAATATCCTTGTTCACTTAACAGTTCATTTTTCAACAAAATGTAATTTCTCTTAGTTGCATTTTCTATGTTGAAATTATACTGACATATCTTTTCTATGTTGAAATTATACTGACATATCTTTTCTATGTTGAAATTATACTGACATATCTTTTCTATGGTATGATGTTGCTTCATTACAGGTGGATTCTTTTAGAGACTCTTGACAAGGTGTCACCAGGGATTGTCAATTGGAAGATTGCTAACAAGCCTCCAATCAAGATGCCATTTAAAAAAGTAGAGAACTGTAACCAGGTTGTGAAGATAGGGAAACAGCTTAAATTTTCCTTGGTAAATGTTGCTGGAAATGACATTGTGCAAGGAAATAAAAAATTAATACTAGGTAGGTTGATGGTTGTCCTCCAATTATATGTTGTTACCTAGTACTACCTTCGGTTCACTTTATAAGAGACAATGCAGTTTTAGGTTCATTGAATAACTGATGTATCTGGTCTATAAGACTATAACTGCATTGTTTCTTATAATGTGGACCGGAGGCAGCAGTAAATTAGTTAATCTTTTGACCATCCAATCAATTCACTGGTCACAAATCCCTATACCAAACTTTTCATAATTCCATTTATTCTTCTCTTCAAATTGATGTTTGATTGTAGACAGAATTTTAAAGCAAATACTATTGATTTTATTTTTAGCTTATTTGTGGCAATTGATGCGATACAACATCTTACAACTTCTGAAGAATTTGAGATTTCACTCTCATGGGAAGGAAATAACTGATGCTGATATTTTGGAATGGGCCAACAGCAAAGTCAGCAGCACAGGAAGTCAGAGACGCATGGACAGTTTTAAGGTATTGAAAATTGTTTCAATATTTCATGACGTTTTGTTGAAGCTGAAGCTGAATGTGAATGTGAAATTTTGATGCTTGCTATGTAGGAGAGCATTCACTGCCAAAACTAATTTGCTTTAACATAATGCAGTAAATAAATTGCTTAAGATTCAATCAAATTAAAATACTGGCACTGCTTAGCATGTGTTAAAGAGATTAAAGGATTACCGGATAAGTATATTAATTATTATAATTTCAAATTTCAGGATAGAAGTTTATCAGATGGAATATTTTTCCTTGAGCTTCTTAGTTTTGTGCAACCGAGAGCTGTAAATTGGGGACTTGTAACAAAAGGAGTAACTGGTATGTTTTCTTGTTACTATTTCAATATTTTGCTGAATAACATGATATTCAACTTGGACTAATTAAGTTCTAAGTAAAATATTGGATTCTTTTATTGCTTTAATTTTTTTTTTCCTTTTTTGCCTTATGAGATTCTTAATGCAATAATGGTTTTACTATATCTGTCTGTGTAACTTAATGTCACAGAAACAATACTTTTGACATAACATTTTTGGTTCATTTTATTTTCACTATACTAAATTTATGTGTTTTTATTTGGGTTAAACATGTTTTTGATTCCTATAAAATTTTAAAAAAATTGTTTTTAGTTCTTATAAAAAATTGTACTCACTTTTAGTCACATTTTCACTCGTAAATATTTTTAGTCCCTCATGACTTTTAATGACACTTTTAATAGCGTTTCTAAGTGCTATTAAAAGTCATGAAGAACTAAAACCATAGGCTAGGGAAAATGTAAGGACTAAAAGTGAGTCAAATTTTCATAGGGACTAAAAGTGAGTCAAATTTTCATAGGGACTAAAATTGAAACTTTCAAATTTTATAGAAACTAAAAACATATTTAACCCTTTTTATTCTAACCTTGTTTTTCACTCCTATAATATTTGTATTAACAAACTCTTGTTCCATGTAGACGAAGAGAAAAAGATGAATGCCACCTACATAATCAGTATTGCAAGAAAGCTTGGATGTTCTATATTCCTGCTTCCTGAAGATATCACTGTGGTACTTAGGGGATTTCTTCTTTACATTTTTAAATAGTCATGTAGCATTCACTAACTCGTGTCATTTCCAACTAGGGTTTACATTTTTCTAAGCTTCTTGCTTTGTGACAATAATTGTTACTCACTTTCAGGTGAATCAAAAGATGATCCTCACTTTGACAGCTAGTATAATGTCTTGGTTCCTAAAACACCCTCACGAAGAAAGGAATATGGGAACTTCAGATAGTGAGAGTGGGAGTCAATTGGAGACTACATCAAATTCAACTTTAGATGACTCTGCTTCTGATTCATCTATAGATGAAAATGGACATGTGTAAATATGGCGAGAGTAAACCATTTTTTTATAAATGTGATTTGTATTTGAACCCCCTTATTATAGTTGATCAAAAGATCAATATTGACACCGGATAATTTTATAGTTTCAAAGATTATTTTTTCGATATACTGCTGTGAAAGTAGTATTATGTTTCTCTGTTTGGGACCTAAGAATATTTAAGTTTCTATTACCTTCTCCATGTATAAAATCCCATACTTTGTACTCAGTATTGTACCCTTCTCCATGCAAAGGTCTTAATAATGTCAAGAAAAAATCCACAAATAAGGAAGTATCAACCTATCGTAAAAAAGGAAACTATTATCAACAAACAAATGGAATGGAGGGAACTCTTTCTCTTAAAAATCTTTTACTAAACAATTTTCACCCCTTGCAAATAGTACCTCACTATATCCAAATTAAGCGCACAATTTTAGTTTTTTTTTTTGCGCACACCAGAAGAGTCTCTCCCATTATTGTTTTTGTCGGGTTGAATCCTGTAGCCTAACCTTGGAACTAAAAGAAGGGTGTGAAGGGGATTAAGCAAGCATTTGGAATCACGACCCAAACCCAATGCAATATACACCACGAGGCTTTCCAGACGTTGGATGTATTTGACTGTGGTTCCACACATTGCATAAGTGTTAGAAATGGAAGAGAAAATTTGTTTAAGAGTTTGGATTACCCATCCATAGAAAACTGGAGGAATTTCTGCAATAGGGAATCCAACACGTGTATTCAACGCATACTCATACTTGATACCTATATGACTTTAATTATAGAGTGAAAATGTACAGAAATGTAATACCCCGACTAAAAGTCTAAAACACATCTCTAAATAAGCTCATAGATATAATTAAGTTATTGTATCATCAAACACATGCATGTAACTGATATCATAAATCAAAAGTCAAAACTGAACAGACATTTAAATACATTATAAGCATCGCGTTCATAGATACTAGTGCCACAAACAACACCTACAAATATGTACACAATCGTACACAATACACATTGTGAATATGCATGATCATTAGTGTGGGTATCCACAAATAGGAGCATCGACAACGTTCCCTTGGAAATTCGTAACAAAAGAAAATCCTAACTTGGCATAGATATAAATACCCATGAAATTACGGTATCATATTGCTTAAGCACCTTACAGATAATCCACACTGAAAACCCATTACAAACCATTCTGTTTGTGTTTAACACCAAGAATCCCTTGTGCAAGATGGGCCAAATAAGGCTCTGCTTGGGAGCTACTACTCAAGATTGATCCAAGACTCTGGAGCTCAGAATTAAATTCCTTCTCAAATTTGCTGCAAGCGTGACATGAAATCATCAGTATAAACAAATAATACATTTGGCATATGTACTGTTTTTGGACTTACAGAATAGAATCAGTGACTGCCACATTTCTGGTGGTCGACTTCAGGACCTGGCCTGATTTCCATGGTTTAGCTCCAGTTGAACCAACTATAGGTTCATCTGGACTATTTAATACGATAGAAGATGATATAAGCCACTGAGTTGCTGCTGCATATTGTAGGCACATGGATTTAAGCCTCTCCACTTTCTGCAATTAAGAATTCAATAAATTTTAAACGTGAGAAGTCGCATACCTTTGACAATTAACAGATAGCAAATATAAACATGTCTACTTTCTCTAACCATAAAATGCAGAGTCTCCATCATTTAGTAAGATAATCAAGAAAATGTTTCTGAATGAATTGATCAAAGGAAAGTCTTTTATGAATCAACCATCAATTTGGGATGCCACACAAGGAAAATACTGAATTTATGAATCAACCATCAATTTGGTCTTTTAAAGGTTAAGAGGATGCCACCTTATTAAGTCTCTAAAAATTTGACAGCAATTCAGTTCCTTAAAGATTTGAGTGTAAAGTGACATCACCTTAGCCCTCCAAAGCCATTATCACCAAACTAGTCATTTAAGGATACAAAATCATTGCCAAATTCGTCTTTTTTGTTACCCATTTTAGTTTTTAACATAGACAAATTTGGTGACAAAACAATAACTGCAAAAACAAAACAATAAACAAAGAGAAACTAACCTTCAACAGCTCAGGTAAAAGAAGTAAACACTCTCTCAGACATTTATCAAGGAAAAAATCAGTGATGTTGTATAACCTGTTTCAGGCAGACAATGTCAGAAAAAATACCCGAAACAAAAAAAAGACATACAAGTATACATCAGTTTTGAAATCTATGACAACATTAACAACTTACCTCATCTACACTATTTGCTGACTGAAGTCTGTTATACATCATATGCCAATTGGGTTCAATAACCTAAAAAATAAGCAACAGTTAAAAAACCAAGGATTCCCCTAACTAATCAGTTAAGAAGCCAAATTTAAGAAAAAAGCAAGAAGCCCCCCATATCAGATCCTATGAGCTTTGAAAACCCTGACTAAATTATCATTTTGCAATTCAAATTGGTCATAAAAACATGATTTGAAAAGGTATTTTATCTGCGTAGTCAAAGAACAGTAAAACTTGCCTCAAATGTCAGATAGTGCAAAAGGCTATTGATAAATTTAAGCATACTTCGGCAAAGAAGAGATGATCTGGAGATAGCAGTTCCACGTGTATTGAGAGCACGAACTCCCTACAAAATGGGACCAAAAATGAAGGTAAAGGAAACACAAACAAAAGACCAAGTGAAGTAAAGGCATTCGTAGCCATACTTGATGTATTTGCCATGCTCCACATAGCTGACGGTCAACATGTTTACAGTGGAAAAGAAATCGAAAAATTAACTGGTACTTTGTAAGGGCTTTACGTGATAATACTATAGACAGTGGCCAGTGCACCTGAAAAGAGAACCAAAAACAACCATATAAATTATGCAACTAACAAATGGCAAGACTCTCAGAAACTTATAGAGAAGAAAAGACCTTATAACTTAGTGAAAATGTTTCAAGGCCAGTGATGCTAACAGGCGCCCTCCAAAATATCATTATTACTAGAATCTCTCTGGCTAAGGTCAAGAACATTAAATGTGCCCAGCTTTTTAAGCAAAGAAGACCTTTCCTGAAAGTACAATGTTTGCATCATGTGTGAATACTCAACTTTACAGCTCCAAAGTTTCTTACAAGATGAATTAGTTACTTGCCACAATGCAGGTTAAGCCTTCATGATAAGGATCTACTGCAGCTGCTGTTGTACGCAAAGCAAGGTCTAGAAGAGACTAATTCATACAGGAGGAAAGAAAAATCAAAAAAAGAAAAGGAAAAACACATAATTAGAATCTAGCACCCTTTTAAATTAAAGTAGAGGCAGATGCCGATTCAAATTTAC
Source organism: Astragalus membranaceus (assembly GCA_039519185.1). Taxonomy (NCBI): domain Eukaryota; kingdom Viridiplantae; phylum Streptophyta; class Magnoliopsida; order Fabales; family Fabaceae; genus Astragalus; species Astragalus membranaceus. The sequence continues at coordinate 10,334,414 of CM076846.1, forward strand.
TAGGAGAAATGAATGTATACTAAAGTGATTAATATCCCATAACCATACCTGCAGCTTCTCAACTGAGACTTCATCAGGCTTTTTGGCCAGCTCATCTCGAGCAATATCCATAAAATGTACTAAGAAATCACCCTGTGTGATCATGAACAATATCAAAATATCAGCCAAGAAGAAAGTGTTTCTGAAATGTACATTATTGATGAATATTGACGTCCAAGAGAATGGATGCTCAAATTGAACAACATAAGATGATCAACATCATACCTGATCAAGAAGGAAGGTAATGTTTTATAGACCGCAACTTTCCTGTTAGATCATACTAAACAGACAAACATACGTCACCATCAGAACTAGGAATTTTAAGAATAACTATTGCAAAGGCATTAGACTGTGAGGTGAGAACTTCAAAGCCTAATAATCATATTCAAAATCACCTTTTCCTTAATGAGAGTCAAGAGTTCACCACTTGCGAAGTTATAAGCAGCCTTAATACATTCAAGATAATGATGATTTGAGCCAAAGCTCATCAGTTTTGAATTTTCTGATGGAGGGACCTAAAGTAACAAGTAACTGCATTTAGTAAACAATAAATATTTCAAAAGCACACTCCAATGTGAATCGCTGACGAGAAGATAAATAAATTTATTCTACAAACAAAACACAACAGCACAACACCTGAACATTGTGTCCACATTCTCTCATGACATTTAGATATTTTCCTGTGGTCAAAATTGTCCCCGCAATATTTGTAAGAAAACTAGGAATTCCATCTTTGAGGCTGTAACGTTGTCGCCAATACTTAGCATCATAATCTTGAGTGAGACTCTCCTATAGAGAATTCGAAATCGAAACTGAGCTCATATGAAAAAATAGAAGTTATGATGTTAATTTGGGTTGTTATAAGTGATTAAAGATTTTGATCTACCTTTTGAAGAGATTTGTCTTCTGCAATAAAAAATTCACCATAAGGATCATCTATTACTCCTTCATAGACCCATCTTTAGTATTGTATGATTCCCAAATGGAAAAAAAAAAGTGGAATTTTAATCAGAGACGACTTAATAATAAGAGCGCAGAAGACAGTGGAAACTTTATGGCAATTTAGCAAAAGTACTAAATATTTTTATATTGTATTAAAGATCTTCTTTAAAACATCCTTGCAAACTGATGCCAATTTATCAACAAATCTATGATAAAGAAAGCTAGAAAATTATAAATCACAACAATATATTAGGTCAATAGACTGATAGAAATGTAACTGACAATTGAAAATGCCGTGGCAAAAGAATACACATGAAAGTGGAGATTTATTTGTGGGTAAATGAGATCAAGCACGTTGTTTACATTTTTTTGTATGTCTCAGATGTCAGAAGAAACCAAGCTAGCTCTATGATTGATAAAACAAAAAAGATCATAAGGTGTTTGAAAAAGGGAACTTGGATCATGTATCCCCATAAGCATGATCTGAATTCTGAACCCAAAAGGCGGTGACAAAGCTTTCATATATTAACAATGAGATTCAAGTAGAAAGCAATGCAAACAGCATAAATTGAATATTAATTTGATTTGGTGAATGGCTTGTCTGCATATTAATGATTGTATGAAGGTACTAGGATTAATTGTTCTTATTTGACCAAAATTCCAAACTGCATAAAAGTAGAATATTAATATTAATCTGACTACATGGACGGCTTTTGTACATATATAAAGGTACATGGATTAGTGAACGTGATTAAGGCTACATGCGATGTGAGCATTAAGAGAATGTCTGATAGAAGGAAAGGGATGTAAGATGGCCAAAACTTCCTTTTGTTTGGGAGCTTTATGAAAGGAGGAAAAGAAAATGAAGGATTTTCAAGTGATCCTCCAAAATCAACCTATATTAATTTTTATGAACAATTTTTAGAGGTCCACACAAAAGGAAGGAAAATAATTACTTAACCTCCCTCATTCAATTCTCTCTCTTTTCTTCCATTTTTCGCTTTAACTTCTTTCATTCCCTTTTCCCAACATCCAAATATACTCAACAACTCAATGGAGATGGAATCTGGGAGAAGAAAAGAACCTATACATTTGCTAGACAATGATGAACGGCATATTCAAAGGAGAAAAGAAACAACCTTTCTAATATGCTCATGTAAGCACTACTTGCACATTGTGTCATTTTCTCCAGCAACAACCTAACTGCATTATCTCCAGCCATAGCCTTTGCCTAGGCACAATTGAATCCATAGTAGAGAGAGTTAAGTGCTTGATAAACTGATTCATGAAACTAAACGAATGTTTCTTAACATAATGGTGGCAATAGCAAGAGCGATTCATTACCTGACTTTGCAGCAAGTTAAGAACAGCAGAACCGGAAAAATTGTTGACAGAAGCCTTCTGTATGACAGTAGACAATGCCTGCATTGACCTCATCATGGGCTGAAACACATCATTGAAGGTTTTATCAGCAATAAATTGACAAACATTTACTGATTTACATTTAACTCAAGACAAATTCATACCTGACAATAGAACCACAATCCTTGAAGAGAAAGTCTCCCAAGCCGAAATTGGTGCTCGAGTTGTGCCACCATGGCCTGGTAATCCTGGTAAAGATAATGATATGACGGTAAAAGCATATTCTTATTCAAATTGCACATTTTAAGCAAAAGATATGATATATGCAGAACTGCAACATTTTCTTTTGTTACTTTATGTTATGCTACTACTTTTTGTCTAGTAAAATCAATTTAAAGTGAGAGGAGTTTTAATATGAGAGGATTAAATATGGACCATATAATCATACATGGATGGTCATGATTAAAACTTGTTTAGGGATCACGCGATCACTTAAAAAAGTCACATGACTTTTTGTTTTAATCTTAACCATTTATGATTATATATATATAATAACTCATCCTTAGAACTAAAGAAATTGTTAAGCATTACATTTTCCTATCAAAATGAACCAGCAAAAAAATTATAAAGACATCATTAAATAGTTAGAACACTTTGTTTCTTTGCAAAGTAAGATTCTAAAAGAAAACAATGAGCTCTTGACCTATTTTTCCCCTTCAATTCATCCATCTACTACTAAAAGCAAAACAATTTAAGGCCTTTCATCCATGGTAGTTAGTATCGTATGTATCGTGCGATTCGAATCGCGATACGATTCGAAATCCATGGCAAACGATGCAAATCGTATGGCGCATCGTTTTTGTGACCAAATCGCTCCCTGAATCGCCTGTATCGCGTCGGAATCGTCGGAATCGCGATTCAGAACTGTCTCGCACGATTCTGCAACAAATTGCAGCCGGGTCGGGTCGCGTGGCCCGTTTTCGTAAAACACAGTGATTTTGGGTTTTTTCGCGAGGAAGAAGACGGTGCAACAGGAAACGACGCGTTTTGGAAGGATGATACATGGAACACTGCGTTTTGAAGAGTGGAGGAACGGTTTGCGTTTTGAAGAGTGGAGGAACGGTTTGCGTGAGTTTAAAAACGAGGGTATTTACGACATTTCACAATTGACAACAATAAATTAATAAAACACAACTTCTTCTCCACGTTTCAGAGCATTTTGTTTCAGAGGAGCGCTTCTTCAGTTCTTCTTTCTTTCAGTGGCTTCCGTTTCTCATTCAGCAATCAGCACAGTAGCAGTGCACAGGTAAATTTCGTTTGCTCCTCTTCTTGTTTACTTGAGACTGGTTTCGTTTCCTGTTCTTACCTGCTGGTTCCTTCTGGTTTTTTCGTTCAGCAATTCAGCAATACTTTTTCCTGTTCTCATTCAGCAATTCAGCAACACTTTGTTTATTACTTGGTTCCTTCTGGTTTTTTCGTTCATCAGTTCATCAGTTCCTTCGTTTATGACAAAACCCTAACTTTTCTGTTTTGTTTTTTACGTGGTTCATCAGTTCTTTACTTGGTTCTGTTTTGTTTTTTTTGACAGTTCATCAGTTCATCTATCTATTAAATATTTAAATGAGTCAAGCAAAGAAGAAAAAGGAGGTAGATATTACATGGGAACATTGTTCATCTGTCCCACCTAATAGATTGTATGTGACTAAAGTCTAGAGAGGAGAAAGGAGATACTTATGATCCTATATGCTTATCTGATATTGAGTCAGATGATGAGTGGATTACTGAAGTAGAGGATCCTTGCTTGCCGGTTGATACATCATGGATGGATGTACATGAGTCATTTACTCTTGAAGAAGGAGCTCCAATCAAGAAAAGGACGAGAGGTAATCCTATACATTTTAAACAGTTAACAATTTATTTTAGTGTTGTGCTTTGTTATTTATTAGGTTTTTATTATATAGGTCCAAGAAACCTAAATGCAAGGAAAGATAAGGGAAAGTCAATTTCAATAGAGGATGACAATGAGATAGAAGACATAGTGGAAGATGTAGAGGAGGAGGAGGAAGATCGTGAAATTCCGGGGAATGAAGATGATTTGAGTGATGTTGATTTAGGAAATGATGAAATTCCACTGATTGTGGTTTAAGAGAATAAGAGTAGATCATAGTTAGATGATGTTTTTTGGGGGGTTGAATTAAACACTTGTTATGTTTATTTATGACTTAAATTATTTTGAACTTCGTGTTTTTTGCTAATGCTACCTTAGATTTACTCAAAATGTTATATATATTTTTGTTTATGTATCTTACGATACACGATTCAGTTTTTGGGCCTAGCGATACACAATGTGTATCCCGATTTGATAACACTGCTTTCATCCCCTAGTTGGTCATCATCACAAAAAAAATTGAATTTTTTGGTACCAACCGTGTCCCTTTTCATTTCCAGCCAAATGAAAGTGTCGGTTAGGTGTAAGAGTCGTGTCCTCAACATGTTGGAGCCAGGACAAAATCATGTCCCGACACTAAAATAAAGTGTCCAACTAATCTCGTGCTGTTGTTGCATGAATGTGGAACACATGTCAGACACTCAGACATGCTTTAAACCTTAAGTGTCAGTGCTGCTAGGTACACTACAAGAATACTAATCTAGTGTGGTTTTCAATCTTAAAAAGCTATGTAGTCCACAAAATGGATAGAAATAAACCAAACACACATATTGCCCTTCTTTAGAAAAGGGTATTCTCAGAATAAAAAGTGCACACTACAGTTCCTCCTGGAGACTATGATTTTTTATCCACCCCACCCCTGACAGAAGATAAAGGTAATGCACTGTAAACTTCGTTTGGAAAAAAATTAAAAGGTACTAGTTGAGGCATAGAGAGCCAGGATCATGCATTAAACATTATCACTTGAAAGTAATGCATTGTAAGCTTCGTTGGGAAAATAATCAGAAGGTAATAATTGAGGTATACAGAGCCAGCATCATGCATTAAAATAACAGGTTAACAATGGAAGTTTAGGGCCAGTTATAAAAGTGAACAAATATTCAAGAAGAAAATAATTACTTCATGTGAAATGTAAATCGACCAACTGACTCACAGTTCAGAAAAACATACGAGAAGTAGTGCCCTAAGCGCAGCAGAAAAGGCATGATTAACTAAGCCATTCTGGAACTGAGACCTTGATTCCACAAATTGGTTGATCAACAGAAAGCTCCTACTGAGAGGGAATATCCGTTTTGCCAACTCCTGCAACAAACAAAAACACGACTCAGGCAAAACTCTATCCTTATATTCCATTATATTGTCGACCATCTAAAGTTATACAGTTATAGCAAAGGCAACTTTTACATTCCTCGTCAGAGACCTCCATAAACTTAATTTGGGGGCACATTTATGGTTGCAAATCGCAATTTAAGACAACGACCAAATACATAAAACATATCTGCAGAAAATAATATCTTTTTTTTTTTTGAATTACTGCCAAAAGCACTATGCACATTTAAGTAAAAACCATTGCATTGTTTGAATTGTAAGCTAGATGTTTTACATTCAATTACAAAAGTTTATGAAAAAATGAAATAAGTGTATACAAAACATTGAAAAAAGAATCTAGATTGGCATAATGAACCCTTCACCTTGATGTTGGGCATTAGGTTAGGAATTAGGATACTGCACATTATGAACACCTCATTAAATTTGTTTAAAAACCGATGCCATTGTCACTTTAGCTTAGTTTTCCATCTAATATCCTATAAGAACTATCACCATGAAGCAAAATATGAAGGTTTAACACCTCTAATGTTATGGCTTCAGCTCAAAACACGGCAGCAACAATTATGTAAATCTCACCTGCAGTGCCAAATCCATAGATGGATCCACCAGAAAATTTATAGTTTCATCCTTCTTTCCATGAAGTGTTTTAATTAAAATGTAACGTCCTTCAACCCCAACCATGGCCGAGAGCACGTCATCAATAACAATAAGTTCCTACATTTCAGGAGAACAATATAATAGATGAAACATTTAAAGTTTGAGACCCTAAATTGATTAAGAATGCATAATTCGGATATCCACAGTACTTCAAAGCATAAACTAGAATATGCACATAATTGTACACATGAATACATACACAAAAAGCCACCCTTAAAATCCAATAACGTGGCAGCATATAGCGGATACAAATATAATAACTTTAAAATAAATTATAAAACCTAATCCCTACTAATCCCAATGCAGTTTGATGAACGAAGCATAGCCAGTACCTTAATTTCTTATAGATGATAATGATAATCATATAGTTTGCTTTGGCCAATTCATACTCAAAAATAGCTTTTTAGCCAAAAGTTCACTCAGCATTATTTTAACTATAAAAACATGAAAAATTGAAAACTATCCCTCCCTCGGCATAACAAATACTAGTGTGTTTTCTAAATCCGAGCATGTTTGAAGTTAGGTTAAAACTGAATAGAATCATGCCCCCGATGCTAGAGCCCAAATCGAAACGGAAATTCACAAGAACCGCCAAAACTTAGAGAATAAAAAATAGGTGAGTAACAGATTGAAGAATGATTTATCCTTATATAATATACCAGAAATTGGAGTGAATTTATAACGAAAACCAAAGTGAACGAAAAATGCAGAAAAAGGAGAAAAAAGAAGAAGGTACCTGAACTGCAGGAGCGTAAGATCCTATAGGGTTTTTTTCAAACTCCGTGGCGGTTTGGTTCATATTGAAACTGAGCGCAACGGAAGCAGATCCGCGGAAGGAAGGAAGAGAGAGGGAAAATCGGTTAGTAAAAAGGGAAGAGTGAAGAGAAGAACAATGATGCGAGGACCTTTGTGAATCGGAAACTGAAGCGTAAAGGGAAAGAGTTGTCTTCTCACCTGCGAATGCGATTATGGGAAGAGGAAAGGAAGAGAGGGAAAAGCAGGATATCCAGTGGCACGAGCGAGAGTATGAGTGGGGGGCTTTTTCTTAATTCTTGCGAGGGTCTTTCTTTTTCTTCCCTCCGGTATTTTGAATTTTGTATTGGTCTGAATTCAAGTACTATACAACAAAAGAATTTTGTATCCAAGGGTTTCTATAGTTGTAGCCTTTGTAGGCATCTCTCATTCACATTTCTTTCATTGTTTTAGGTTAAAGATATAACAGAAATACTAGCAAACACTCTCTTTTATATGCTCTATCCGGTATTTGCTCTATGAGTGGCTAAAATTCATGTGGGTCCCACCATTTTGTAAATGAAATCATTAATTTATTGGGATCTATATGAATTTTAACAAATCATTGAGTGACAGTTGGAGAAAGTGTCGAAAAGATAGTGTTGCTAGCACTTCTCTAAAGATAGGATAATTTCATTTTTTTGGTTACAAAAAGTTCAGGTGAGTTGGGCTCTGGGGGTTTATCAGGGTCAGGGCAGGCATCACGGCTCTTTGAGCGCTTACACAGGTACTTACAGAATAATTTCATTTACAAAAGATGGACAATAAGCTAAAAGTCAAGATTGCAAAAATATACAAGAATGAATTCATGTGCCATACAGTAGTAGTCGTTAATGTGTAGTATCTATTTGAAAAATTCTCCAAACCACTAACTAGGGGTGTGCAAAAATTATGGTTAACCACACCATTCAACAAACTGAACCACACCACACCAAAAAAAAACCAAACCCAATTAAATGGATTATGAACCTACCCAAAATTTTAAAACAAACTAGTTACCCAAACTTGTTAAAAAAATCTGGTTTCTCACTACCCACTTCTTTCTTCGCTCTTCTCCTTCTCTTCCTCTTATCTTTCAACGCCTTCTCCGTTTTCTCTATTCACATCCCACATAAACCCCTTAATCACCCTCACCAAAAAAACCACTCACACCACCGCCACAACAAAACTCTCTTCTTCTGTTCATTACGCTTGTTAACTTTGAATGGATGATTACAATTATCATCATAACAGGAACAATGAGTAATTGAAACAAACACAGAGAGAAAAACAGTTTATTTCATTGAAGGAGACGATCTTGAATTACAGAGAGAGTGAGAGGAAATAGATCCCCTTTTGCTTACATATATGCTATTCAATTGAAAAAAGAGCAACTGAAAACCTAACTAAATCCAACTAAATCTGTTACAACAGTTTCATTATCTAACTAACTGAGTTACTTTATTTACCACGGTACCTCCCATTCAATCACAGTAAAAGGGTCAACTACTCATGGAAGTCAACACTCCCCCTCAAGTTGGCAAGTATAAATTCTTCATGCCCAACTTGCAAATCAAATCTTGAAACTGTGCCTGTGGTAATGCCTTTGTTAACAAATCTGCTACCTGTTCTTTAGATTTAACATGAACTAAATTCAGAAAACCAGAACTGACATGCTCCCGGATAAAATGACAGTCAATGTCTATATGTTTTGTCCGTTCATGAGTGGTTGGATTTTCTGCTAATTGTATGGCAGCTTTGCTATCACATAGCACCATTGTATTGTTAACATCAATTAAGAAAGACCTCAACAATTGTTTTAACCAGAGCAGCTCTCCTGTCATGGCTGCTAATGCTCGGTATTCTGCCTCAGCTGAGGATCTGGCCACTGTTACTTGTTTCTTTGATTTCCAGGCTATCAAAGACTCTCCCAAGTATATTGCAAAACCACTTGTGGACCTTCTGGAGACCTGGCAGCTTCCCCAATCGGCATCCACATATGCTGTCAGTCTCAAGCTGTTCTCTGCACTAAACAACAATCCTTGTCCTGCAGTTCCTTTCAGATATTGCAGAAGAAAATGAACTGCTTGTAGATGCACAGTTCTGGGTTTATTCATAAATTGACTTAACCTATTTACTGTGTAAGTAATGTCAGGCCTAGAGATGGTTAGATAGATCAATCTTCCTATTAATCTTCTATATTGAGAGGCATCTTGAAGTGGCTCACCATCCACTTCATTTAGCTGTGCTCCTGGTTCTATAGGAACTCTGACAGGTTTGCTGGAGGTCATTCCAGTGTCCATTAATAGCTGAAGAACATATTTTCTTTGACACAAATGAATTCCTTTGCTAGACCTAGCAATTTCCAGTCCTAAGAAGTATTTCAAATCCCCTATTACTTTCAGTTTAAAATGCTTCTGCAGTAGACCTCTTAATTCATTTATTTTCGACTTATTAGGCCCTGCTACTATTATGTCATCTACATAGACCAATAATGCTATAAAATCACTCCCAGAACCTTTGGTAAAGAGTGAATGATCAGTTGAACTCTTTTGGAAACCCAAGGCAACAATTGTGGAACTAAACTTTTCAAACCATTGCCTTGAGGCCTGTTTTAGTCCATACAAGGATTTATTTAGCTTGCAAACAGTTGACTCCCCCTTACTTGGATAGCCAAGTGGAAGATGCATATAAACTTCCTCATGGAGATCTCCATTGAGGAAGGCATTATTGATGTCTAATTGGAGCAAATTCCAATTAAACTTGGCTGCCAAGGAGAGTAAGACTCTGACAGAAGCAAGCTTTGCTACTGGTGAGAAAGTATTGAGAAAATCAATACCTGCCTGTTGTGTGAAGCCTTGTGCCACCAAGCGAGCTTTGCACTTGTCTAGAGTTCCATCAGCATTATACTTGACTCTGTACACCCATTTACACCCCACTGCTCTTTTCCCTATAGGCAGAGGCATCACAGTCCATGTTCCATTCTCTTCAAGTGTTGCTGGCTCGGTTGCCATTGCTTGTTGCCACTCAGGATACTTCACTGCTTCATGGTAATATTGGGGTTCAAAAACAGATGAGACATTATTAATAAAGGTTCTGTAAGGCAGAGACAAGTTGTCATATGTGAGATATGATTGAAGAGGATGGGTCACATTTCCACATTCATAACTATCCAAGTGTGCAGTAGGTTTGGAGATCCTGGTTGACCTTCTAGGAGGCGATATAGGAGCCACTGGTGGTTCTTGTTCACTGTCATCATCAGATATGGGATTGGTGTCCTGTGAAGCAGTGTCCTGTTCACTAACAGGAGCAGTGTCTAAGTGGTCCTCTGGTTCTGTAACTTCATCAGTTTGTGGAGGAAGGCTTGCATCTTGGTCTTGGATAGGATTGGGAACAGGTGTGGGAGCATCATGGGTGTTTAAGTGTGAGGATTGAGGTTGAAGTGGCATGATGGAATCAAAAAAGGGATTGAGGCTGTTGACTGATGTATTATTTGTGAGTTGGTGATAAGGAAATACAGTTTCACAGAATTTTACATCTCTAGAAATGATGTGTTTGGAGGATTGAGGGTCATATAACTTGTATCCCTTTACTCCCAATGGATAGCCCATGAATATGCAGGGGGTGGCACGAGGTGAAAACTTATGTCTCTGTGATGGAATTGTAGAAGCAAAAGCAAGGCATCCAAATACTCTAAGTGTTGAGTAATCTGGTGCCTTATTATACAGCAACTCAAAGGGGGATTTACCTTCCAAGGATTGTGAGGGAAGCTTGTTGATCAGATGCACTGCTGTTGCTACACATTCTCCCCAGAAATGCAGTGGGATTTTGGATTGAAAATACAATGCACGAGCAACGTTCAAGAGATGTTGGTGCTTCCTTTCTACTACAGAGTTCTGCTCTGGTCTGTGTGGGCATGACAACTGATGCAGTGTTCCTTCTTGTTGCAGAAAAGAATTGAGGGCAAGTTCCCTAGCATTATCTGTTCTGATTGATTTGATAGGCTTGTTGAACTGAGTTTTTACAAATTTGAAGAAAATCTGAATGAGAAGGGTGGCTTCTGACTTGCTCTTCATGAGATGCACCCAAGTGAAACGTGTTGCATCATCCACAATTGTCAAAAAATATTGTTTTCCCTCAACAGTAGGTTTGTGAAATGGCCCCCAAACATCACAATGGATAAGATCAAAAGCATGAGCACAATGATTGTTATTACAATTAAAGGATAAACGATGCATTTTGGCAACAGAACAAATATTGCAAGAACTATTATTGCATTCAATTGATTCATTAATGGATAATTCTTTGCACAAATTTTTCAAAACAAAATTGGAGGGGTGCCCTAGTCTAGAATGCCATAAGGGCAAGGAAGAAATTTTATTACATTGTTCAACAATAGGTTCAAAAACAGAAACAGTGGCAGAATTATAATTTGTGACACAGTTTAAAGCAACAGAATTGCAAATGGAAGATGCTGGTGAGTAGAAATATAACCCATGAAGATGCTCACTCCTTCCAATCTCCTTCCTTTGGAGTTTGTCCTGTATCAAGAACACATTATCAGTCAATGATATGTGATAATGAGGATCTTGATAGAGGCAGCTCAAAGAAATTATATTGACATGGAAATTGGGAATACAAAGCACATTCTTCAAAACTAAAGATGAATTCAAAACTACTTCCCCACAAGCAACAACAGGAACTCTTACACTATTAGGCAAGGTGACAAATGTATTGTGAAGTCTAGTATGTGACTTAAAGAGGGATAAATTTGTGCATATATGTGCTGTAGCACCTGAATCTATTATCCATTTATGTAAATCAAAAAGAAAGTTGCAAAAATAAGCAAAATTTGCAAAATGCAAGGTACCTAATTCATTATCTAACTAACTGAGTTACTTTATTTACCACGGTACCTCCCATTCAATCACAGTAAAAGGGTCAACTACTCATGGAAGTCAACAACGCTCTCAGAGAAGAAATTCCACCAACCTATTTCCCTCTTCTTCACAAATTCCACACTAAAAGAGTTAAAAAACACAAACGTGGTCTTAGAAGTTTGCGTTTCGAAACACAACAACAAAAAGTCCACTTCTTCTTGTTCTGCACTGGTAACAATTCTTCTTGTTCTTGCAAGGTTAGGTTTTTCATGACTTGGATTTCACCTGATTTTGATTATATATTCAAAGATACTCATGCTGAAACATGGTTTAATAGATTGAAGGAAGGGAATGTGAATCCTGGTGAAGTTTCTTTACAAAATCTCTCTAATTTACTTAGGCTTGTTCTTTTGTATAAATTTGGAAGAACTTATATAGATGCTGATGTTATGATTTTGAAGAGCTTTTCTAATCTCAGAAACACGGTTGGAGCACAGAACATTGATGTCAAAACTGGGAAATGGAGTCGTTTGAATAATGCAGTGTTGAGAAAAAAATCGGTTCAGTTAAGCAAAACCGGTTCTAAACGGTTTGAACAAAGAAAATCAGTTTGGAAATGGAAACCGGTTTGAAACCGGTTCAAAACCGAACCTAATCCGGTTTGAGGGAAAAACCGGTTTTTTACGAAAATGGTTTTGCAAACCGAACCGAACTATATAAATGGTCTAGTTTGGTGCAGTTCTTGCACCATGCACACCCCTACCACTAACCCTAATGTGTAGCAATCCATTTTTAAAATTAATAACTGACTTAACAATCTATTTAAAAAATGTTCTTTGAGTCTGTCGCTACAATGGTCAAAAGTTTGCTATCTCTAAATCGGTCGCTAATTAGCAAACGTTTTGTAGTGTCAAAATACATGTTTTATTAGGTGTAATTGTCTTACCCCATGTTTTACTTGTATGTACCCTTTTCTTTGATACTCTCTTGACGTGGGCGAAGACAATGGGGCAATTGACAAGTCGGTGATTGGATAATTACACAAATCCAAGTTACTATGGAAGTTATCTTTCACGACAAGGGTGGTGCGTCTAAATCTCAACTTCTAAACTTCTATTATTGTGTACGCTAGCTTAGTGACCCACTAAGAGGGCGTTTGTTTCCGGTTAAAAGTTGCATTTCATGGAATCTAGGTTGGGAATGAAAGATTCCTATGTTTGGTTTGAGAAAAACAAAAAAGCATTCCTAGGAATAATGTTTAGTCTGGAAACTTTTTTCCCATTTTTGTGGGAATGTGATGCCTCCCATAAATGGTGGTAATATTTTATTCCAGCATAGGGTGGTTTCAATTTTTAGCACAAAATTACTTTCCTATCCCGCACTCACCCACTACACATAGTCGCAGGTATGTGTTTTGTTTTTTTATTTCTTATGTATTCGTTCATTGCTTTCTGTGTTCCATCCACCATTTGCTTTTTATGTCTTGCTTTTTTTTTATGTTCTCCATTTTACGTTTCTTGCTTTGTTTTTTTTAATGTATTCATAGCTTTTCTATATATATATATATATATATATATATATATATATATATATATATATATATATATATATGTGTGTATAAAAGTTTTTTTACAAAAAAAAAATATAACAATAGATTATTACAAAAAAAGTTATAAGTTAATAATTACTTTAATTTTGTACTTTTTTTTCACCATTGAAAATTTAGAAAGTTAAAATAACATTTCATATAAAGAGGGGTATTTTGATAATTACAAAATTTATTCTCAGGAATATATGGTGCGAAACAAACAAGTTTATAAATTGTTCCCAAGAATTGAATTCCTGAACCAAACATGTTTTAGAAAATACCCGGGAATCACATTTCAAGTCATTGGATTCCTGAGCATGCGATTCCTTAGAATGTAATTTCTAACCGGGAAACAAACGCCCCCTAAGTGAATGAACCTATAAATATTCTTAATAGACACATTTAGGGATAGGATGAACCTCCCATTTGAGGATCTGAGGATATCCCGTCAAGACCATCTCGAGTGTAATATATATGTCAAGACTTGAGAGATGCAAATAATAAAGTTACATAGGGTCAAGAAAGAGTCGTTATATATGTGATTGTGAACAGTGAGGACTGCGAGAAAGTCCAAAAGTTATAGTGAGAGATGGATTTTTGATTTAGAGCTAAAAACACGGGTTATGAAAACAAGATAGTGAAACTAGACTTAAAAAGGTGCTTTTTAAGCATCAAATAAGATAGAACGATCTCAGGTTTTTCTGATTATGCTCACGGTCTCTAACTCGCCATCCTACCTGCGATTCGGGTTGTTTTTTGCCTTTGAAATCATAAGATCTTATGAGTTTGTGATTTAACTCACGACCTTAGTATCGCTGGACCTATACATATACTATAGTAGTAATGTCATGTTTTGGGATTGAAGGCAACTATTATGGGATTGGTCTAGTAGAGTATGACGGTACTTTATATGATATGTCTCAGGTTAGAGATCCTACTATTCCTTTTGGGAAGGTATATGTAAATCTTTTTATAAGTGATTTTTTAGCCCAAAATTTGTTCTACCTTGAACTGAGACCCTAGATTAATTCTATAATATAAAAAAACATTGCCATTGAAGGGGTTCAAAAGTTAGTGGGACAGCTTTTATTATTTTGTAAAAAACTTAGTCATGAGTTGGACCAGAAGCAATTTTCACCAATTTATGCAGTGTTTTTTGGTCAAGAATTTAGACAGATTTTGTTTGTATCACAAGGTCTCATTAGGTTCCATGAAGGAACGACTTACATACTTAGATGGACTGGCCATCAAGCCATGGCTCCAGTTCATAGTTGAACTGGTCAAAACCAATTAGATGGATTGGTTTAGTAGTAGGTATCTTTGGTGCTTTTACACTTTTTTAGTTGGGAAAAATATGAGAGAGAAATTAGATAAAACGACAGAGAAAATAATTGATGGGAGAGATAGACACAAATAGCTAAAAACTCTAAGCTTGAGTGTAAGTGGTTTCTAAGCTTGAGTGTAAGTGGTTAATGCATTTCATCTAAGGGGGCGGATTTGGCTAGTACCCGAGTTCGATCCAAACTATGGAACAAATTGGAAAGACACCCAAACCCTCTCCTCGTTTGAGTCCATCTCAATAATTATAAATTTTAGTAATTACAACAAATTCTGATAGAAAGTCATTTAGTAGGTATCTAGAAGCACGGTAAAGTATTTGCTTGTATTTTTTTGGTGACCTAGTAAAACCAAAACAAAAGAAACAATTGCGTAAAATTCTGATGTTATTCCCATTCTTCTAGATTATTGTTAGCTCTTCCTTAAAATTCACCACAAAAAAGTTAGTATAATTATTAATTAAGGACGTCAAAGTATTTCCCTGTATGAGATAGCAGCTGTGTTGTTTTTTCTTTCATTCTTCTAGAAAATTGTTGACTCTTTCCGAATTTATTTACTCCATAGAAAATTTCTGTAGTGTGATGCGATGGGTGGCTGCTAAGTGCTATATACATCATATATCATGCATGGGTGGCTGAGCTGATAGTCCTCAACCAGCATTAACCACTAAAATATGAGATAACATACTTCAAACATACGTTTATCTAGAAATCATTAAATTTTTGCTTTGAAATAAAATGTTAGCTTTGAACTTACCTTTACAAATATACAAAAGATGCACACTAATTTCCAAGTCAAACATGCTGGAAGTCAAGCACAAGAGTATTCAGCAGAAATTAATGAAAGACTATTCTTAGTCATCTTGATTTTGATTTTTTTTTATTTATATAAACAATATCTTACTTAGTGTACATGCACCAAATTAATTCTAGTAATCATGGCTTCTTCTATGCTTCCCTTCCTCCTTTGCTCACTGATTCTTCTACCCTTATATGTTATAGCACAAACGAAAAGCAACATAACCATTGGTGATTCTCTCATTGCAGAAACCAACACCTCAACATGGTTGATTTCACAACCTTCAGGTGACTTTGCCTTTGGTTTTTCCCAACTTGAAGACACTGATCTTTTCTTACTTTCAATTTGGTATGCCAAAATTCCAGACAAGACCATAGTTTGGTATGCCAATGGAGACAATCCTGCACCAAAAGGGTCAAAAGTGGAACTCACTGCAAAAGATGGACTAGTATTAACTTCTCCAAATGGTGATCAGTTATGGAAAAATGAAGGTCTTATCATCGGTGATAAAGTTTCTCATGCTGTGTTGAATGATACTGGCAACTTTATACTTGAGGATAGAAATTTTAAAACTGTGTGGGAGACTTTCAAGGATCCTAGAGACACTTTGTTGCCTTCTCAGGTTCTTGAAAAGGATGGAAAGCTTTCTTCAAGACTTATGGAGACAAATTTCAATAAGGGAAGGTTTGTGCTCTTTTTTAGAAATGATGGGAATCTTGTGATATATACTATAAATTTGCCATCTGGGTATGTTAATGAAGGATATATGGGAAGTGGAATCATTAAAACCAACACTTCAGGTATTAAGCGTTACAAACTCTATCTTTAAATTGAATACGAGTTTAATTCAAATGAATTGTGAAGTAAAAACTTCGTACTATATACAATGCACATTCCAGTGAAAATAAATGCCAAAAACTAACTAAATACTCCCCTGTCCAAAAATATAAAGCCCCAAAGTACATGTAACTAATTTAGTCCAGTGAAAATAAATGCAAAAAACTAACTAAATACTTTTTGGGCTTTATATTTTTGGACGGAGTTAGTCAAAATTGTTACAATAGAAAAACTACCTTCAACTAATTTCTAAAAGGAACTTCCTAATTTCAGGTGCGGGAACAAAACTGGTCTTTGACAGATCAGGGGACTTGTATGTGTTAGGAGAGAACAATAAGAAATACAATGTGTCGGATGAAGAGAGTAAAGTCTCTACTACTCAATTTTATCTTAGAGCAACTCTTACTTTTGATGGGGTGTTCATACTTTATAAGCATCCTAAGAGTTCAACAAATGGTGGTTGGAGTCCTGTGTGGACTAAACCAGATAATATCTGTGTTAATTATGTTACTGATACTGGAAGTGGCATTTGTGGATATAACAGTTATTGCAGCTTAGGAGATGATAAGAGGCCAATATGTCAGTGTCCAAAAAGGTTTTCACTGGTTGATCCTAATGATCCTTATGGTAGCTGCAAACCAGATTTCATACAAGGATGTGCAGAAGATGAACTTAATGGCGGCGGCGGAAAAGATCTCTATGACTTTGATGTTTTGATTAATACAGATTGGCCTCTTTCAGATTCAGTGCTTCAAACTCCTTTTAGTGAAGAACAATGCAAACAATCTTGTATTGAAGATTGTATGTGTTCTGTTGCTATTTTCAGGTTAGGTGATCACTGTTGGAAGAAGAAATTTCCACTTTCAAATGGAAAATTTGATGTCACACTTAATGGTGGCAAGGCCTTCTTGAAAGTAAGGAAAGATAATATTTCCTCATTGATTCTTCCTCCAATTATTGTGAACAAGGAAAGGCATAAATTACTTAAACATGTGCTTTTAGGTAGTTCTGCTTTTCTGAATCTTGTATTCTTTGGAGCAATATGTTTTGCCACTTCCTTCATTTTTCAGTACAAGAAGAAGCTTAGAGGCATTAGCATTAGACAAAGTGACACGTGTGTCGAAACCAATCTTCGTTGCTTCTCTTATGAGGAGCTTGAAGAAGCTACCAATAGATTTGATAAAGAGCTAGGAAGAGGAGCTTTTGGTGTTGTTTATGAAGGAGTTATCAACATAGGTTCTAGTACAACTCGTGTGGCAGTGAAAAAGTTGAACAGTGTTCTATTGGAAGAAGTTCACAAGGAATTCAGAAATGAATTGAATGTAATTGGTCTAACACATCACAAGAACTTGGTTCGTTTAATTGGATTCTGTGAAGCTGGTTCTGAAAGGCTACTAGTTTATGAGTACATGAGTAATGGAACTTTAGCAAGTCTTCTTTTCAATAATAATGAGAAAAAACCAAGTTGGAAACTAAGGCTGCAAATTGCAATAGGAATAGCTAGAGGACTTGTGTATTTACATGAAGAGTGTAACACAAGGATCATCCACTGTGACATAAAGCCTCAAAACATACTTCTCGATGATTACTTTAACGCGAGAATTTCTGATTTCGGATTAGCCAAGTTGTTGAACATGAATCGGAGTAAAACAACTACTGCTATAAGAGGAACAAAAGGTTATGTTGCTGTTGAATGGTTTAGAAATATGCCTATTACAGCTTTGGTGGATGTTTATAGTTATGGTGTAGTACTACTTGAGATTATTTGTTGTAGAAAAAATGTAGAAGTGGAGGAAGAAGAAAATGAAGAGAAACCAATTCTAAGTGATTGGGCATATGATTGCTATAAAGAAGGTTCTTTGGATCTTTTGGCTGAGGGTGATAAAGAGGCATTGGAGGACAAAGAAAAGTTGGAGAAATTGGTTATGATTGCTATTTGGTGTGTTCAAGAGGATCCACGTCTTAGACCAACTATGAGAAATGTGATACAAATGCTTGAAGGTACTGCTAAAGTGCAAGTTCCACCACACCCTTCTCCAATTAGTATTGAATATTCTCTAGATTAATTAGTTGGTGCTGATACTTTATGAGTTAAGTGAACTGTAAAATTTACGTTTATGTATGTGTATCTATCTAGTTGTGTCTTTATGTTCCTTCAGAATTGGTATTTGAGTATTAAAGACTAGTTTACTTGGTACTTATAAGCTTTGACATATGCACCGGGTCTCCATTGAATGTAATAGAAACCAGTACTATACCCATCGTGTTACGTGATACGATTACCTCAAATAGAAACGTTAATATTTGAAATCTCATTAATCTAAAATATCAGTGTAGTTGTCCAGTGTTTTTTTATGTATCGGTGCAGTTATCTCATAGTTTCAATTGATTATTTGAGTTGATTAGTAGAATATTGTAGATAGTAAAAGATAGATAGTAGATTATCAATAACAAATATTTATCCCGTGTTTTTTTTATATATGAATAACAATTATTTGTCCTTTTTTAGGTATTAGTGACAAATATTTGTGGCGTGTGTTTTAAATATTAATCAGTTTAAATAATCATTAAGCCTTCTTGTTTTTTTAGATAATAGTTTTCAAAAATTATAATTATCAATGGCAAATATTAATCCCGTGTTTTTTTTATATATCACTACAGTTATCCCCGTGTTTTTTATATATCAGTGCAGTTATCTGGTAGTTTCAGTTGATTATTTTAGTTGATAGTAGATTATAGTAGATAGTAAATTTGTTAGATAGTAGATTATCAATAAAAAATAATTGTTTTAAATATTTATTAGTAATTTAAATAGTCATTAAATATTATTGTTTTTTAGATAGTAGGTTTATAGTAGTCTTCAAAAATTTTAATTATCAAAGACAAATATTAATCCTGCGTTTTCTTATATATTGGTGTAGTTATCCCGTGTGTTTTTATATATCATTGCAATTATCTCATAGTTTCAATTAATTATTTGAGTTGATTAGTAGATTATAGTAGATTATTGCAGTTATCCCGTGTTTTTATATTAGATTATTTGAGTTAATTAGTAGATTATAGTAGATTATTGCAGTTATCATGTGTTTTTTTAGATAGTAGGCTTACAGTAGTTTTCCAAAATTATAATTATCAATGGTAAATATTAATTATAAATTGTCAAAAAAAATTATAAATATCAATGGTAAATATTAATTTCGCGTTTTTTTAATTAAAAATTGTCAAAAAAAATTATAAATATCAATGGTAAATATTAATCATGTGTTTTTTTATATATCAATAAGAAATATTTGTTTTAAATATTAATTACTAATTTAAATAGTCATTAAGTCTTCTTGTTTTTTAGATAGTAGGTTTATAGTAGTAGTCTTCAAATTTTTTTAATTAAAGTAGTGTTTGTATAAATTTAGACATTTAGTTAAAAGAATTAAAGTGAAGTGATAAGAGAAATAGAATAATTATTTATGGGGAAAGTAAAGTAAAAAGAAAAAAAGGAAGAAAGAGAGTGTAAAAGAAAAGTGAAAAGGAGGAAAGAGAGTGTAAAAAAAAAGAGAAAAAAGGAAGAAAAAGAGTGTAAGAGAAAAGTGAAAAGAAAGAAACAAATTGTAATGACATTTTTACCCTGATAAAGAAGGTTCTTTGGATCTTTTGGCTGAGGGTGATAAAGAGGCATTGGAGGACAAAGAAAAGTTGGAGAAATTGGTTATGATTGCTATTTGGTGTGTTCAAGAGGATCCACATCTTAGACCAACTATGAGAAATGTGATCCAAATGCTTGAAGGTACTGCTAAAGTGCAAGTTCCACCACACCCTTCTCCAATTAGTATTGAATATTCTCTAGATTAATTAGTTGGTGCTAATACTTTGAGTTAAGTGAACTGTAAAATTTGCGTTTATGTATGTGTATCTATCTAGTTGTGTCTTTATGTTCCTTCAGAATTGGTATTTGACTATTAAAGACTAGTTTACTTGGTACTTATAACGAAATGCTTAAGTGACTGTTAACTTACTTATGTGGTTTTTTTTAATGCTTATGTGGCAATTTTATTTGCTGACTTGTTATTTTATAATTATCTAATCTAATTTAATATAATAATCTAATGTACTAGCAAATTTACATTTATAGTTCTAATATAATAATAGTTTTAATATAATAATCTAATGTACTGGCAAATTTACATTTACAGTACAACTACATAAATGCCAGGTTTATATTTTTTAATTAATATCTCCACTTCTGCAACCGTCAACTTTTACAGCTTCTTTCATGCCAAAAAGACATTTACAACAAAAAAAGTATTTACGGCTTTCTCACCTTTGCACAAGAGAGAGACATACAATTATTATTTTTTTACATTTATTTTCACCATTTATTTAAATATTTATTTTAATATTTACAACTCTTTCTTCAAATATTATTTTAACATTTATTTACTTTCACCATTTAATTAAACATTTACTTTTAATATTTATTCTAACATTTATTTTAATATTTATTTTTTTTCATTATTATTTTTACTTTTCAATATGTTTTTTTTTTGAGTTAATAAAATTATTATTTTTATTTTTACTTTTCAACGGGATTGGCAAAGGGACGAGAGTGGCAACTCTATTGGGAACTGGAGCGACAATGGGAGCAGCAACCGCAGCTGCAACAACGGGAACGCAACAACTTCAACAAAGTGGCGCCAAAAGTTCAACCCAGCTTGTGTGAGACACACATTTCATCTTTCAGCTTTTTTTGTCGGTGCATGTCAAACACCGTTCATTCCGGGCAAAAAAATAACTGTGGAACAAAAAAAATAAAAATTACTAAAATAGCACACTTTTTAAATTAATTACCAAAGTAGAACACTTTTTTTTTTCAGGCTGGAAGTCACCCCCACAGGAGGCGACTTCTACACTGCAAATTTACGAAAAAAATTGGTTTTACAGTGCAGAAGTAGCCCCCTGTGAGAGAGACTTCTGAACTGTGCTTTTTTATTTTTCAATTTATTTTATATTAATATATATATAAACCTAATTAAATTCTAAAATTAATTTTAAAATTAATTTTGCTATTTCTAAAATAATTAGATAATTAATGATTAAAAATAATAATTTACGCTATATAGAAATATAGAAATAACTGTATATTTCCATAACCGTCGGGAACGTCGCGAACGTAACCGTAACAGTAATCGGCGTGTGACACCAACTCAATGGGCGACCTAAATTCCCCAAAGCTTTCAAGAAACCCAACAAGATGTACCTCACATGGTGGTGGTCGGCGATTCCGCCTTGAACGCTGTTGTGCTGCTGGTATTTCTTCATCAGCCGGGGTACGTGCAGGTGGTTGTTCGTATTGATTAAGCGACGAGGAATTAGCACCAGTCTGCTCCTGAAGCCTCCGAAGATATGCAACTGATTCAAGCGTACCAGAGTGGACACCAAACAGATTATAGAACATATTGTCGTCGCTGCTAGCCGTATAATGCGAAAATTACGACAGAAAATAAAAAACAAGTCAAACCTCATCAAAACATTATAGCAACACCACTAAAAATCTAATAAAATCAAAAGAAGATTATACAATTTTTTTTAGATTTTTCGGAGATTATGAAAAATTCAAAAAATTCATAAAAAATAGTAAACGATGGAATTTAGGAGTAATGATCCTTGATTTTTTTTCGGATTTAATAGCCGTGGTTTCGAGGCAATCAGAGAATATTTTCCGAAAACCGCTTTTTAATCTAGAACCCTAAAACTGAGTAGCGGTCTAACAATAAATGAAATTTATATAATTTTGTAATTAATTTTGAATTAACAATATTAACTTTTAAAAATAATTAAATTAATTAATTTAAATTTATATAAATTAATATAAAGAAATCAACATGATCTGCAAGCCATGGTCGACATCTATGACCGCTTTCGTGTTCACTGGTCCGCAATGGATGTGAAGAACGACGGTGACCTGCAAACCATGATCGACTTCTATGACCGCTTTCGTGCTAAACATAGTAAAAAATTAATTTTTTACACTACAAAACAAACGGTTTTTTTGTGTTTTTTTCAATGGTCTTGATGTTGCCGACACTTTTGGACGCACGAGATCTTGCCGACACTTTTACATACATTAATGTGTTCAAATATTTTTTTTCTTGAAAGGTTTGGGGAATTTGGGTCACCCGTTGAGTTGGTCGGTTACGGTTACGTTCGCGACGTTCCCGATAGTTATGGAAATATACAGTTATTTTCATATTTCTATATAGCGTAAATTTTTTTTAATCATTAATTATCTAATTATTTTAGAAATAACAAAATTAATTTTAGAATTTATTTAGGTTTATATATATTAATATAAAAGAAATTAAAAAATAAAAAAATACAGCTCAGAAGTCTCTCCCACAGGAGGTGACTTCTGCACTGTAAAACCAAAAAAAATTGCAAATTTGCGGTGTAGAAGTCACCCCCTCTAGCCTGAAAAAAAAAGTGTTGTACTTTGGTAATTAACTTAAAAAGTGTGCGCTAAATTTTTTTTTGTTCCACGGTTGTTTTTTTGCCTTCATTCCTTCCCTGACATTCTCTTGACCTAACTTTCTTCTCTCTCTCTTCCTCCATTTCCCTCTCGACAACCTCCACTGCCCCTAGCCCCCTACGGATCCGGATTGTCTCCAGTCGTTAATGTCTCCAGTCACTCCAGTCGATTATATACACACCGTTGGATACATCAAATGGTTAATATTAGAAGCTAGTCAATTAAAAATCAGAAACCCAAAGGCCAAAACCCATTTTCTTCTACGCAGAATCCATCTCCCACAGCAACCCATCTCCCACCGTGACCCATCCCCTATCGTGACCCATCCATCAATCTTCCACCGTCGTGCAACCCCCTTTCACTGCCGCCACTGCGTGCATCATTTAATCGCTGTCGCTCTCTGCATGCTACCGCTCCCTGCGATCTACTCTGTTGAAGATTCGTTTCTTTCGTTCATCGTTTCCATTCATCTTTGTTCTCTGCTAAATTGTGTGTAATGTTCCTTCATTTTTTTCCCTCTCCAATTCTATTGTTAAAATTGTATTGTTTGAAGGAAGCAAATTCTATTGTTACAGGGCTGAATTGTATTGTTTGAAGGAAGCAAATTCTATTGTTGAAGGAAGCAAAATTTGACAGGTGCAAATTCACAAAGTAGTTCTTACTCAAGGCGTATGCAAATTCAAGGCTGGACTGGTAATGATAAATTCAAGGCTGGACTGATAGTGATAAATTCACAGGGATGATGCAAATTCAAGGCTGGATTGATTTGTAGTGTTGTTACTCAAGGCTTATGCAAATTCACAGGGATGATGCAACTTGTAGTTCTTCATTGATTGTAATTGTCCCATTGATAATTGAGTTTCATCACACAAAACTTGTAACTATGTGGAGATATAATATAATAATTTGTTTCCATATTTTGATCTATAGTGAATTCCTTGTACATAAATATGAGTTGATAATCAAATTCAAAAATTGTCTGTCGTGCTAAGAGAAGTTTATCTGCATCAGTTGGAGAAAGAGAGCAGAAAATAACATCATATTCCTTCCCTTAACCGTATAAAGAAACATTCAGCTTTCTATACTACCCTTAAAGGAATTTGTGCAACTATGGATGGTTATGAGAAAATAACATCATACTCCTTCATTTTCTAACAAAAGACTAAATTAATGAATTTAGGAATTTCCGATCACAGAAGCAGAAAAAAAGAGTATGTGTGCTTGAAATTTTAATTGCTAGCTCCATCTTCCTAATGGAAAGTTCATCAGCTAGAAAAACTTTGTATTAATAATGTTGTTCTACAAAGTTATAACAGCCCCTACAAACTTGTTGAAGTATATATTCAAACCTGCACATTTAAAAAACTCAAATATCTCTTTGCAAATTACAAATTACAAATTACAAAATTTTAAGTCTTTGCTGCATAATAACAAGTCTTGTGCCAGCAGAAAACTCATGAGTGGTGCACCAAAACAAAATAACTAGTCTATGCTGCATAATTCATGAGTGCTGCATAATAATGGCCTTGACAATCAAAAAAACATTGTTTTGAGAAGAAGGAGACAAATGGGTTTACAAGTCTTTCTTTGCTGCATAATAACTCATGAGTGGTGCACCAAAACAAAATAACTAGTCTTTGCTGCATAATTCATGAGTGTTGCATAATACTATCTTGCTGCATAATCAAAAAGCAAAAAAACTCCATTCTTGACCGAGCTTCATTCATCCGTAAGTGGGTCCTACATTACAAAAAGTAGAAGACACGCAATATCATTACAAGTTAAAAATAAGGACCTATTTATTATACAAACTAAGAGATTTTACCATCAATAAACTTGTATAAAACCCTTTTCCAATTGTCTGAGATAAGTCATACTCTGGTTCTGTCAAACTGGATGTTCCAAAGTTTACTTGACTAAACGATTCGACATCCTTCAATAAATGTGAAAATTAACACATGATAATCACAAGTAAAATATTGCAATAAAAAATCACAACTAAAATAAAAGAAACTTCATTACAAATTTAAATTTAAATGCCCCAATTTGTTGACTTGATGAAGGCTTTTTAGTTGGATGTCTTCTTTTTTTGGTCTGAAGTTCAACCCCACTCTTAATTCGTCTAGTTGTCCTTAACCCCTGTCGATGCTTAAATCCTTTTGCTTGAGTCGCAAATTCTCTACTTGGTATTGGATCATTAACTTTATCATTGACCATTGTATTTTCCTGTATTCGAACCTCCATAACCCGTTTACACAAGTCATGCACTCCATCTTCTACAAGTTGGTGTAATCTTTCAGAAGTGGACACATCGGCCGCCAATCTAATTAGCTTGGAGCAAAGTTGCTTATATCGTCGTGTGCTAGATAGTTTGGGATCTTCCACAACCTCATTTCTCTTTATATCATGTATGATACCGTTGCGTGCATCCCTTGTCCACCTCTTTAAGATGTATTTCTCGGGGACAGTTTTAACATCATTTGCCTCAAAGACTTTTAGTACATGACAACAAAGTATTCCGAAGGTCTCAAACTTTCTACAACTGCATGATATAGATGATTGTTCAGGATCGAATAACACTCGCCATTCTTTCTCTCCACTGACCAAAGTGATGATATATTCAAATGGAAGTTGGGATACATTTCTTTCTCGTATACAAGCAGCTAAAAATAAAGAAAACTCTTCATTGAATATGTTAAAAATGGGGAGTGTGTAAACTTTTGCGAGTTGCATCAGAATTGGTGAATGATTATATCTAAGTTGTGGAAGTTTTTGCCGAGACTCATATTCACAAATCAACTCACTGTACCGTTTATCCTCGACAACATTCTCAAAGTGTTTGAAGAATTGGATGACATTGACATTCGGTCCCATGCAAGCTTTAAAATCTGAATTTAAACTCTCACTAAGTTGAGTGCTCCGCATTCCCAGAGTGATTACTTCCTTCATATGACACGCTGCCCATTTTTCTTTGATAGAATAGATTGACTTCACCCAATTGTTATCACTCAAATTAAAATATGCAACCAACTTGCTCCATGCTTCCTCAAACTTCACCTCTTGGTCATAATCATACATACACTTCTTAAAGTCAGTCAGGAAATGACTTCCTTTTTTCATCAAGTTACCAAGGTGTTTGATCCCATTCTGCATCAAGTGCCATGTACATAATCCATGTCGAGTCTCTGGCATCACCTCAGTTAGTGCTTTAGACATTGCTGGGCATTGGTCAGTGAACAAAGTTTGGGGCTTTTTATTTCCATGTGCTTCAAGGAATGTTTCAAATAACCATTTGAATGATTCACCCGTTTCATCATATAATAGTGCAGCCCCAAAAATGACAGTACCTCTATATTGGTTGAAGCCCGAAAACAATGCCAAACGGCCTATTAGCATGATTAGTGCAATATGTCGTGTCCAAATAAACCACCTCACCAAAATATCCATAGTCCAATATCATTTTCGCATCAGCCCAAAATACATTTGTGATCTGTTCATCACAATCCATTTGATATGCATGATAAAATGATGGATTCTCCAATAGCTGAAGTTGAAAATACTGTATTAGACTACCAACTTCACCATAGGCCATGCTACGTTGTCTTCGTGTTTTGAGATAGTTTTTGACATCCATTCGTGTATATCCAAGATTAGTTCTACCTCCTGCGTGTGCACTCATAAGCTGAAATGTAGACTTTTTCCCCAATCCAGAGTCCTCAGCCATTTCAATCTCATATGCCTGAACTTCAGATATTTTACGATGTGATGCTAACACGTGTGTTGTTTCTGCAAGTTGTAAAGGATGATTATGGTCCTCCACAAACTCATGAATTACAAACCTCCCATTTTTTTCACTAAAGCCAATTCTTACATCACAACCGGTTCTTGTCTCAGCCCTTGGCTTCTTAATCGAAAATGACCTTTTATCAACCACTCGATGACCCTCTTTGCAACAAACAAATCTACCTGATCTAATAGAGCCATCTTTTTTTCTCTTGTTCAAGTATTCTTTTCTAACTCCAAAACCAATTTTTCTACCATATTCAACCCAAAATTGCCAAGCTTCATCTACACTACCAAATTCCATGCCAACACTAGGTGTTGTAGTGATTGTCATTTGTAGGTCAAATCTGTCAATTTCAACATAAAAATAATATTAACAAATATTGATGTTAGAACAAATTGAACATTCAAATGAAACAAGCATTAGTTTGATTGTTTCTTAATCAAAATCATGAAACAGAACAAAAAAAAAAGTGAAGAGCTTATTAGTTTAGTAACAGAAAAAAAACGTTAACAGTCCAATACACTATCAAATTTCATGCCAACACTTGGTGTTGTAGTGATTGTCATTTGTAGGCCAAATCTGCCAATTTCAACATAAACATCTTTAAACTTCAACATAAAAGTCTTCCACAAATATTAATGTTAGAACAAATTGAACATTTAAATGAAACAAGCATCAAGCTTGATTGCTTCTGATTATGAAGAGATTATGAAAACAAATCTTTCAAACTATATCAGATATATCGGGTATTGAAAACAAATCTGTCAATATTCTAATTTCAAATGGCATAGATATATCAGGTATGATGTCTATCACATATCACTAACATTCATGGCAAGATGACAAGCTAACAATAGTGAAACATCATCCAAAGCAAACTAAAGCAAAATAAAAGAAACTATAAATAATCTGTTTTCATGGAGTTATGAGAGTTGGATAAATGGATGCAAATAGAATTACCTTGAAGAAGAAAAAAATGGCTGTAAATGGAGTTGGAGTTACTTGAAGAAGAAGAAAATGTGAGTGGGTTTCAAGTATGCTACAAGTTGGAAAGTGGGTCGAGCCTTTCCCGCCAGTAAAAGAAACCCCTTTCTCTATTTTTAATCCTTTATTCATTTTCACTTTTGTTTTAATTTATGTGGCCAAATATGAACCATTAGATTTAATTAAAGGTGAGGATTAAGTTGACAGCACTAACAGGGGACAAACTGACAGGAGACAAACCAAATCCGCCCCCTACCTCCTCCCTCTGCTCCCAAAAAATTAAAATGCGTTCTTTATAATCTACTCCATCATGTTTCCTTCATTCCATTTTTCTTTCTAATCTGCTCCATCACTTGAAAATTGAGAAAGAGAAGGAATGAATGAGAGAAAAGAAATGGAGCGGTGAAAGAGAGTCGAGAGAAGGAACGAGCTCGGAGGGAAAGAGTGACCATGAGAGACAAAAGGCATCCTCTCGCGTCAGAGAGTGAAGAAAGGGAGTCACAACAGCGATTTGCATGCAAAGAAGGGGACAACGGTGTGCGGCCAACCGGAGGTAGGACACCGCAGCAACCTCGCAGGAAATCGCCTATCCAAGGCAAACGCAAAAAGGTACAATTATTTGTTCTGTCTCATTCTCAATCCTTCTCTTTTTGATGTTTCATTTCTCTCTCTTCCATGTTTTCATCTTCTGCCATGGTGGTGGCGAAGAGGGAGACGACAGCGAGAGAAAGAGAGATCACGGCGGTGGTTTGTGGTAGTGTTCGGGGATGAGGGTGGTAATATGAAGGGAGAGTGAGAGATCGAGGGAGGGGGAAGATGGTGAGGAGGCTGGGGGATGGGGGGAGAAGGGTGAGATCGAGAGAGGGAGAGGTTCATGCTGGGGATGGCTTCGCCATGGAGACACGATGGTGGGCGGTGGCTAGGGAGGGTTTTGGTGCAGGTCATGGCTGTGGGACGGCAGCGCTCAATCACCACCTCTTTATATCTGTGGTAATTAATTGATGGGTTGTATTTTGCAGGTTGAAGGTTATAGGGGTTGGGCTTTTATACAAATGTGCTACCATTGTTGTTGTAGGGGTTGCAATGCTTGCAGGATCAGGATTCAGGAGCTGAAAGAAGAAGGGAGCAATTTTGGGAATAAACAAAGCAACAACCATGGAGGATGAAAGGGGATGACGAGCAATGGAGGAATTGGGAGCAAATAGAGTCTGAACTTGAAAATAAGAACATGTTTTTGTGGCAACCGAGGAGCATTGTAGAGGAATGGCACGGAGGAACTATTCCATGATCAATTTCTTTGTTTTATGAAGATACCTTCAATTAAATTATATTGATATAATTATCTCCACTTGAGAGCTCTTCTTAGTATTACAGTCAGTATTGGGCTTTCATTGAGCTTTCTTCTTTTTTTTCATTGACTCCATTGTTCTCAATTACTAAATAGTTCTACTCCAATGGCTTGCTAATTCATAATTGAAGGCGAGAGGTTTCTGTACCAGGCTCATAATTTGCAATTTTAATAAGTAAAATGTGAAATTTCATTGCTTTCCAAAATATTTGTGAATGCTAGATACTTCTAACTGAACTTTTGTTCTTTTACATAAGCTGGTTATGAGTTCCTTATATCAATTTGACATTTTTTGAGGTGATCATTTTTGACATTTAGGCATTGCTTAGTGGTTCCTGCGGAGCAACATTCCTACTATTAAGGATTTTCAGAGAAAAATTGAAGACTATTATGGGTAAAGAAACCAATAGCTGTAGCCACTTTACATTTTAAATTTGTATTTCTCTGTATTGATTCTTACCCCTTTTGGATGTGTTTCATTTTGCAGTCCAATTTATCAAGCAATTTGAAAAGTTTGGTGAGATTGTGGATTGGCAAAGGCGCCGCAGGTACGGCGGCAGGGAACTTCCCTCCCTTAACTCTATCTTATTTGTTTGAATCTTTATTTTTCAATTCTTTGTATAGATCAAGCAAATGGCAATCTCAAACACTTAATATTGCACTTGAAATAGAATTAGGCTACATTGTTTTTTTTTATAAACAATATTAGTTTTCGGGGTTTGAACCCGGGACCTCTTTCTTGCACTCTTTTTGGTGCACTCCTTCGATATCCCTTAGCTCGCCAACTGAGTTACCTACTTGGAATTGCCATTAGCTCGCCAACCGAGCTACATTGTTGATGTGGAGGTTATTAAATTGGTAGAAATGATGGTCATAATTACAAGAAAAATGGGAAGTCCTAGCTTTTGAATTACTAAATTAAGTAAATTCAATCACACTGGATCTTTATGCCACTATTTGTATCAAACATGCAATAATCTTTGGTAAGCTCACACCATTTCTATAACATCCCCAAAATTAGGCTTAAGTTAATCAAAGTAATCATATAGGTGTAATGTATAATTGACTCAAGTTGAGGAAAATGAGGGTGTAGTCAATAAAAATGGGGTGTAGATAGAAATCTAAGTTTCAATGGATTAAAAGAAATATAAAACTTGACACAAGGAATAGATATAAGTGGGTTGTGTGTGAAAAAAAAGAAAGGAAAAGAAGGTCGTAGAAATAAAAGAGACAAAGGAAACCGTGAGAAACAAAAGGAAAAGAGAGAAGAAGGGGGAGAGAGAGAGAGAGATTGTTAGAGAGAAGAAGAGGAAGAAGAAGAAGAAAGAGTAAGGAGGCTTGAGGAAGAGGAGCAACTCAAAGGAAAAGAAGGTGAAGGAAAGGTGATAAAGGTTGGGGTTTTAACTCTCAATGTTAGAAGATGAAGAGAAAGAAATGGAGCAAGCTACCAATACTCATATTTGAGAGTCTCACAATCTTTATTTCTTAATTCATTAGGTAACATAGAATCCCCTCTCAAAACCTCTCATAGTGTGTGCTTAGGAAGTTAATTTTGTTTTACATGTTTGAGTAATGAGAAGTTCCTACATGATTTTAGGGTAAATGAGTGGTACATATGCATGTAAGGTGTTTGATTTAATTATTGTGAGAGAATTTTAGTTTGAAATTTTTATTTTATTAAATTGAGGGTGTTTGTGATAATGGTTATGTTTCTATTATTTACTGTTTTTGTCACGACCCAAAAACTCTAATCGTGACCGGCGCACAGACTTAAACTCTTAGCCTGGCAAGCTTAAGAAAATAACTCTTTACCAGCAAATAGCTTAATGTAGTAATGTTTACTTTGATAAATCTGTCAAAATTTCGACAGAGTCTCCTTTGTATTTCAAACGTTCTCAAAATACCAGTCATTCAGTTTACAACAATGCATCACCTGCCAAATTTTAAAAATAACAAGCTACTCCTCATATGAGCTTAAACACAGTATACACTTCCCAAAGAACAGTTATACTAGACTTTTCTATAGCTACAGAATATACCAAAAATACAAAAGACAACGAATGTAGTGCCGCCAACCTAGGAGGCCAACCAAAGATGAACGCCGAACACTTTAAACCTGCTAGCAGCTTTTACTCAACTGCTTGGAAATCTGAAAAAGATAAAGATAAGGAAAGGGTAAGTCACAAAGACTTAGTGAGGGAACAACAACCACCATCAACCGGAAGGGAAAACACGCAAGGCACGAGTGTTTCAACAAAACTCATAGAATTATGCTTATGTAATAACCATAGTATTTCCCAAAAGTATAAAACTCAAAATATCAATCCAAGGAAAGCAAACGTGAGAGAGTCAAGAGACGGCTCCATCTCGTTGATAGCCCTCTCCACCTAAGGGTGGCCTCCCCTTAGGGGCGGCTACATCTAACGGATAGCCCTTTCCTCTTCACTCACACCACAACGCGATTACGGGGGCGGCTACATCTCGTTGATAGCCCTCTCCCCTAAGGGTGGCCTCCCCTTAGGAGCGGCTCCATCTAACGGATAGCCCTCTCCACCCGAGGTCATATAACTAGGTGCACCTAGACTGCTACGTCTGTTACCAATTACGTCTCAATCATTATCATGTCATTTTCAAAAATAACCAAATTAATACCGATATCAATAGTCTTCAAATATATTGTCAAAGAAACAAAATCAATTTTCAAGAGCGTGTTTCCCATTTATCAATAAATAAGTAATAGCTTTAAAATATCAAAAGGAATAAAATAGCGACATTTAAAATAATTTAAATATGTGACGATGACCGTCATCCACTCACAGTTATGGAGAATCAACTATTTAGCTCTCCAACACCTTTCGGAGAAGCAAGCGAAGCAATAACAGACAAATCTGAAAATCAATAATATTCCCAAGGGTTTAGAAGGTTATTTAAGAGCTCTACTAATCTATAAGGAACCAACAACATCTCTAACTTTCTACCCTATACCTTGAAACTAAATTTTTCATCACAAACTAATGTGCCAAAGATGTATTCTTGAATAATGAGTAGTGAGTATTACTCAAATGGCCCTAGAGAGCAACCTTCAAGGTGTGGGTATCTTCCTTCTCCTTTAGAGCAAAAACCCTAACCCCAAAATACCATCCAATAGCACCCAAGAGAGAAATGAGATGGCTTTCTTAAAATATGACTCAAAGGTGTAAGATTTATGGTGGAATTTGGTCACTTGAAGTGAGAAGAAGAAGAAAAAGGAAGAATGGGGAAAAGGTGGAAGGGAGGAGAAAAGAATGGGAGAGGAGATGAGAAGGGTCGAGAGAGGGAGAGAATGAAAAGGGGGTGGGTGTGTGGTTCTGTTTTTAAAAACAAACTTTAGTGAAACGGTGTGTTTCATTAGTAAGAAGAAAGACCATATGTACATGTTTAAAATTGGGGCTAGTTAATTTAAGATGAAATTAGATGTTATGCATGTCAATCTTGAGATATATGAATGTTGTTATTGAGGAAATGATTTGTGTTGCTAAGATTCTCTTAGAAACTCTTGAATCCATTTTAGTTGCTTGGAATTAAGTGTCTTATAACCTGTTTGGCTGATGATTGATGGTGTGATTTAGCAGAAGTTGTAGAAATTGAACTGAAAGTGGATTGGGTTGGGTGCTGTCTTAAACCCGTATAGACATATATCTAGTTTTTGACTTGTTGTGACTTCTACAAAAGTAATTTCGAAATTATTTTTCTTTATTCAGAAACTAGACTGAATTCACTTCAATTTGGACACCTATTTTGCTGCATTTGATTAAGAATTGGTAGAGAAAATCTGTTAGAAGTTGAACAATATATTTTGTTTTGTTTCTGCACTTATGCATCTTCTTTTAATAAACTGCAATAGTTGGTTGGTTATCTTGAAAAATAAAAATCATATTCATAATATAGACATTTTAAGCTTTCTAACGGATGGTCATTGGCTCAAATCCGACACTGTTTGATATTTTAATAAAATTGCCGAAGTTGATGTATTGCTGCTGAAAATTCTACATAGATGATTATGAGTATGATGACACTGGAATTGTGTAGAATGGGTTCCTATTCAGTGTTATCAGACCCGGACCGGCCATCGACCCGGTCAAGGCACTGGGTCACTAGACCCGGGGTCGGACCGCGGGTCTCTAGTCGGACCGGCATGACCGGTCTATATTAAATAAATTCAAAAAATTATAATATATACTAAGAAAGTATACATTTATTAATATAGAAATTTTATTATAATTTTATTTATAATTATACATTTACTAACATGTTTATGAGTGTTGAACTTGAATCAATTTGTCAAAAAAATGAGTGTTTAATCAAAACTATTAATGAAAGAATGTGCAAAAAAAATTAACATATCCGGAATTGAATATATTTAATGAATGCGGGACAGTATCAACAAATAATAGATAGCTTAATGGTTAAAAAGTTGAAATGTTGAATACTAGGGAGGGGGTTCGAATCCCACCAAAGTCTTTTTTGTGAAAAATGCAAAATTTATAATTGGTTCATCTTAAAAAAAAAAAAAAAAAAAAAAAAAACTGGTCCGACCGGGTTTTCACCGGATTTTTACCGGTTCGCTGACGTCATCACCGGGCCCTGGTCAAACAGGATCGTTACATAATTACCATTGGTATAGAATACTACTTGCGTAGCTAATCTATGAAGTGAGAAATTTTATTATCATGTATTCGATTTGTTGTTATTGTTGTGGAATACCGTTAGCTGCAACGAAGAGATAATGCAGCCTATGAGTGAAATACTCATAGCCCTTTTAGATTACCGTTTTGCCGTGACGAAGAGATAATACGGCCTGTGATAACCGTTTTGCCGTGACGAAGAGATAATACGGCCCATGATTACCGTTTTATCGTGACGAAGAGATAATACGGCCCATGGTAGTTAGTATCGCACGAATCGCACGATTCGAATCGCGATACGAGTCAGAATCTGAGGATAACGATGCAAATCGCATGGCGAATCGTTTTTGTTACCAAATCGCTCCCTGAATCGCTTGTATCGTGTCGGAATCGTCGGAATCGCGATTCAGAACTGTCTCGCACGATTTTGCAACAAATTGCAACCGGGTCGGGTCGCGCGGCCCGTTTTCGTAAAACACAGTGATTTAGGGTTTTTTCGCGAGGAAGAAGACGGTTGAACAGGAACGGCGCGTTTTGGAAGCTTGATAAGTGGAACACTGCGTTTTGATAAGTGGAAACGCTGCGTTTTGGAGAATGGAAGTGGAACGGTTTAACGCAAACGCTGCGTTTTGCGTTTCTCTCTTTAAAAACGAGGGCATTTCTGACATTTCACAATTGACAACACTAAAACACAACTTCTTCTCCACGCTTCTCATTCAGTTTCTTTCAGAACAGAGACATTTTTCGTTTCAGTGGAGCGCTAGTTCATCCTCATCATTCTTCCATTTCTCATTCAGCCAGCACAGGTAAATTAAATTTCGTTTGCTCCTCTTCTTCTTTACTTGAGACTGGTTTTTTCGTTTCCTGTTCTTTTCTTACCTGCTGATTCTGGTTTTTTTCGTTTACTTGGTTTACTTTCTGGTTTTTTTGTTTACTTGGCTCCTTCTGTTGAACCTCGTTTACT
This sequence comes from Astragalus membranaceus, assembly GCA_039519185.1. NCBI lineage: Eukaryota > Viridiplantae > Streptophyta > Magnoliopsida > Fabales > Fabaceae > Astragalus > Astragalus membranaceus. Next base: position 10,369,170 of record CM076846.1, read on the forward strand.
TCGTTTATTACTTGGTTCCTTCTGGTTTTTTCGTTTACTTCGTTTACTTGGTTCCTTCTGTTGACAAAACTCTAACTTTTCTTCTATTCTTCCACTGCTCTGTTTTGTTTTTTTGACAGTTCATCTATCTATTAAATGTTATGAGTCAAGCAAAGAAGAAAAAGGAGGTAGATATTACATGGGAACATTGTTCATCTGTCCCACCTAATAGATTGTATGTGACTTGCAAATATTGCACACATTCTTGTTGGGGTGGCATTGCAAGAACGAAACACCATCTTGAATTATTTTGAACTTTATGTTTTTTTGCTAATGCTACCTTGGATTTACTCAAAAATGTTATATATATTTTTGTTCATGTATCTTACGATACGATACACGATACGATACACGATTCAGTTTTTGGGCCTAGCGATACACAATGTGTATCCCAATTTGATAACACTGATACGGCCTATGATTACCGTTTGCCACGACGAAGAGATAATGTGGTCTATGTGCACATAGTATAATAAGTGTCCTGTTTATGATATCTGTGATATACGGGTACGAAATCTTATTGTGATATTTTTATGCAACGGGATTCTTATCCTATATTGTGCTTCTTTCGTTATTATCTGAGAACTGGATTTGAATGAAAAACATTTGTATGTGATTTGTACTTTCTATAGAGGATTTTTCCATATCTTGCACACGGATATGGCTGGAAACATCAAATAATTTTTTTTATATTCTTTGTTACTGAGTTGTAAAACTCACTATGTTTGGGGTGATGTTTCCAGGTAACAGATAACATTGGAAACCTGAAGAGTATATTCGGATTACTCGTCAGGAGTCCAATGTAGAGTGTCGGTAACCGGATCACAATCAGAGTCCTAGATTTAGGGGATTTATTTATTGGCTAAGCTAGTTAGGTAAAGTTAGATTTTTGTTTTACATGTATGAATCCTTAAAAACTCATGTGTCATGTTAAATATTTGGAAGTTATGTCTTAAGAAATTTAGGGTGTCGCAATTTCTACTCTACCATTTCTCCAACATGGGGCTCATGAAATATTAGGCTTTGTACAATTCTAAGTATTATGAAATGGAGCACATTTGAGTTTTTGACAGGATTTTTATATCTATTGTATTTTGCTTCTTAATGATTGATTAGCATGTTTATTGTGAATGAGGCCTTGATTGCAAGTGGGGGAGTTTATGGCCTCATTACCTCTTATGGACGTTGAAGTTCTTGGTATCAGAATATGTACCAAGCTATGGCCTCATTACCTCTTACCTCTTATGGACCTTAAAGTTTGGTTTATGTGTTAGTTGTTGAAATATTTCCAACACTGAAATTGTAAGATCCAATGAGTTAGTAGTTTTCCCTTTGAACTTTTTGCTGCCCCAGAGTGAGAGTTTGGTTGATGTTCTCAAAAGTATATATACAAGGTTGACCTGTTGCTGAAGTGAAATAGTCTCTCCTTACCTTTTAGTGTTGAATTTCAATCTGTTATTACTACTCCATCTGTCCCATATTATATGTCGTTTTAGGTCATTTCACACATATTAAGAAAATTAGTTAATTTTGTATAGGAAAAGAGAAATTGTGAGTTAGTTTACTAAATTAATATTCATTAATGATGTTGGGAAGATAAATTAGTAGTTATGAAAGAGATATTATTTAATAATCAATGGTATGGTAGGAAAGAAACATTAATGTTTCATTGAGATTCTAAAAAGTCATGTATTATGGGACAATTTCTTTTGGACTAGAAAGTCATATAATATGGGACGGAGGGAGTACATGGGAGCAGAATTTAGAATGTATGAATGATTGGTTTTCTATCTTTCGCAGCTTTTTAAACAACCAGGTTTCTAGGCTATTGACACAATCTAGAATTGAAGCATATTTTTTCTCACATTGATATGTATGTGTTTGTTTATTTTCCTACTTCTACTCCTACAAGCAATTATAATGACAATTTTGTCTTACACAGTGGCTTAGTAATCATCACTGCATGGTTTTTGCTGGTCTAGGGATAAATCAATGTGGTTACCTCAACATTAAATGGATATTGCTGTTGGAATGATAAATTGCATTTGTAATAAAAATCAACAATGGCTTGCATGAGATAGTATTTTTGTTTGTCAATTGTCAATCCCTTCTTATCTTATATCAAATTCCAACCTCTTCCTACGTTGGATTTTCAGCTATTCTGCATTTAGTAGTAGTGTATTATATTGCTATATATTAGTATAATATTACTTCATGACTAATGATTAAAAAAATAATATTACTTCAAGTGGTAGGTCTCTTCCTTCAAGTTGCAACCCATTATTTTAATATTTTCTCACCTTCCACACAATTTTGCCGACAACTTTTTAATATGAAGTTTTGGTGACATTACAAAATATGTAAAGTAAGATATTAAACGGTGTATTTTGGTGTACTCTATGACTCAAAAAAATTTAACGGTTCAAATAAGCAAAGTTTATTCCTCAATAACCGATTTGGTAATAAGAAATAATTTCGTGGCAAAATACATAAAGTACGATGCTAAGCAGTGTGTTTTGGGGTACTTTAGCGTTAAAAAAAGATTTAAACTCTTCAAATGTGGAAAGTTTATTCCTCAATAATTGGTTAAGTGAATTTTTTTAATATCATGACAAAATATGTAAAGTTAAATGGTAAGGAGAGTGTTTTGTTATACTTTATGGTTCAGAAACTCATCTCTTTGTGTTTAGTTGCATCCATCATTACTGAAAGTTGTTTTTTTGTCTTGCAATATATAATATGTCATACATACTTACTCCCGCGGGAACTTTAGTCATATTTACAATAGAACTCCTCATCATATTCTTTCAACTTTGTATATGTGCTTCTATTTTATCGGTGGTTTTTCATCTAATCCTACATGATATCCACGTGTTTTACTTTCTATTTGTGATGTCTTTTTATTTTGTCATTTCGCACCAACGTGTATTAAAAACATACTTAAATTAGTGTTTATATTTTTATTCGAGTACCGCGTTGCAACATTTACTCCCATGGGAACTTCACCCACATTTACCATAAACCCTATCATCTTCTTTCAACTCTATATAGCTGTTTCTATTTTATTGGTGGTTTTCATCTAACTCTTCATGATACTCAAGTGTTTCACCTTATAATTGTATTGTTTTCTTTTCTTTCTAATTATGGGTTAAGTTTTTATTTTTACACTTGATAAATATGGATTATGTTATTAAAATTCTTTAGACTTTTTTTTATTATTAACTATGGATGTGCAATTCCAATTTCGTTGTTAATGTTCATTTTTTTATAATCTTCTTATTTAACTGGTAGTTTTAATTTAATTTTTATTCACGGAAACTTCAACCACATTTACGATAGAACATCCTTCCTATTCTTTTTAACTTTGTATAATAGCATTTGTGTTATTGGTGAGTTTTCAATAAACCTTGCATGATACCCATTGAAGAGACTCGTGCTCCAGTCTAAATGCTATTACGTCCTTCACTTCACACCATTGTTGCCCAACTTTCAAGTTGTTGGTCCCACCGATTCTTCATTTTTATTTTTATTTTTTCCATTCCATTTTCTATTTTTTTTCCTCTCTGCTTCTCTCCCTCACAATCACACTATCTTCTACTCCTTCATTGCTTCGTGACAAAATATGTAAAGTGCGATACTAATTGAGCAGTGTGATTTGGGGTACTTTAGAGTTCAATTTTTTTTAAGTGTTCAAATAAATGAAGTTTGTTACTTAATAACCAGATTGGTGAAAAAAATAACTGTGTAATGAAATATGTGAACTGTGATGGAAAAAAATGCGTTTTGGGGTAAAACATACGTAAAGTGCGACGCGTGTTTTGGGGTGCTGTAGAGTTCGGAAATTTTTTTAACTATTCAACTACGCAAAGTTTGTTCATCAATAACGAGTTTGGTGAAAAAATTATAATTTCCTAATAAAATATGCAAAGTCAGATGTTAAGCGGTGTGTGTAAAATATGCAAAAAAGTTGCTATTTGCACCCTGTGAAATATAATAATACCGTTCTGATAGCTGTAGACATCATATATAATATAACAATAATAATCATTAATAATAATATAATAAATTTGGTTAAAATAATAATAATATAATAATAATAGTATTCCCGTTTTTTTAAGAGATAAGAGAATTTAAAAAGGGCAAGCCCGTGCAGAGCACGGGTGTTAGAAACTAGTCCTATTATAAGAAGTGTTCTTTCAGGTTACTTCATATTGAGATTACTTCATATTGACAGATTGTCCATATGTGCTTGTGAATTAAGAGTTATCCATAATTATTATACGGACTTTTCTTAAGGGTATGTTTGGGAGGGGGTTTTGTGAGGGGAAGGGAGGGGAGGGCTTGAAAAAATTAGTTTATATTTTAATAAGTATTTAAGATTTTAAAAAATTAAAAGAACAAGTTGATAGATATCCATATAACATTTTAATCACACTTGATTTATGTTTAGAGACATTTTATAGTTTCTTCAATTCTAAATTGAAAAATATGTCTTCCCCTACCTTTCCCTCCCAAAACCCCCTCCCAAACATACCCTAAGTGAATCATTTTTCAAACTTCATGTGCAGGTGAGCAATGTCAAAGACAGTATGAAATTGATGGAGATGATGCATCTGGTGTCATTGGTATGGTCTCTTGAAATTCATGAACTTTTGATTTGAGTTTCTAATTATTCCGTTGATCTTTATTTATATAAGCAACTTACTGATGAGCTTTTGAAGGATTTCATTATTTCATGAGTTTTTCTTTAGATTTCTACTATTGCTAACCAACTGTGTTGCTAATCTGGCTCATTAAATTTCAAAGCGTTTCTTTCTTCATGATTTTGGCCATTGCAAAAGATACTTTGTTGGAGTTTCTTCCAAAGGCTATTGGAACTGTAAAATAGACTTTGTTGGAGACCTTGACACACATTTTTGTAATATCTATTCATTAATTCTCGCCACATCACTCACTAATTAACGGAGTTAAAACTAAAATGTTAAAAAGGGTAACTATGCAACGTTTTTTAAAACTTAAGGGACCTAATTGTTACAAAAAAAAAGTTAAAGAACTTATTCGTTACCTAAAAATTAGTTAAATGACCTCGAGACATTTTACCTTTTTTTTTATCATGAGATAAGAACCATTTGAGTGATGGAAGCAAAAACCGCAACCCACTTTTCTTAATGTAAGCTTGTGAACTCAGACACCATCATCATATTTCCCACTCCCATAACGCCACTTTGCTCATCTTCCGATGTCCGTTAAAATAAGTCAAAACAGTCAGAGATTTGTAGATTAGACACACCAATCATAAATTGTGAGGTATTTATATTTTGATATTTTTTTATAATTAACTTATTTACCTACTTATTCTATTGAAAATTTTTATTAAGTAAATTAAGAACATAACAATTATACAAGTCAAGAAGTCAATTAAGATTCATAAATTATACATTCGTGAATATTTATATATTTATAATTTAATATAAGTGGTGTTTACGTGATATTTGAGGCAGAGTATCTAAGAAGGTCTAACAACATAAATATTGATGCCTAATACAAATGGGGGAGACACACGACTTTTCATATGTTAGGTTTTATTGATTGTAAGCATTGAGAATGAAAAAAGTTTAGTTGCGTAGAAAAGTTAGTTTTATAATACCGTGTAGTACTATCTAGAATATGGTATTTATCTTGATTGAGGCTTTATTCTCCATCCGAATGGTGCCTTATAATTATTTGAATATAATTCTACTTGCATTTTTGTTGAGAATCATTAATGATTCGTCCATAATCAAAGTTCTTTAAAGTGTTGAAAAACATGGCATTTATGGAAATTAGAGAAAAAAAGCTTTAAAAGTCCATTATATCAAAAGTGGTGAAATATTACAAATGACTGGGGTTTGGTCATAAATGAGTCTATCATCTACCTTATATACTAACCAACTAACGGGTCTTACTACTAGCTAATGGGCTTACTATATATATTTTAACAGTCTCCCGCAAGCTGGACGGTGTTCACAAAACTTCTAGCTTGGGATAAGCAATACAAAGATACTACAACAATAAGGAAAATAAAGAACAATCTCTGAATTTGTAACAGTTGAGGTGCATAACTCCTAGAAGTCTTCGACCAACTAATGGCCCCTTCAAGCTTCTTCCAGCGTCTCCGCAACATTCACTCCAAAAGAATCAACAAACTCCACTCTTGGGCATAATCATCCAAGTGCCAAAGAAGTCAACAAATGCTTAACCATCGAGCAGAAACCACAACTCAAGGCTTAACCACTCGGAAGAAGCAACAATCCAACGCTTAACCATCAAGCAAAAGTCACAACTCAAGGCTTAATCACTTGAAGGAAGCAAAATGCTTAACCACCATAGGGCATAAGCAAACATCAACAAGGCCATAGGGCCAAAGGCTTAACCACCAAGCAGAAACTATACCTCAATGTTTAACCACTTGGCAAAAGCACAACAATCTAATGCTTAACCATTTATGGCAGAAGCATCATGCTTAATCACCATAAACAGAGGCTAAAAACAAGCCAATTAAGGCAAAAAAAAATCATCGAAGCAACCCAACAGTATTATGCTTCAAAAACAAACCAAAATATCCCCTAGACATAAAACCGAACCAAATGTTATCACAGGCTTCAAAAGCAAATTACCACCAGAGCCATATTCACAATCAGCGAATTACTTCAGAACACTCAACTTACACTAACGAGCCACACCTTCCACAAACCAATTTCTCCATCAAGACCACTAGAAACAATCTGCTACAACAAGCCAAAAGTCACGCCCACAAAACACAGATCCTACACTCCTCAATCAAAACTAACACCAAGAGCCACCACTTTAATCACAAAGAGAACATTAAAGCATAGGTGGCAACAACAACATTCCAACCACATTGGATACAACTCTACATACCCCTAAATAGAGCACCTGCATATACTAACTAACAAACATAGGAGCTAGCCATCACTGCAGCAAGTTCAAGCCCACCAATCAAAGCATTCCAAGATATGATATTCTTGTGGTGCATCCTGTCAAAAAAAACACTGAGCATCTTCCATCCTACCCCCATTTGCTATAGAAGGCAACAAGTGATGTGTTCACGATCACATCTGTGCCAAAACCATGATGAAATAATCCAGCATGAGCTTGTTTCACGTGATCTAATGATGCTAATCTTCCCCAAATTCTTATCACTATTGAAATAGTGAAATGGTCTATTTTAGCACCATTATCAACCATCTCACAGTGTAAACCAAGAGCTTCCTCACTATAACCAAAAAGTGCATAGCTGTTGTGCGAAAAGGTGTTGTGCAAGTATACATAATCGCAACAAGTAATATAATGATATGTAAAGTTCGTTCCCACAGGGATTGGAATTAATCTAAGAAGTTTAAGTGATTAGAAGCTTAGTGAAAAGAATTGAGTACAAAATAAAGGTAAAGAGTTGTACACATTATAAGTTGTGATAAAACAGTATTAAGTTGAAGTAATTTAAAGGTGAGTTGGATAGCTCAGTAGTTGTGTAAATTCCCAAGAGTAATGTTCAAATAATATTTAGACGCTGTAGCGCTTCAAAGTCCGTAGACACTGTAGCTCTTTGGTAGCGTGCCTTTCAGTCACTTTCGCCAGGGTTATGTTACAAGACTCCTATGTCTAGGCTCTAAATAAGTTTTACCCCTGTATATTAAGTTCTTACAACATTTGCCTTATGAACTATTACTCCCCTATGTCTAGAGTTAAGTAGTGCTTCCTTTAAATGGCTTTAAAGGGTTTTCATTCATATCATTCCTTGAGTTCTATTTGTGAACCATGTCTGTACCCACAAAGTTACCTTGTTTTAGTTGATCATTCCCAAACCAAGATTGAAAGCATTATGACACAAGGAATAAAACACAAACATCATAATATTATACAAAAGTTACTCAAGGTTCATTACACACCAAGAACAATCCAACTACAACAAAGTTAGCTCATCACAAGTTCCATCAACACAATACAACTAAAGAGTATGTATTACCGTATGAAGACAAGAGAAGAGTGGTTGCAAAAGATACACTCCAATGATCCCAAGTAGCATACAAAGGATGAAGTTGAGGCGTGGGCAAAACCTTGAATGAATACTAGAAAACTATACTAAAAATAAAAGCTTAAAGGTAGTATAACAATGGAGAAAAGCTACTATGTCATAAGAAGTTCTTCTTCCAAGTTACAACTACTTGTGTCTACGTATATTACTTACTAATGAAGCAATCTCTCTATTAATCTAAAACTAACTAAGTCTTAATAGAATAATAATATCACATGATGATCATAAGACTGAGATATTATCCTCAAAGCACTTTACAAAAAGTACTAATGATGGATTACACCAACTATCACATGGGTTCCATTTAGGAGGCGCCAAGTGTAATTTAGCATCCACTTGGAAGTCAAAATATCCAGCTGAGAGGAAGAGATAAGGGTGGTGACGCATCATGTCCTCAAGTGGTCACACAAATATCTCAATGGTCAGCCGTCATATAACACTGTAGCGTCTCCTTGATAGCATACCGCTGCAGCGCTAAAACAAAACATCAAACATATTCACAAAGGCATTGACTATGCCCAAGGTTTTAGGGAATTGACTTATAACCTATATTTACTCTAATATTCATATATTCACATATTTAAGTACTAGAATTACTTGAGAAGTAAGCTTGACTTAAGTATTAGGAGCATAAATAACCTATATAAAATAGAGTTATCACACCCCCAAACTTAAACCATTGCTTGTCCCCAAGTAATGACACTTGAACAAGCCAAACTGATCATATAACTAGCTGCCGCTTTTAAATTAAACAGAATTTATACATAAGCTAATTCTTATCATTTTCACACATCATTATGGTCCACAATTCAAGTAGAATCATTACTGCTCAGTTGTGAGTGTGTGATATCAAAGCTTAACTTAGTTCCTAGTTAATTTCAGGATTTCTCTAAGGTTTTGGGAAGAATGGATTTCTTTTGGGTTAGGCAAAGAATTTTTTCAAAAAGAAGAGTGGAATAACAATTTCACACAAGATCTGAGGGGCTTCAAAGCACAGCAAATGGCTTTAATTAGGCATTTTTCAGAATATTGGTCAATGCACAAATTTTTGGCCTGGTGATCAAACGCTGTAGCGCTTCAAAGTCCGTAGACGCTGTAGCGCTAGGTTTTGATGATCAAAACTAGATGCTATCTTCATTACTGAGCTCCTTATTTGCATTTTCTTTTCATGCTTTTTGGAACAGCTCAGCAATTTATTTAAGATATTTTTGTAACTTTTTACAAGACCATATGCACATTTTTATTTCATTTTGCAGTGACCAAACTATCATCTTTGTCCTAGCCTTAACATAACCGATGCACCCCCAAACTTAGCTTTAAAACAACTCTCAATTTTTTTAATGAAAAATTGACTAACCCTTGGTTATTCTAGACTAACTTTATCCTTAGATTACCCCTAGCTAACTAGGTTCTTCACTAAGCTTGGATTTTGTGTAAAAGCAGCAATAAAACCATTTCATTGTTTACACAAGGCTGCCTTACTCAAAAATTCTTATTTACTTTAGCTTTTGCTTACTAAGAAATTTAAAACATGCAGCTAATCATATTTCCTATTTAAGCATACAAAATATACAAAACATGCAACACATGCAAATTATGGCATAATTATAATTAATTATACTTAATATTTAAAAACATAATTGTACTTAATTCAAAACATTATTTAATAACCATAAGGTCCTCCCCCAGAATTTAAATTTGGCAGTGTCCTCACTGCTTGATGGACAACAAAAGGGAGAGTCCTTAGAATAACAAAAACAAAGTTCAAAGATCATAACCGGCATGAGAAGCCAACAAGTCTTGCCTTTTTAGGCCTTCTTGAGCCTCTTACTGGCTCTTGAAGGGGCTGCGGCTCCTTTGGTTGCCTTTTTCTTCTTTGGTTGAGGTGGAACAGTCTTCTCTGCCGCTACAGCGGTTGGTGGCGCTGTAGCGCTTGACTCCTGCACTGCTGCCGCTGCAGCGTCTGATTCCTGCACTCCTTCATCCTCTTCTGCTTGCTCTTGCTCTTGCTCTTTTTCTTCCAGTACTGGCTCTTTTCCATCCTGCAAGTTCACTAGCTCCTCAGCAGCCTCCTTCTCACTGTCCTCCTCGGTTAGAATTGCCTCAGGCATTGTGTCACTAGGTACTGCAGACATAGTTGCTGCAGCATCTACTGTCTGAACACCTTCTTCTGGGTGCTCAGCCAGTTTGACTCCTGGGTTTCTTCTTGCTTTGGTGTATGACTGATAAATTTTCTTAGGCTGCTCAGTTGGGTTTCCTTGGTTGATTGGATGCTTTTGTTCAGGCTTCTTTGGTGTGGCTTGTTTGGCAGGTGTTTTCTGGGGTGTTAGTTTGGTTGGTTCAGGGATGGGGGTGGGGGTTGATGGTGGATTGGATGCTTTAGCAGGGGGGGTTTTTGGTTTCTTTGGGCTTGGGGTTAGATCACACTGAATTTCTTCTGCTTCCTCATCTTCTTCACTTCCAGTCTCTTCTTCAGTATCACTATCCTCACCTGATGATTCCTCATCCTCCTGCTTCTCCATCTCTTTCATGACTGCAATTGTTTCTTCTTCATCTTCCTCACTTATATTTTCAATGTCATCAGAATCCAAACTTTCCTCCTCTACCACAGCTTTTTGCACTTTCTTTGCTGGGCTAGGCTTTGCTCTCTTTGCTGGGCTAGTCACAGCTTTCTTCTTTTCTTTCCTAACTCCCCTTTTGTCTACTTTTTCAACTGGCTCTTCCTCCAATAGCCAATCAGGGAATTGAGGTGGGGAAATGGATGTCTTCCCTTTTGATATCTGGGCATACATTGCTTTTTCCCAATCAAACTTTTCCTTCACAAATTTGCAGAGAACCTGCTGCTTCAGCTCTAGGCGCTGCAGCGGTAGGTTTCTGCTTAACTTTAAAAATACAAGGAAATGCCCCAAGAGGGGATCTTCTTTCTTCTTTCATTTCAACCTCTACATCAGCTTCTAGGCAGAGATCAGTAATTAAACAAGGAAAATACAAGTTACCTCCTTTCTTGATTCTGCATTTTTCTATCTCCTTCGCAATTAGCCTTCCCACATCTATCTTCTCTCCAGCCATTATTGCATCAATAACAATGAGTCTCTCCTTTTCGACGAAGGTTGTGTGAGATGTAGGCAGCAGAGAGTGTTTGATGAAACTACACCATAAGTTGGCCTCCTCACACAAGTAGGCCTTTTTGATTTTATATTCAGCCCCAAATTTGTCCCATGTAGCTCTTTCCACACAAATTCTTCTTCTAACAGCCTCCATCTCTTCATCTCCCCAGTTCAGAACTTTGATTTCCAACGCCTTTCCATGATAGCCTAGATGGAAAATACCATTGATGGTTCTGGAGTTGAAATTAACAGTTTCACCTCTTACCAGTGAGTGTGTTTGAGGCTTTCCTTCCTTAGGCTCCTCAATGCCAGCATAGAACTCCCTTACCAAGGACGTCATGTATTCCTTACGATGCTTAATGAAGTTCTCCCAACCTAGCGCTGTGACAGCGGTTGAGAAAAGCTTCAGGAGCGCTGTCTGTCTTAAACCCCCTTTCAGCAATGAAGTCCATTTTCCAAAACCTCTGAGGATCTGGAGTTGCTTTGGCCATGGCGGTTTTGACAGGATTGGAGGGTTCTGGTTTCGTAGTAGCTCCTTTGCCAGATCGTTTTAGGGCAGCTTGCTTTTTGGTCATGGTTGGTTAAGAGCCTTGCGTATATGTTTCTGGTTGTTGGGAAATGTTGGTGTGCGTTGGGACGAAGGAAGAAGAAGGGATGGAGGTTATGAATGGTGAGTGGTAAGGGTTGAGAGTAGTTTCAGAGAGCAAGGAGAGAGAAAGAAAGAGAAAATGGTAGCGTGGGGAGTTGTAGATATTAAAGTGACCGTTTGTGAGTGAAATGGGAGAGAGAAAAGAAACTGTTGATTGGACAAGTGCAGGAGAGTAGGTGCACGTGCAGCTCAGGCTAGGGATAAGGGTACAGTGCCAGCTCACTCTGAGCAAGATTTTTATTTTTTTGTTTGACCACACCCAGCCCTGATTTAACACAACCGCTACAACGCTCTTGTAATAAGTAACCGCTACAGCGTTTATCCTAATTTCCTGCATAGAGAATAAACATACAAACAGAAAATTTGTTAGAATCCTTGGGGTGCCTCCCAAGAGCGCTTGCTTTAAAGTCTGCAGCCAGACTTTCTCTTTCAAATTAGAGATCTTTAAGCTCAATTGTGGTTTTGTCTCTTACCACATTTTCACCAAAATATTGTTTAATCCTTTGGCCATTCACTTTGAAGGTGGTATTTGTTGCTGTATCATAGAGGTCTACAGCTCCATGGCTGTATATTTTTATCAATTGAAAAGGGCCTGACCACCTAGATTTTAACTTCCCAGGAAACAATCTTAGCCTGGAGTTGTAAAGCAATACCTGTCCTCCTTCAGTGAGATCCATTTTTATCAATTTTTGATCATGCCACATTTTGGTTTTTTCTTTATAAATTGCTGCATTCTCATAGGCAAAATGCCTAAGTTCTTCCAATTCATTTAGTTGCAGCAATCTAGCATCTCCTGCTTTCTTGTAGTCAAAGTTGAGTTTTTTTAGAGCCCAATGGGCCTTGTGCTGAAGTTCAATTGGTAGGTGACGGGACTTCCCATAAACCAACCTATAGGGAGACATCCCTAAAGGTGTTTTATAAGCTGTTCTGTAGGCCCATAAAGCATCATCTAGATGTATTGACCATTCTTTCCTTGAAGGCCCTACCATTTTCTCCAACATCCTTTTTATTTCTCTGTTTGACAATTCAGTTTGACCACTAGTTTGTGGATGATAAGCAGTTGCTATTTTATGCTTAACTCCATATTTAGCCAATAGGGTCTCAATTAATTTGTTACAAAAATGAGATCCCTCATCACTTATGATGGCTCTAGGAGTTCCAAAACGAGTGAAAATGTTTTTCAATAAAAATTTACTCACAGACCTTGCATCATTGTTGGGTAGAGCAACAGCTTCTACCCATTTTGAAACATAGTCTACAGCTACTAAAATGTACAGGTTTCCATGAGAAGGGGGAAAAGGTCCCATGAAATCCATTCCCCAAACATCAAAGAGTTCAACCTCTAGAATGTTTGTTAAAGGCATTTCATGTTTGTTTGAAATATTCCTTGTTCTTTGGCACCTATCACATTTTTTTACAAAGTCTTGAGCATCTTTAAAAAGTGAAGGCCAATAGTAGCCAGATTGCAATACCTTTGCAGCGGTTCTGACACCACCAAAATGCCCACCACATGGTGCAGAATGGCAGTGTTGTAGCACTTGAATTTGTTCTTCCTCTGCTAGGCATCTCCTCATTAACTGGTCTTGACACTTATTGTATAGAAAAGGTTCATCCCAATAATATTATTTCATTGTGTGGAAAAACCTTCTCCTTTGCTGATAAGTTATCTCAGTAGGTACCACCTTGCTAACCAAAAAATTCACTATGTCAGCATACCAAGGTGTTGCAGGTTCAGGCGCTACAGCGTCTAGTGTTTTTACACTAGCCGCTACAGCGGTTGATGATTCAGCAGTTATTGTCAATAGCTGCTCATCTGGAAAGTATTCTTTGATCTCCCCACCTGCTGTACCTGTAATGTCTCTTTCCAATCTAGACAGATGATCAGCAACTTGGTTCCCCACTCCTTTTTTATCCCTTATTTCTAAATCAAATTCTTGGAAACCCACCTAATTAGCCTAGGCTTTGCATCTTTCTTTGTTATCAAATATTTAATGGCTGAATGGTCTGTAAAGACAATTACTTTGGTGCCAACCAAATATGATCTAAATTTGTCAAATGCAAAGACTACAGCTAATAGTTCTTTTTCAGTGACTGTGTAATTCAATTGAGCTTCTACAAGTGTCTTGCTAGCATAATATATAGAGTGAAAAATTTTATCATACATTTGCCCAAACACAGCTCCAATGGCAAAGTCACTAGCATCACACATAAGCTCAAAAGGCTTACTCCAGTCAGGAGCTATAATAACTGGTGCTGTTATTAAAGCTTTCTTTAATTTATCAAAGGCTAACATGCATGGCTCATCAAATGTGAAGGGGTTATCATGCTGTAACAGTTGACATAGAGGTTTGGAGATTTTTGAAAAATCTTTTATGAATCTCCTATAGAATCCAGCATACCCCAAAAAGCTTCTAATACCTTTGATGTTGGTTGGAGGAGATAGCTTCTCAATGACCTCTATTTTAGCCTTGTCCACTTCCAATCCTTTTTTGGATATCTTATGCCCCAAAACTATACATTCTTGCACCATAAAATGGCATTTCTCCCAGTTTAGCACAATGTTAGTTTCTTCACATCTAATCAAGATTTCTTCCAAGTTGGATAGGCATATATGGAATGTTTCTCCAAACACAGAGAAATCATCCATGAAGACTTCCATGGATCTTTCAATGTAATCAGAGAAAATTGCCATCATGCACCTTTGAAAAGTGGCAGGTGCATTACACAGGCCAAATGGCATCCTTCTAAAAGCAAAGGTGCCATATGGACAAGTGAATGTAGTCTTTTGCTGATCTTCAGGCAATATTGCAATTTGGTTATAACCTGAATACCCATCAAGAAAGCAATAAAATTCTTTACCTGCTAGCCTGTCCAACATCTGGTCAATGAAAGGCAATGGGAAATGGTCCTTTCTTGTTGCTTTATTCAACCTCCTGTAATCCATGCATATTCTCCAGCCTGTTATTTTTCTGGTTGGAAGCAGCTCATTCATTTCATTAGCAATTACTGTTACCCCTCCCTTCTTTGGCACACACTGCACAGGACTAACTCATGCACTGTCAGATATGGGGTATACAATACCTGCATCCAACCACTTAATGATTTCCTTCTTCACCACCTCTTTCATAATTGGGTTCAACCTCCTCTGCCCTTCAATACAATTTTTAGAATCTTCTTCTAACACTATTCTGTGCATACAGATGGTTGGGCTGATACCATTGATATCTGACATCTGCCATCCAATTGCTTTTTTATGTCGCTGCAGCGTTTGAATCAGATCCTGTTCCTGCTTTTCAGAAAGGTCAGAAGCAATTATAACAGGCAAAGTACTATTGTCACCTAGATAAGCATATTTGAGGTGTGAAGGCAGCTCCTTAAGCTCCAGAGTTGGTGGGTGTTCAGTGGAGGGGAGATCCTTTCTCATGTCAGAATTCTCCTGCTCCAAAGATTCATATTTCTTAGCCCAAATTTCTTTGGCTGTCTGCTCCTCCTCTTCTGCAGCTTCTGCATCAGACATTGTATCTTCACTGCTGTCCAGTAATTGCCTCAGATGATCTGTGCTTTTCTGGAAGTGATCTTGAACTACTTTGTCAATAGCAGATACAAAGGGGCACTCTTCAATGTTGGGACCTGGATATTTCATATCATTGATGATGTTGAACTTGACTTCTTGGTCATTGACCCTCATGATCAATTCTCCTCTCTGCACATCTATCAAAGTTCTTCCAGTGGCCAAGAAGGGCCTTCCCAATATGATGGGTACCTCTTTATCTGCATCAAAATCCAAGATTACAAAATCAACAGGAAATACAAATTTGTCTACCTTTATTAGAACATCTTCTAAGATTCCTTCTGGATATGCAAGAGTTCTATCAGCTAGCTGTAGTGTAAGTGAGGTAGGTCTGGCAGTTCCCACTCCTAGCTGTGTGTATATGGACTTGGGCATAAGATTTATGCTGGCTCCCAAATCACATAGAGCACGACCAGAGTAAAAATTTCCAATTGAGCATGGTATGGTAAAACTGCCAGGGTCCTTTGATTTGGGTGGGAGCTTGTTCTGCATTAACATGCTGCACTCCTCAGTCATTGCTACTGTTTCAAATTCCCCAAGTCTCCTCCTCTTAGTAAGCACATCCTTCACGAACTTTGCATAGTTGGGCATTTGTTGGAGAGCCTCCACCAAAGGGACATTAATGTGCAACTGTTTAAGGACTTCTAGGAATTTGTTAAATTGCTTGTCTTCATGAGCCTTTCGAAGTCTTTGAGGATATGGAGGATCTGGATATGTTGGGATTATTTTGGGTGGTGGTGGTATTTTTTCAACAACAGGCGCTGCAGCGTTAGGTTCAGGCGCTGTAGCGGCGGTTGTTGCAGGTTCTTTTTGTTTTTCAGAATTTTTGTTTTTTTCATCATCTGAAACAGTTGATGATCCTATCAAATCTCTCCCACTCCTTAAAGATATAGCTTTTACATGCTCCTTCCCTGTAGTACTTGAAGTTGAGGCTTCTTTAGTGGATGGTAATGATCCACTAATTCTTTGGGAAAGGACATTAGCCATCTGCCCCATCTGAACTTCTAGATTTTTAATGGAAGCTTCATGAGTTTTAAGAGTTGTCTTACAATCACTCATAAAGCTTTTCATGAATCCTTCCAATGAATTATCTATTACAGGGGCATTCTGCCTTTGATAGTTCTGAGCAGGGAATCCTGGTGGATTTGCTGGAGCACTATAATTAGGTGCTGTTGCATTGTTGGCTCCCCATCTGAAATTGGGGTGGTTCTTCCAACCAGGATTATATGTATTTGAATAGAAATTATTGTTTTTATTGAAACCCACAAAGTTCACAGAGACAGGATTACCAGGACATTCTTCAAACAAATGCTCTCCTCCACAATATACACAGCTTACTGACCCTGGAGAGGCTTGCTCAATAACAGCCACTGTTGGTTCACGTGCCGCTGCAGCGGTAACCGCTACAGCGTTTAATGTGCTCATAGATTTTATCATGTTAGTGAGAGAGGCAACATGTGCAGATAGAGCAGAAACTTCACTTATTTCATGCACACCAGCTACCTTCTTCTGCTGAGCTAACCTTTCTGTAGGCCATTGATAACTATTTGTGGCAATATCATCAATCAGCTCACATGCCTCATTATAGGAGGTTTTCAACAACACACCCCCTGAAGAAGCATCTAACATTTGTCTGGTTGTTGAATCTAGTCCATTGTAGAAGGTTTCCATTTGAATAATTACAGGTATACCATGATGAGGGCACTTTCTTAACAGCTCCTTCCATCTCTCCCATGCTTCAAACAGTGTTTCAGCATCTTTTTGTCTGAATGCAGTAACCTCATTCCTCATTCTTGCATTCTTACTTGGAGGAAAATATTTTGCTAAGAACTTCTCAGCCATTTCATTCCAAGTATGGATAGAGTTAGGCTCTAGAGAAGTTAACCAGGCCTTTGCTCTATCCTTCAAGGAATAAGGAAAAAGTTTTAATCTGAATGCATCATCACTTACCCCTGGAATGATGAAGTTACTGCAGACTTCCAAAAATTGCTTCAAGTGTAAATACGGGTCCTCTTGAGGAGCACCACCAAACGGTCCCACTGTTTGCAACATTTTTGGAACATCATAGGTTTGAATTCAAACTGAGCTGTATGGAGAGTAGGTCTTGCTATGCTTGTCTCCATGGTTTGTGGATCAAACACAGCATAGTCCCTCATTGGTCTATCTCTGTCATTTACCATTTGAGCAGGTCCTTCATTTATGAATTATCGTCTGTACTAGTCCTCTTGGTCATGTAAGGTGGGAGTGGGTGGCTGCTGATGTCTACCTTTACCCCTTCCACCTGGTTCAGTCCCTCCTCTACCAGAATTAGATCTGCCATGTAGAGTGGTAGCTCTACCAGAATTGGTGCTCTGACTATGTTCTGACATGGTGGGTCTGAGCCTTTGAAGATGTCTTAGTTTCCTGAACCTTCTCTCTGGTTCTGAGTATGGTTCAAATTCTGGTGGTTGAGACCTGGGCATACGCTGTAGCGCTTACTGCTGCAGCAACAAGAAACAACACACCAGTGTAAAATAGGCACTAAGTTTACTAAAAACTTAAACAATGAAAATTAAATGCAATCCCCGGCAACGGCGCCAAAAACTTGTTGTGCGAAAAGGTGTTGTGCTAGTATACACAATCGCAACAAGTAATATAATGATATTTAAAGTTCGTTCCCACAGGGATTGGAATTAATCTAAGAAGTTTAAGTGATTAGAAGCTTAGTGAAAAGAATTGAGTACAAAATAAAGGTAAAGAGTTGTAAACATTATAAGTTGTGATAAAACAGTATTAAGTTGAAGTAATTTAAAGGTGAGTTGGATAGCTCAGTAGTTGTGTAAATTCCCAAGAGTAATGTTCAAATAATATTTAGACGCTATAGCGTTAAGCGCCGTAGCGCTTCAAAGTCCGTAGACGCTGTAGCGCTTTGGTAGCGTGTCTTTCAGTCACTTTTGTCAGGGTTATGTTACAAGACTCCTATGTCTAGGCTCTAAATAAGTTTTACCCCTGTATATTAAGTTCTTACAACATTTGCCTTATGAACTATTACTCCCCTATGTCTAGAGTTAAATAGTGCTTCCTTTAAATGTCTTTAAAGGGTTTTCATTCATATCATTCCTTGAGTTCTCTTTGTGAACCATGTCTGTACCCACAAAGTTACCTTGTTTTAGTTGATCATTCCCAAACCAAGATTGAAAGTATTATGACACAAGGAATAAAACACAAACATCATAATATTATACAAAAGTTACTCAAGGTTCATTACACACCAAGAACAATCCAACTACAACAAAGTTAGCTCATCACAAGTTCCATCAACACAATACAACTAAAGAGTATGTATTACCGTATGAAGACAAGAGAAGAGTGGTTGCAAAAGATACACTCCAATGATCCCAAGTAGCATACAAAGGATGAAGTTGAGGCGTGAGCAAAACCTTGAATGAATACTAGAAAACTATACTAAAAATAAAAGCTTAAAGGTAGTATAACAATGGAGAAAAGCTACTACGTCATAAGAAGTTCTTCTTCCAAGTTACAACTACTTGTGTCTACGTATATTACTTACTAATGAAGCAATCTCTCTATTAATCTAAAACTAACTAAGTCTTAATAGAATAATAATATCACATGATGATCATAAGACTTAGATATTATCCTCAAAGCACTTTACAAAAAGTACTAATGATGGATTACACCAACTATCACATGGGTTCCATTTAGGAGGCGCCAAGTGTAATTTAGCATCCACTTGGAAGTCAAAATATCCAGCTGAGAGGAAGAGATAAGGGTGGTGACTCATCATGTCCTCAAGTGGTCACACAAATATCTCAATGGTCAGCCGTCACGCTGTAGCGTCTCCTTGATAGCATACCGCTGCAGCGCTAAAGCAAAACATCAAATATATTCATAAAGGCATTGACTATGCCCAAGGTTTTAGGGAATTGACTTATAACCTATATTTACTCTAATATTCATATATTCACATATTTAAGTACTAGAATTACTTGAGAAGTAAGCTTGACTTAAGTATTAGGAGCATAAATAACCTATATAAAATAGAGTTATCAATAGCCAGCCAACAACATTGAGCATCTTCAATGCTACCAGATTTGCTGTACATGTCAATCAATGCACAAGCTACAAAAGCATTTCCACTCACTGTCGTTTCCAAAACACATGTATGAATTTGTTTTCCAACCTCAATAGAACCCAATCCAGCCGATGTAAAAATCATGGTGACAAAAGTGTGAGGGCTACTGATGCTTATTTCTAGTATGAGCAGACAGAACCGTAGCCCATGATACAACATCCCTGTAAAGCATTTCATCAAATAAATGGTGTGCTTGATTAACTCCAAAGCATTTAGCATCGAAATCACATAAGTTCAGAACTTCAAATGTGACACTGTCTGTGAACTGAACATTGTGATGGAGCTGTGTCATAAATATTCCAAAATCACGAGCATCAAATCAAAGGAACTGATTCACGAAGCAAAGAAGCAAATCGCGAAACTGAATCGCACAAAGAAGATCTCAGCGAAATTGATTCACAAGATAGGATGAACACAAGAAATCAGATTCAAAAATCAAAGATGAACAGATCAAGAAACAAAAGAACGACGATGAAGCAGAATCGAATCATCAACGGAAAACACGAAATAAACGAAAACGCAGCAAATGAGAAAACGAACGACAGAAATAAAATCGAAAATCATCAAAGGTAATTGATCTTGAGCATCATCAGAAAACAAAAGGATGAATCTGAAGTAAAAGCAAATCGGATCAGAAGAAATAAAAGTGAAAACAGAACTGATGCAAAATACCAAAAGGAATTTCTCAAAGCAAACACAAAAAAAAAAAATAGAGAAAAAAATATGGAAAAAGCAAAATTAATAAAACAATAGAAAGAATGCACCTGAATCTATGGAGGATACCATGTTTGCTCTGATACCATGGTATCCATGAAATTAGAGAGAAAAAGCTTTAAAAGTCATTATATCAAAAGTGGTGAAATGTTACAAATGACTAGGGTTAGGTCATAAATGAGTCTATCATCTACCTTATATACTAACTAACTAATGAGTCTTACTACTAGCTAATGGGCTTACTATCTATATTTTAACATAAATAACTATTTTTAACAGAAATCAAAGTGAAATTATTTAGTCTATTTTGCGATATAGTAGATTGCAAATAAAATTTTAACAATTTCAATTTAACTTTCCCAGTAACAAATAGTTAATATCATAACTTGATTTTGATTGGACTGTTAGAAAATCTCTTTCTAACAACTTTCAATTCTTGAAATAGAATTTCACCATGAAAATCATAAGAATTAACATAATTTTTTTCAAATATATGTATATACTACTAAGTAAAAGAATAGGTACCCTCACAAAATGGGGCGGTCACCCCTCTCTCCCATACTTAGGAGCACCACTGCACTCACTTATATAATGCTAATTGTCTCTCTAATGTAATTATGTAATGCTATGTATTCCTAATCGTTTAAATTAAATAATAACTATTTTGCGTTAATCAAAATAAATGTACTATATTTGTATGTATTAATTAAAATAAAAAAACAAAAACTTAAGTTAGGTTTAATTTAAAACAAATAATTTAATTATTATATTTAAGATAAATGATTTTTTTTGGTCTAGACGTCTGTACCCCCTCCGGTGTCCAGGGGAAAGAGGTTTTGAATAATCCGGAGTTCGACCATGAGGTAAGTAAAGTCTGGCTCCAATTTGTTCCATCGCCGGGGATCGAACCTGGGTACTAGCCGAGTCCGCCTCTTAATAATTAAAGTTAAAATAAAAGCAAATATAAATAAAAAATATTAAAAACGGGATAAATTGTAGAATACGAGTTGAGTTATTTTTAAAGTCTACCCTACAAGTAAAATCATATGAAGTGTTTAAAAGTAAATCTTAGAACCCACTCTAAGAAGAAGAGTGTGCATTGATGATGTTCTAACTCTCAATAAGTTTCTTTCAGTTCTTGTCCAAAAAAAAATCTTTCAGTCAAAAAAATCAAATAAAATACTATTTTACGCAAAACATGTGGCAGAAACTTAATTATTTATCTTCTCTCTTTGCTTTTAAGGCAACCTACCAAGGTATCAAAACCTGCAACTTTATGAATAAAAAAAAGGAGACCGTAACGTATCCATCACTCGCCAACAAAAAAAACGTACCCATCACTCTGTTTTCATGTTTTCTTCTATAAATTGTTCTTCAACCTGTGTTAATCTTGATAACATTGTTTTTTTCTCAGAATTGAAACCAACCAACAGGGATGGAGAAAGCTGGTATCACTTTCTGTTTGGTGTTTCTAGTGAGCATTGTGCTTACAATTGCAGCTCCTGAAAGTGCCATTGTAACACAAATTCCAGGTTTCAATGGAACAATACCTTCAAAACACTATGCTGGGTAATTTTAAAAATTCTAACTTTTGCAATTTTTTGGGGACCCATTTACCAATGGAAGAAATTCAATGTATTATGTTTATGTTTGATTGTGTGATCAATTTTTGTTGGGGTATTTGAAGGTATGTGACTGTGGATGAAAGTCATGGAAGGAATTTGTTTTACTATTTTGTTGAGTCAGAAGGTAAACCTTCTGAGGATCCTGTGGTTCTTTGGCTTAATGGGGGACCTGGTTGCTCTAGCTTTGATGGCTTTATATATGAACATGGTAATTATTTATTCTTATTCAGTTTCTGCATTGCCCTTTTTTCCTTTTGATGCAAATTTTGTTTGTTTTGAATTGGAGAGCTTTGAAAGGAGCATAAAAATGAAATTTTGAATTAAGATAGATACTATATGATGTATTTAAAATTTAGGGATTAGAATATTCAGCTTTATTTGGAAAATTATTTAACTACAGGATATTCTGTTGAAATGAAATTTTCACCCTCCTTTTCCTCCAATCACATTTTTAGGATAAACAGGAGAACTTGCAACCCAAAAATGTTTTGCAATTGTTTACATTTAATCTTTTTGTTGATAAGTCTAGCTTTTATTCAGTACACTTGTTCATCAATTTCTTCTGTGTATATTTGCTGGTTATCCTAATAGACCTAATAAACCATTTAATTTTTGTTATCGTGAGTTTTCGTTAATTAATTATTCTGGCATTGTAACACAATTTATAAATCATGTGGCAATTGATGATGCCTTTCAGGTCCTTTCAATTTTGAAGCAGCAAAGACAAAGGGAAGCCTACCAACACTGCATCTTAATCCATACAGCTGGACCAAGGTATGAATTTTATTAAACTCTGTTGAATTTTTGAAGGGAATGAAGGATGGTATGTTCTCATTGTAATGTTTTGTGTTGAGAATTTGTGTAGTTAATCCATTACAAGTTATTTTTCTTGAGATCAATTTGATATATGATTCTGTTTTTGAG
Source organism: Astragalus membranaceus (assembly GCA_039519185.1). NCBI lineage: Eukaryota > Viridiplantae > Streptophyta > Magnoliopsida > Fabales > Fabaceae > Astragalus > Astragalus membranaceus. Next base: position 10,392,029 of record CM076846.1, read on the forward strand.
TTATAGGTTTCCAGTATTATATATTTGGATTCACCTGCTGGTGTGGGATTCTCATACTCAGAGAATGAAACTGATTACCAAACCGGAGACATAAAGACTGCGTCTGATTCTCACGCATTTCTTCTAAAGGTGAATAAGAAAAAACTTTTGAGATTTTAATATAATATTTGAATCAACAAGTTTATATTCTCCTTAATTTTCTTACATATCTACCTTTTTTTTTCCTTTTGACAAATCAGTGGTTTGAACTATATCCCGAGTTCCTTAGCAACCCTTTCTTCATTGCTGGAGAGTCATATGCAGGAGTTTATGTGCCTACTCTTGCCTATGAAGTAATGAAAGGTAGATAGTTGTGTTTAAAGTGTCGAATAAATGTGTTGGAAATGAAATCAGTAATAAGTTGCTCATTCTTGATCTTTTACAGGAATTGATGCTGACGTGACACCCAAACTGAACTTTAAGGTTTTCATCTTTAAATGATCAATTTATGTTTTTAAGCCAACAGCTGTAATCTGAAAGTCATTGTGTGCAGGGTTACTTGGTTGGAAATGGTGTTACAGATGAACAAATTGACGGCAATGCTCTCGTTCCATTTGTACACGGGATGGGTCTTATTTCAGATGAACTATTTGAGGTAAAAATAAACTCCTCAATTATTGCAAGGTCACCCTGTGGCTCATAGTCATTTTATCAACTTAAAACCATTAAGTTTATTGCAAACTAGTTAAACAATATCTGCCATATCCACATAATGTAATATTTTCATAATCAAATTTTGTGCTTTTTCAGACATGCTAATTTTCATTTTTCTCTGAACACAATTAATTCACTAATCCAGTAGTCGATTTTGTTATAGACTTGAAATAACTTTTTCATCCTAACATTGTTCATGTTGAGATGAGGTACCCTTTCAATTTAGATAGAGCATAGAATCATTGCTGCTATATGGGATGAATTTTCCATTGCGAACTATGGCAATATGCATTATATTTTAAAATATAAAATCAACATGCATTATTCAAGAGCTATTTTCGCATTTTATCCTTCGATTTTGTCTTGACAGTCTTCTGTTTGAAATCTTGGTATGTTATGTTATGTTATGTTTCTTTTGATCATGGTGGTACATGCTACTGCAGGAGGCTAACACTGAGTGTAATGGAAATTTCTATGATTTACTCAGTGATAATTGTACAAGCAAACTTGCAATAATTGATAAGGTGATTCAACTATATTACAGTGCTGTCATTAAATGAGATAAGTGAATTTGGCACTCATCGACGTTTCTCGCTATTTTAGGTCATTGATGGGTTGAACATATATAACATTCTCGAACCATGCTATCATGGCACAGAGGCAGAGAAGATTTCCATGTCCTATATTAGGTTGCCATCTAGCTTCCGGGAGTTGGGTGAGACCGACAGACCTCATCCTGTGAGGAAAAGAATATTTGGTCGTGCTTGGCCCCTAAGAGCACCTGTGAGAGATGGAATTGTACCAACTTGGCCGCAACTGGTTAATAGCAACAATGTTCCGTGCACGGTAGGTTGCTTTACTACCATCAGAGTGTCTATATTTACCATTTATTTACTCCCGCTGGTCCTATTTATAAGAAAAAATTATAGTTTTAAGTTCATCGAATAACTGGTGTATCTGGTCTATACGTCAGTTATTCACTGAACCTAAACCTGCTAATTTTTCTTATAAATAAGACCAGAGGGAGGGTTTATATGAATAAATTTGTGATAGTATTTCACAAATCAGGGAATAGTGTTTTCTCTTAACTCCATCTTATTGCATATACCTCTGTCTTATTCTATCATATATGCTTTGATTGGATGTTGCTGCTGGGGTTCCATATAAATGAATATTACCATCATCAGTTTTGTAGTTGGTATTGTTGTATTGCCTTTCATTGGATGTTTGACAATTTACAAGATCTAATATTATCTTTAGGATGGCTCTATTGCAAACGCGTGGTTGAACAACGAGGAAGTCAGGAAAGCAATTCACACCGCAGAGGTGAGGTTTCTTGTAAGATACCTGTACTTTTGGATATGATAGAACTAAATTGTGATATTTCTGATGAAACAGAAAAGCGTCGTCAGTAGTTGGGATTTATGTACAGACAGAATTTCTTACGATCACGATGCTGGAAGCATGATAAAGTACCACAAGAACCTAACTTCGGGAGGATATCGTGCTCTTATATTCAGGTGAATTTGTTAGCGACTTTAGCCTTCAGGTAATGCATCTTTTATAATTGATATAAATCTAATTAGATTCGCGTTTCTTGCAGTGGTGATCATGACATGTGTGTTCCATTTACGGGGAGTCAAGCATGGACGAGATCAGTTGGATACAAGATTGTTGATGAATGGAGGCCTTGGTTATCAAATGGTCAAGTTGCTGGGTACTTACTGTTTCCATTTCACTCTTTATCTTATCCTACTTAATGATCTTCAAATATTTTGATCACTTAAATAAAAGGACTTCATTTCAATTTCTGGAGTTGTTTCAAAAATGATTTAAAAATCCAGATAAATGGTCATCTTTAATTATCCACTCCATGTATCATGAAGCATGCTAGTACACATTTTCTGGTATATTGTATGAAAAATCAATATCGATTAGAAATTGAGTTAATTATCTTTATTGGTTGCAGGTTTCTTCAAGGATATGACAAAAATCTTACTTTTTTGACCATAAAGGTAAGTAACTGTGGATTAGGGCATGTCAGAGCATAGAATTGAAAGGAGCTAATCTTAACCATTATATCTTACATGAGAATCAAAACACATACACTCATGTACATGGTTGAAATAATAGGATTTTAGATAAGAAGGAAGTTCAAATAAGGAAAAAGAATTTGGATTAGGATTATGGTTTCGTCGTGGATGACTAAGCACTAGACTCATTTATACTAATACTAGATTCTTAATCCTAATTATATTGGGAAACAAATCATGAGATATGAGAAACATATGAAAACTGATCCTAAACTCATAGAATAATATATAATTTGGGCTCAGATATGTTGAAGTAAGTCATAGAGATTAGGATTAATATAGAGATAACTCAGCAAGATTGCTGGAATAATCATCACCCTAAACTCATGAAGAGCTGGTTGGAAATTCGAATACTGCATAATCAAACCATGAAGTGAAAGGAAATATGAAAATCAATCTTAAGTGAAAATCTAAGATGTTTTAAAATACTATAAAATATAACCCAAAATAAATAAGGTATTTTTGATTCATTATAACGTACATATTGCAAATCATCTTAAGTAAGTTGGTTTGGTCTTGATAATATTTGATTGTATTGGTACAGGGAGCTGGGCATACTGTTCCAGAATATAAACCCCGAGAGGCATTGGATTTTTATAAGCGTTTTCTCACTGGATCGCCAATATGAGAGAGAGGATGGAGTAATGCAGCTATAGATTTTATATGAACTAAAGTGATGATATATGGGATGTTATACCATCATACTACGTTTACCTCTAATTTATTACTAGATCTATATACTTTTCATGTTTGAACTGAGGCTATGACAATTAGATTAATAATATACTTACATTGGAAGTCTGGCCTATTGCAACTTTTATGATAGCTTTTTTGATGCAGAAAATGATCAAATTGTTTTCATACTTATTATATTGTAGTGCTTAACCTAAACAAGAAATTTAAATATTAAGCCTCCTAGACCCTAACACAGGTACAAAGCTAATCCTAAAAAAATAAAAAATAATAGGAGCATATTTTCTACTGTGAGCAAAAGAAATGCAGAAAAAAGGTTCAAAGGTTGTCAGTCGTCTGAAAGATTGTGTGCAGAATGATAACTTAAAGGACTGTGGCTCTATGTTTTGACATGGAGATGACTCAAACAATCAATCAAGTGCAAAAGTTCTAACATGGCATGACAGTGACTCAAAAGGCACCAGATTCTCTGATATCATGTGATTTTATTTTCTTTTGTTGCATTGAACCTATACATATACATATATTCTCAAAAGGCAGAGTTAGTGTACACAAATTCTATAAACAAATGAACTTGATATGTTATTAGGCACTCCTCTTCCAATGATTCCATCTTCTTGATCCAGAACTAGACATCTTAGGATACAAAATAGTTTGCTCAATTTTTGCAGGGCCACGCCTATTCTTAAGCTTGGGATCTCTATTTCTTTGCAAGATCCTTGTTTGAATCTCCTTCAGTTCTTCCTTGAACTCAGCAAATCTATTCTGAACAATTTCATTGTCTATCCAGCCAGGTGATGGTTGACATCCCAACAAATACACTTCATCATAAGAGGTTTTTGTGAGCACATCTACTATTGCCAAACCAAGACTCATCTCAAATCTATCAGGTAAGATCTTCATGAAAAACTTATCAGGGTCCTTTAGGAACTCACCAAACTCAACCGTTCCTTCTATTGGAATGAATTTCTTGCATAGTGTAGGGTAACCGTTTTGTGCATGTTTTTCGCGGTTCATTGCTGCATGGCGTGCTGAAGCAATCCATATTAGAGTTGTTATTGCTTCTACAAGGTTTGATAGTGTTGTCATTTGGTACGACCATGTCTCATTGTGCTTATCGCCGTGGCCGAGAGTTTGAATCTCTGACCACCATGTTTGGAGTTCAACATCAGCAATGATGGCTTCATTGTCTTTGTAGAAAAGTGAGCAGAAGTCCTTCACCCATGATTTGATGGCAATCCATATATCAAGTCCATCAATGGCATATGGATAGTCCAACATGAGAACTTGAATCCCAGTTGGATTGTTTTCATCTGGGTCTTTTACAGCCATGCCCCTGCAATGAAATGAAGTTTAATAAAATGAATGATTTTAAATTCATCATTTGAATGGTTTAAAAATAAGATAGAGTAAATAAAGATAGCTAGTAGTTTCTAATGTACCTTTTTATTAGATCAGCAGGAAGTCCTTGTTCATTAAATTTCCACTCCTTATAGAGATCACAGGTTATTTGCATACAGATTTCACCTGGAAATAGTATTCTCTCCAAAATTCCTCCTGAGTTAATAAGAATAAGTCGTGACAAGGCATTTATGTGCATTATGTCTGTGAAATGAGGATTCAATATCCTATGGATTGGATGCATTACACTTAGCCTTCTTCTGGTAGCAAGGATAAATGGTTCAACAACTGCATGAGTGTATAACCTGCAAAAATTTGATAGCATAGTACATAAATCATAAATGGCGCAAATAGCATTGTAATAGTGTCAGTGTTAGTTGCTAATTATTAAATAGCAATTAGAACTTTAGTGATTGTGATTGCTTAAGGATTTGAACTCACCAATGGCTAACTAGTAGATGGTAATAAGAATCATTAGCTAAAACATGAGCTTTGGCTAGCTGCCAAAGTGCTGCTTGTGTTCCTTGCTTTGCTGGTAGAAATATTCTTTGGATTTCACGATTTAGAGACAAGGCTGGCAAGCTAAGTTCAATTGTCAATGGCTTAAGCATTCCATCACTTCTTAAAAATAGAAGTGTCCTTGATGCATAAGCACATGCCCCATTTGCATTTATTCTGTTCAAATATGGCATGAGATAGTCATGGTGGTCCAGAATGAACATTCTTCCCTGTTCCATTGCCTAACACAATTTTTTGTGATGAATAAAATTACTGGATGATTATGTTAAAAGGTGAATTTTGGTGTTTGGAGTATTTGTCACTTACTTGAGGAAGTGTCCATCCTTCAAGCATCTTTTCTATGATTGATTGTTTTATTGAACTTCGTACTCCGAATTTGTTTTGAGGTGGGAATGTCTGTAAGTTAAATTGAAACCAAGAATGACTAGACCAACATTGTGAGTTTAAAACTGTGATTACACAGCAATGAAGCATGTAATGAATTTCTTCTGAGTAGAGATAACTTCATAATATTCTAGCCAGTTGAGCAATGATTATTGTATACATAATAAATAACAAAGTAGAGTATTTCTAAAGCTCAATTCATAAGTGTGTGAAGTACCGTCAGACACTGGATTCTAACTGGGTGTGGTCCTGCAAGCATTTGTCGTCCAAACTCCATGTCATCATTCCAAGCCCATTCATTTTCTGAAATGCAAAAGATATCTCATAAAACAACTTCATAAAATTACTTTGTGAGAAAAGTCCAAATTCAATGTTCCATATAATTATTTACATACAAATCATATTAAGCTCTTTTACCAGATATGCTTTGAGGGCTAGGAAATCTCCCATAGTTTTCCTTGATTGCATGAATTATTTCCTTCCGATGTTCAACTGGTACCAGTTTCTTTAAGTTATCTCTGATCCATCCTTCTATTGTTTGATTCCTATTGCTAGAGAACATGTCAATTATCTCTTCAAACGATTGAAAGCTTCTAGAACTTCGTTGTGATAATGATTCTGCCTTTGATGATAGAAAATGTACCATAGCATGTATTGAATTTGATTTCAGCTCCTTCAATTTGCTAGGGCTAAATCTCTCATCTGAAGGAACATATATGTCAAAATTTGTTGCTTGTGGCCTGCTCTCACTTGATGGACCTAAACTTTTCCAAGGATATACATGAAACAAAGGATGAAAATCAACTCAAAAGTACTGTCTGAGAGAGGAGCTAATAGACTATACTAGGCCGTAACAAAATATAAGCAAAAATGGGTCAACGAAATATGGACCAAATACATCAACTTTTGTTGACCCAATTTTGCTTATGTTCTGTTATAGAGGGAGTATTCCTTAGAACTATGATGTACACATGACATATTGTAAATCAAGTACCTGCTGTACTATGTTTTCGACCCGTTCTTACTCGACGTGGATATGGATATAACCTAGAGCCACCCAGGATAGGTCTAATATGTTCTGGACCTTTGTCAGGATCACCAAGATCATTATAGCAGTCATAGTCATAGATTCTGTCCCATTCCTTTCTTTCTCCCATTCCATTTCCCCTCAATCTATCAACTTCTTCCTTTCTTAGTTCCACTAGAGCTCTAGGTGTATCACTTGGAAGATAGCACTGTCATATGAACACAGTTTTGCAATTTCATGATATGTAACACAAAGCAGCCAATAAAACAAGCTAGTATATGTATTATATGATGGGACTTACTCTATTCGAGAAGAAGATTCGATTTGATTTGGTCTTCTTGATTGGATAAATCCAAGCATTGCAATCAAAGTGAATGATGTGGTTGGTACTTGTCTCGATTGATGCAGACCGAAGAAAGAATTTCTTATTGTATCTGTTTTGTATTACAAAAGCTCTTGGAGTTCCAAAATGTGAGTCAACATGAAGTTTAATTTTGTATGTCATACTCATGGTTTGTGCATCATCATCATCATGGTGATGTTTATCACTCCCACCCTCCTTGAAATATGCTTTCTCACTCAGCCTTCCTTTTCCTGTATCTGTTCAATGCAATACAAAATTGAAAGATCATATGATATACTATGCAATTCTGAATGAATGAGCAGAATGTTATGTTTCTCATTCAAAAGAATATTGACATGTGTTTGTGTGTGAAGTAGAAAGAAAATGTACTCACTAGGATCCACTTCTGTGCCACTATAAATCTGAACAGAAATTAATTTTCCAGGTATTGATTTCTTTTGACTGCTAGTGATCAGGAATTTTCCCTTGAGAGTTAATTGTTGGGTAGCTTGGCATATAGGATTAAAATTATTGGCAAATTTGGTTTTGGCTGAAGAGTAGTTCCACTTATTCATGCTTCTATCTTCTATAGCTTGTTTTTGTTTTTTGCTGTGAATATTTGTTCCATGCCTCTAACCAAAATGAGAAGTGATAGCGTTTGTACAAGTCATCATGATTAGTTAGTTGTACTTGTGTGTGAATACTCACTTACCTTGTATTGCCATTTTGGCATCAGATACGTTGCTTGCCTTGGTCTTTTGCTCTAACTGGGATAAATTGTTTGGCCTTGAAAGTAGTAAGTGCACGTCAAAAGGGATTCATTTACCACCACCTACTAATAATACTATGATAAAATTTCACTTTAAATTTTGTATAAATCGTCTTTATGCATGCATCATTACAACATTACTAACAACAAAAAGGAAACACAAAAAAAACAAGGTTACGTCAATTTTATAGTAATTAAATGTACTTTTCTGTGTACATAATTTCTCCTCAATTTTCTCTCAGCCCATGATATGAAATGGCTCTTTTGGTCGCTATCAAAGCACTAGAGGCTAGAGCAACGGACGATATGCATGCAGTTCTTGTGATGGGTGAGGGAAATGGGCAATGACATCCATCCCATTCATTGTGAACACTTAAGTCAAATTTATACTTGTAAAAAAAAAGTCAATTTTTTACTAATTTTTCATTACATTCAAATGGCATCATTACATTGTCGCCTTCAAGGCCAATACAAAATGACCAACTCAATTAACACGATTTTGCTATCAGCTACACAAAATTACCACGGTACAAAGCATTCGTCAAATTAAAATTCTTGCTAGCACAAAAGCAACCTTAAATGCAATTCAAAAGAAATGTTTTTTTTTAAGGCCCGTGCTTTTCCCACAATTCCTCCTACTCACCACACACCTCAAAACCTAAAATATTCCAAAATTATCCTCGCGTAGAAACCTCCTCAAACTGTATTTTAGAATGGTTCGGTTTCCGGTCCAAACCAATTCGGTTGTCATGTACCGAACAAAATACAGAACAGAACCTTGTAAATTTCAAAAAATGGGGTGTGTTAAAATAAATAAAGTACGGCTGAGGGCAGTCGAACCTGTTCGATTGGCCATAACCAAACCAACGCAAATTTCAAAAAAAAAAACGGAGGCACTAGCCTCATTAATGATATTTTAGTCATTTCGCATGGTTTAAGAGTGTGTGGTGAGTAGGAGGGGGCCGTGGGAAAAGTCATGCCCTTTTAAAGAATCAAAAGAAATGTTGCCAATACACTGTTATTACTAAATTCTAGAAAGGCCAACACATTTTTTAAAAAACAACCAATATAATAATAATAACTGACCTACATAGCTACATTACAACATAAAAATTCATCTATTCAAACCAGACATCATTTTGCTACAAAAGTTCTAATCTGAAGAAGCATGTGCCGTCTACCATCTTCCGTCTTACTAGTATATAACGCATCTCTATAGTTTTATTCAAAAGAATGAAAGAATCAAAACCCATGAGATGCCAATGGTGAGCCCCACAGCAAAGGAAAAATCAAAGCAGTGGTTTCCAACTTTCCATGTCTCCTCGGCTACCAGGATGGTTCGAAGACTGAGCCACCAGTCAAAGGGGATGATGAAAAGTAAACAGCCTTTTGACTTCCCATTTTGCAGGTCTCATAAAAATTGGACTAGAGTAGAATTTTCTACCTGTTCATAGATTAAAAAACTATCCGTTGGTTAGTGAGGATCTATTGCAGATATTAAATTGCATCTATAAGTATTGCCTACGGTCCTACTAATCAATATAGTACTATAAACAGTAGCCCAAAACAGAAATAGGAAATCATACCTCTCTAATAAGCATTTCTTAAATAATCTTATTTCGTACTTCCTCAAGTTTCTTCAGTATCTCTCCAGGGGTCCTGTCCAATTCATCGGCAATTTTTCTCTGCAAATCCATTGGCAGTGTTGGGAATTGCTCACATAGGTCCCCATCAATGACATCCTACACAAATATGCAGGACTCTCAAAATTGCCAACAATTAATGCTAAGGTTAAAATACACTAAATGAACAAATGATACGTTTGGGTGTGTCCATATTTTCATTAGAGGCAGAAGACAAAAAGCCCTAGGCAGAGTGAGCCATGAAAATATAACAGGGAGGATGCTTTTATCCAGTACGGATGGCAAACAGTGCTTTGTAGTAACAGAAAGAATAAACAGCATAATTTTGGTTCAGTCTACCTTGACAGGAAAATAGGCAGATCTATAAGCCATGTGGTCCCTTCCACACAAAGGTGGATTGTCTTGTCTCATATGCATCTCCAAATGAGAAAAGAAATCAACATCATCTCGTGAAGTAAAAGCGTGTAATGCTCCAACACTTCCCATAACTGTTCCATATACAATACACTCTCCACCACCTGGTACAAGAGATGCCTTTTGCAAGCTTGTGATCACATCGCCAACGTGAAATTGTACAATTTCTTCAACCTTATTGGGTGCTCCATTCAGCTTTCCCTGCTCCCACTTGATCCTCCCACCAGTAGGATCTTCTTCTATCTCATCAGAAACATCTTGTGGTAACCGCGCAAAATAGATATTTCCAAACTTGTCTGCACCTGCCATGGTGTCAAAATCTACGTGGTATGATGCAGTAAGCCATCTTGGAACGCAATCATCAGCAAATATGTAAAGTTGGTTTTCATCCCGTCTATACTTGCAGTAATGGAAAGACTGGAGAGAATGCACAAAACACAATTAGCAGAAGTTTTTATTAAGTGAAAGAAATCGGAGGGCAGCAGCACATTGGATCTGTGAACAAATGATGTCTATTTGCAAAATTACGAAAATTTTAATTCCTTATAGAAAGCCTTAGTCAAGTTTCCCAAAAAAAATCCTACTGGAGCATTCTAAAATAAACCAAATTAGTAAATATTAACAGTTGGCGGCCAAAGGCAAATTAATGTCAGGGACCAATGTGATAAAACAAATGCTAACAGCAAAAGGAAGAGGCCACAACAAAAGTAATTGTCAGAATGCTTAACTCAAGTATTCATATATTCAACAAATAAAGACAAACATTCTATTGAAACACACCTCTTGGATGTCACCTACATAAATTCGATCACGGTAGGCATGAATAGAGACAATTGAGTTGGGGAATAACTTATTCTCACATTTTCTTAATAATCGTTTTTTCCCCAAATCATATAGCCTGAGCACAGGTCCTATTCCTGCAAGTAATCTTCCTTGAAACTGACATAGAGCAAGAGGAACACCCTCAACCTGAGTTTTGTGAAGAAGTTCAAGAGACCTTCCATCCTCTAGAAACCTATATATATGAATAAATCCAGCAGTTAAACTCCTTTTGGGCATAAATTGCAGTCCCTTTGCTGTGCCAACAGCTAAAAGGGTTCCGTATTCCTTATCATGAAAATTTATTGTGCATATGCTGAATGCAGCCTCATTCTCCTGAAGCTCCAAAAGACAGGTCGTAGTTGCTGTCCTTGGATCAAGAACTCTAATGCAGGATGCCCACTTATCTGATTCAGCTTTGGGATAACCATAATGCTCGTCAGAGAGGGGATCATCTTTATCCTCATCCTCCCCACCATTCTCCATTTGGTCTGCACTTCCAGTCCCATTATCCCCAGCTTGAGCAGCCTCAAAACACTCTTTCCTTGCAGCCTCACGCTCTTCTGCAGTAAATGCTCCTTGATCACTCTCAATCACCACCAGAAGTTTCCGTTTGGGTTGCAGCACAAATTTCCTTGGCGTGTATCTAAGTGGAATAACAGTCTGATTAAATGTTTCTCCTAATCTTTCGATGGTAAAAATCCTCAATGCTTCACCAGCAACTGCAACTACACCTTCCACACACTGGTCAGATGAAAATGAGGCAGCATATTCAAGTGTTTCATATGAAAGGGGTGTTAAAAGGAAATGTCCTTGGTGAACATAACCGAGCCAAGGTCGACTTGAGAGGCAAAGCATAGCACGCTTGCCTCTTACGATAATGGGAAACAACTTTGGGGCTCTCAATCCTAAGAATCGGGAACGAGTATCAGAAAGCACACCCGTGACCATATCCACCACAGTTCTAGACAAGACACCATTCTGCAAACCAGCATTCAGGAAAAGGCTAGCAGGATGATCTGCACCGTCCTCGCCACCAACAGATGCTTGAACTTCAAGGAAAAGAAGAGATTCTGGAGCTGAAGAAAGACTCTGTACACCTAGAGTCTGCATACAATCATCAGGATCCAGCGATAAGATTCGAATCGTCTTGTCATACGAGCCAACTGCAAGAAAACGAGATCTCTGTCTGCCTTCAGGCACTGGAGCAATGTCCAAACAAGCAACATCTCCAGACATTTCATGCTTCTCCACCTCCATCAACTGACCAGTTACATCCACTTCAAAATATATGAGCTCCCCTCCGTTCAGCGCAATAACCACCTGAAGTTTATTTGACCCGACTTTTGCAATTGTCCTCTTTCCAGGAGTTCTCCACTCATTAATACGGCCATCCTCCCTAATATGCCTAATACCATTTGGATGAACCTGCATGAGAGAGTCATCGCCTATCAAAGAAACGGCGAGGGATGGAGTTGTGTCCAGAAAGCCACTGTCACTGACTTCTTCGACAGTCTCACCAATGGAAAGCACAAGTGTGGCATTTGTGAACGACACAACGATATATGCATCAAACTCATCAATAATATTCTTCTTCACGGTCCAAACAGCACTAGGTGTACCAGGAAGCTTGGAAACTGCCATCTCACTAACTGCCAAACCAGTTCTCATGATCCTCAGAGACGACCGAGGACCGCGCCCACAAAGAGTAAATATTTGAGGAGTCTCCTCTTCAAAGAGATTACCGACCTTCATATCCATGATTGACATCAAACTCTCAAGCTGGTCAATCCTAACAAGGTTTTTGAGTCTCCTGGGCTGGAAAAACACAGGCTGAAAACCCTCTTCAGTTTCCATCAAACTCGCAGACGAGGCCTCTACATCATCATCATCCCCTATCGCTTTAAACTGATACAGGGCATGATTTCCAAACTCGGATGCTGCAAACAAGAACCCGGACTTGAGGACACAAATTGAAACAGCAACAGGAATGGTATCAAAATACTTAATCTTCAATTCAGAGACACGTTCACCATCATTAACCAAGGTTACCTTAAAGATATCTCCATACTCAGTCTGCAGAAGGAAGAAGAAATTAAAGTCCTCCGATTTAGACTTCTTCAATTTATGCATTGCAGCAGAGACAATGAGAACGCCACGCTCAGCAGGCAAATCAACACGTCTTGGAATGACAGCCCTAACATCTTGATGACCCTGATTCTTATAAATAACAAAATTTTCAGCACAAACAAGTACCCCACTGGGACCATCAGCACCACCAGGAACAGCAATAAGCAAATTAGCACCATTATCAACCTGATCAGACCACTTTCTAGAAACATGATTAAGACCCAAATCAAGCTCATAGAAAACCAAATGCTTCTGTGCTTCAGAAGCTGCCATACCAGTGGAATCCTGATCAACCTCAGAGTAATCCAACTCTATAGCAGCAAAAATAGGATTCTCAAAACCACAATCAACAGCACAAATTGAATAAACAAGAGTGTGTGATTTGTTAGCTTCTAAAGGGGAAGAAATAGTTAACCTAGCAGCAGTATCTCTATTCAAAACATAAACAAGTTTCTGCTTCTCACAAGCACCAATCATAACAGCCCTACCCTTAGGATCTATAGCGAGATACTGACCAGGAACGATTCGGCGGCAACCGGATTTACCGTAAGTTTCTTGGTGAATTTTATCGAAGACGTTTTTCTCTTTGTTGTAGTCAAGGATAACGATTCTACCGGAATCCGAACCAACGACAATGTAGTCTTTCTGAGCACCGGTGAGGCGGAACTGAGATAAGCACCTAATGATGCCGAAGATTTCGACGGAGAGGATGGTTTGAATTCGACCGTTGTTATCTGGACGAAGGAGTTCGAGGACTTTGCCTCTGGCGATAACGATTTCTTGGGTTTTTCCATCGGAGAAGTTGCCGTTGATGGCACAGACAATGCCGGTGGGTTGCTGCAGAGTGAGACTGTACAGATACATTGCTACGGCAGCCAAAAAAGTCAGGGAGGGGTTAGTTAGGGTTTTAGAGTTATCGGTTTTCAATTTTTTTTACAGCAACTCAGTTTTCAATTTAATAATATTAAAAATAAATTTAAAAGATTTAATTTATATACACGATAGGTTGTATAAATGTTTTACACTATTTACTAATTAAATATTGTCACGTCGTTAAAAACAAATTTTTAAATTAGTAACCATTTCATTAAGTATGATTGATTGTGTTTGTAAAAACCTATACGCCATATGTGTATATAAATTAAAGACTAAATTGCACATTTAGTCATTTATTTTTGGCTTTGGTGTCATTTTGGTCTTTTATCTTTTTTTTCTTCTCGTTTTGGTCCCCCTATTTCATTTTCATGTCATTTTGGTCATTTTTTGGTATTTTCCATTCATTGACTTAACAAACGCCACGCCGGCAGTTAACTGCTGACGTGGCGTCCTAATTGTCCAATCTGACGTGCCTTCATTAAATGACATGACCAATAGAGACTAAATTGAAACTAAAAAAAACATAAGAAACCAAATTGACAAAAACATAAAACATAATCAACCACTCTCCATCTTGTTCCTCCATCTTCATCTTCTTCACCTCCGGCGAGCCACCACCACCTCTGGCGAGCCGCCGCCACCACCACAAATCAATCACTCTTCAACTCTTCTTTCATCAAACTTAACCATTTCTTCAAAACCCAAAACCCCCAATTTCTCAAATCGCTAAATTTGGTTTCAAATCCCCGATTTCTTTACAATTTTTGAATTCCAAATCATTATTCTATTGAGTTGCATTTCTCTTTAAAATTCAAATCCATTAGATTCAAATCAAATTAGTTTAAACTTCCACTCATATTTGTTGGAAACCTTGTGATTTGTGACATGTGTTCTCCACTCATATTCGTTAAAATCCCCAATTACTGTTTAATGCACTGTGTCTCTAAAAAAAATCAACACCATTGCAGAAAGAATTGAACAAAGGGAATCCTTTCATATTGTTGAAACTTGAAACAGTATCATCTAACTAAGGAAGAAGGCATCGTCAAAAAAAACGAAGGAGGAAGGAAACGCAAGTTTAATGCCACTACGAAGGAAAATCAGAAAATTTAACAAGTTAAATGCTACTGATGCTAAGACTCCGTTTCTAGTTTGGAACCAAATCTAGGGATTCGAGAAATTGGGGGGGTTTTGGGTTTTGAAGAGATAATTAAGTTTGCCTCATAGAAAAAAGAGTGATTGAATTCGACCGTTGTTATCTGGACTAAGGAGTTCGAGGACTTTGCCTCTAGCGACGACGATTTCTTGGGTTTTCCCATCGGAGAAGTTGTCGTTGATGGCACAGACAATGCCGGTGGTTTGCTGCAGAGTGAGACCCTACAAATACATTGCTACGGCAACCAAAAAAAGAAAGGGAGGGTTAGTTAGGGTTTTAGAGTTATCGGTTTTCAATTTTTTTTACAGCAACTCTGTTTTCAATTTAATAATATTAAAAGAAGTTTAAAGATTTAATTTATATACACGATAGGTGTATAAATGTTTTACACTATTTACTAATTAAATATTGACACATCATTAAAAACAAATAGATCTTTTAAACGTACGACCAGGACGATGCGAACATGTTCCTGAAAAGTCCACGCGAGGAGGCCTGATCTGGTCCTCTTCTAAAGAGCGAACCGTACTAGGGACAACCTGACTTTTCCTCTTCTGTAGTAGAAATCAGAGCAGTAACCACAAAATAGCTTAGATCTGACGCGTCATTCCTCGTTGAGCAAACAAACAGCAAAAAAGATCTCACCCCACGAACAAACAAATCCCAACCTTGAATTAGAATCGGTGAGCAAGAACACCCCAGATGCAGAAGCGTAGCAAACCATGCGATGAGGAAACCAGAAAATTGATCGCGACCAACACCCACCCTCCCAATCAGAACAGAACGAGCAGATTGAGTCGCTATTGGAGGATCTGATGCGGTATGGGTCGTCAGTGTAGAGTCGTCGCGACCAGGGATGACGGCAATTAGGGTTCCTCTGGCTTTTATCAAGCCGGGTTATGTATGTGTGCGTGTGTGTATAATTCTAGCAACACTCTCTTTGTCACTCTCCTTCCACACTCACTTTATGATCGGTTAAAATTCATCACTAAATTAATGGCAACACTTTCAAAGTGGTGAGACCCACATAAATTTTAATTGATCATTGAGTGAGTATTGGAGAGGGTGTTGCTAGCATTTCTGACATATATATTTTTTTGGTAGAAATTTTGATATATATATATATATAATAAAATAGAAAATTATAATTTTAAGGACATAAAAAATTTTCTAATAAAGAAGTTGTATATTCTGAAACACAAAATCAACTAAGAAACTTGGGTTGTCAACTAGTACTTGGCTTGATATTCCTATCAAAAATGCGTTTTAAAATAACATTGTTCGTAAATAATTATTAATGATTTTATAACAAAAAAGTGAAAAAAAAAAAACTAGTATTTATGAGCGCATCACTATCTTGCATGAATGCAGGTGAAGTGAGAGTGTCCTTATTTTCTTGCATGCAATACAGTAGAATGGAAGAAATTATAAGAGCAATGGAAACAACAATAAGATATGAGCGTCTGTTAATTATTTTCCATCGGGTGACCATGCATGCATAACGAGGAGTGGAAACATCAAACATGGAGCTAGGAAGACATCAGAAAGACTCTTAGCAGCACAGAAGGAACTTCCTTCAATGGAACACAAGTTCCAATATTTCCTCACAATGCGTAATCGCTTGATTGTGGAACTCGCACTACGTCAATGTGATCCACGTTGGGAACCTTGTAAGTAGAATATGCTATACGTACTTTTGTGGGTATTTCCTTCATCTGGGTTTTCTTTCTAGTCTTCTTGGTGTTTTAGTATAATTCTTATGTAAATTTGGGTTCTGTAATTAGTGGTTTTTGGATTTGTGCTTCATCCTTTAAATAACGATCAAACCAAGTGTATCATGATGATCTAATTAAACAATTCCTCCACATCCATACAATATTATTAACAAGCTAGGGTAGGTTCTTTTTTCCCCGGCCTACATTCTAAATTAAAAGCCCACATAATAATCAGTGCAGCTCATCACGATCTAGTAACGCAAAAAAAGAGATTATAAACATCAATATAGAGTGCTAATTCTTCCAGCCATCGTCGGACCATTCAGCTTCATCTGTAACAGGTTTAGGGACCTCCTCATACTGGAAATATTGACCGCATTCTACCTTGTTAGAGTGCTGTCCATTCTCTTCATTAAAGCTCGAGTTATCCTTCTATTTTGGGTCCTCCTCACGAGGAGGTTCTAGCTTTTCTGGAAGAGAACAACCCTGATATGATGAATTCTCCACACAGTACCACAACATTTGACTCCAATGATCATCCTTCCAAAAATGACAATTGGAGAATGATTTCACAAACAACCATGATAATCACAAAAAGGGTCTAGATTGATTTCTTTGCATATTTTTTGACCATATCGTTATAATTAAGCTAAGAAGACAAATTGATGACTAGTTATTAGTCTAGAAAGCAACAACATTACTGTATCTGTAAGTAAACATTCCCTTTGCCCATTACAAATTTACTTGCTGGGAATGCAATCAATCAATCAAAAAACACATGAAATTATTATATTCACAGCTAGCGCGCATAATGTTGATCAGATAGATAGATAATAGGTAGTACCTTGCAGATGATATGAGGGTTTCCAATAATAATCAGCAATGAAATAGCACGGGCTATAGCCACGTTAAACCTTCTATGATTGTTCAATTTTTTCATCTCCAACATCGAAATACACAACAGATGTGTACATGCCCATGTCCACAGGTCCACTGGTTCATTAGTAGTATTATTAACAGTTATTAACTCCACAGCAATTTCTCCAACAATTACTATTGATTGAGGCTTTCCATTCACAAATGGAAAAGGGACAGATACGATCATTGTTTTGGATTTATTAACCCTTTGTATATTTTTTTTCTCAGGTGGCAAATAAGAATGAGGGTGGTGCAATTTGCAAAGTCCAATTCTTTGAAACTGGCCCAGCCCAATGATTTGCAGGCAAACAATTGTGTTTGATGGATCTTGCGCACCCGGACCCGGCTGTGCTGGATATGTTCGCGGGTCGTCCCTGACCCGAGGTATATAAGTTTGTTCCTTTACTCTCTCTTCTTCAGAAACTCAAGAATCACTGTTTCTCTTTCTTGATTTTCTGTTGTTCTTCTCCTCTGCTCTCTCTCTGAAAACCCTAGACCCGTGTAGCTCTCATCACCACCGTGTGATGATTGAAGCAGCACAGCTCTCTGGTTTGATGCTGATGATGATCTAGCAACGATGATGATGTAAAACTCTGAGTTTTACACTGAGTTGACACGATCTGAAGCTACGGTGAACCCTTCTCACTTCGCGATAAACTGAAAAAAACCTAAGTTTTCCAGAAACACTTGATCTCTTCGATCAAGCTCTTGATCCACCTTCCTTAAGGTAGATTTGCTTCTTCTCTTACACTTTCTTTGATTTTTTCTTTGATTTCTGCACTGTATACGAAACCCTAATTTTTGTTTTGCTTTTCAGGTACAGGTTGCACAGTTAGGGTTCCAAACACCTCAATCAAGTATAAATCACAACTCTTCTTATGATTTACCTTGATCTCTTGGTTTGTTTCGCAAAACCCTAATGTTCTTGTAACTGTTATTCTGCAAAACTCTCTCTGATGCGTTCTTGGAGTGAACACAACACTGTATTCACCAGAAACCTCCCTCAGGCTTCTCAGAACAGGTACTGATCTTCTCTATTCACCTTTCTTTGATCCTTTTGCTTTGTTCAGTCACTGAACAACACCCTAATCTGTTCTTTTCTGTTTTATGCAAGGTACAATCTCTCACTGCAACTCACACATTCAGAATCATAGAGAAAGGAGCAAACGTACAAGGAAAGCAGAGAGATAGAATAGAATTTATTGTAAAACTGTAAATTGCTTTATTGATTGTAAGTTAGTTTCTGTACATACATAACTGATATATATACACATTGAGACTGAATATAATGGTCAAATTCAGTTGAGGAGTGGTTAGACAGTACTAACTGACTTCAACTGAATTGGCTGTTAGGATTTAGTGATCATAACAAACTCTAACAAACTCCAACAGTTATAAAAAAACTGAATTTTTTATAAAGGGTTGAAGTAGTTAGTTTCTGTTTTGACTGCTGGTTGTAACTGCCTGCTGTTTTGTTTTATAAGGCAGTTGCAAAAATCCTAGGTTGTTGATTTGTTTGGGTTACACCAAACTCAACATCCTCCCTTAAGCCAAACTAATACAACATAGGTGAGTACACAAGACATAAAACATTACAAGACCTAAACTTAGGAGAGCAACCTAATCAGGACAAGCCCCTGTGTTAGCCTTAGAACCAAAAATACTCAGAACATGCCTCTGAGCCTGACATTAAAAGTTGCCTTTTAAAGTTTAAAAGCAACTACTCCTAAATCTCTCCTTAGTTTAGAAAACTGCTCACCTTTTAGTGGTTTAGTAAAAATGTCAGCCAATTGTTCCTTTGTAGGACAATAGTCTAGGCATAATTTACCATTAGACACTTGAGACCTTAGATAATGAAATCTAGTTTCTATGTGCTTAGTGCGCCCATGGCCAATAGGATTCTTAGCCAAGTTAAGGGCAGATTTGTTGTCCACCAGTAGCTTAGGAACCTGAGTTAGGGTAACTCCAAGTTCACCAAGTAAGGTTTCCAACCAAGCAGATTGAGTGGCAGCACTGCATGCTGCCACATACTCAGCTTCACATGTAGACAAAGCAACAATACTTTGCTTTTTGGAGCTCCAACATATTGGGCCCCCTTGAAACTTGAAAAAATATCCAGAAGTGCTTCTTCTGTCTAGCTGGTCACCACACCAGTCAGAATCAGAATATCCAATAAGCTCAAATCCTTTAGAACCCTTCTTAGGAAAAAACACTCCAAAATTTATGGTGCCTTGTATATACCTTAGTATACATTTAGCTGCATTTAGGTGGATTTGCAGGGGTTCATTCATGAACCTGCTCACCATACCAGTGACATAGAGGATATCAGGCCTTGTATGGCACAAATACCTCAAAGAGCCAATGATTTGCCTATAGAGAGTAGGATCAACCTTGTTTCCTTTCTCACCCTCCTTATTAGCTAGGATTCCTTCAGCAGGATTGAGTGCCACATTGCATTCATCCATCTTGAATCTGGCTAGAATCCCTTTAGCATTTTTTTCTGATGTAGAATTATCCCTTCAGGTTTCCATAAGAATTCAAGGACCAGAAAGTAGGTTAGCTACCCCAAATTGGTCATTTCAAATTCTGCTTCCATAGCTGAATTGAACTTCTCTATTTCAGCAACTTTACTACCTGTCACCAATAGATCATCCACATACAAACATATTAGTAACATATCTGAATCTAGGGTTCTTTTGACATAGACACCAAACTCAGTGGTGCATTTTTTGAACCCATTGTTTACAAAAAAGGTGTCAATTCGTTTATTCCAGGCCCTAAGGGCCTGTTTTAAACCGTATAGGGCTTTATGGAGTTTACACACCAAGTCCTCCTTGCCTTTAATTTCAAAACCAGGAGGTTGAGAAATAAAAACAAGTTCCTCTAAAGGACCATTCAGAAATGCAGACTTCACATCTAAGTGATGTAAGTCCCATCCCCTACTACAAGCCAGAGCAGTGACCATTCTAATAGTCTCATGCCTAGCTACAGGTGAGAAAACTTCCTCAAAGTCTATACCAGGCTTCTGTTGGAACCCTCTAGCAACAAGTCTGGCTTTATGCTTAACTATGTTGCCATTGGGATCCAATTTCAGCTTGAAGACCCATTTAACAGAAATGGCCTTTTTATCCTTAGGTAAGACAGATAGCTGTCGCAAAAAGCCGTCGCAAAATCGCTCGTCAGAAATCGTTTCCGACGGATTTTTTCGTCGCAAATGACTCCGTTGCAAAGTCGTCGGAAATCCGTCGCAAACTTTCGTCGCAAATTCGTCGGAAATCCGTCACAAATGTTCGTCGCAAATTCGTCGCAAAAAACCATTTCCGACGAAAATTTCCGTCGGAAATCCGTCGGAAATGTTTAAAAAAAATTAAATCTTCTGAAGGGTACACATTAAATTCAAATACATTAAATTATCATGAGAAAAGAGTACACAAACTACAATGTAAAATTCAAATATCATGAGAAGACATTAATTTTAAGAATTATACAGATTACAGAAAGGCATTTGACAGAAGGGTACACAAACTGCAATGTGCACAACATTCAACAGCATAAATAACAATGCAACTGCTAAGCATTGACAGATAGGCATTTATGTGCATGTCAAGACGAAGGAACAAAATAATAAGGATTGGTAATTACAGTCTTCATGTAGATAAGCAATTCCTCGAGCTGCACCAGCTGCAATTTTAACACGGTTTGCCCATTCTAGCACAGGTTGCCTTGATTAGTTCCTCATATGAAAACCAGTTCCTTGAATGACCCATTCCACCAGTATCAGATGGTGTATACACAACTTCACTGCCAGAGTTGCTTTTTATCAAAGGTGCAAAGGAAAGTTTGTTCAAAAAGGATGAATCTAGACAAAGTTGCAAACATTCATTTACTTATCGGTAATAAATAGGCAAAGACAAACATTTTATATAAAAATGCTTTTCACATGTTTAGATCTTCTAGAGTAAAAATGATTCTAACAAGCTAACATTTGAAGCTGCTTACAAAAGTGATTTTTACTATACTTCAATTTACTGCTTCGTGAATTTGTGCAAAAATAAATCACTATTGGTCAAAATCAATTTTAGAAATTCAATTAAGTTGAGGAGGTTATATAAGTGTTTAAAAGTTTACCTGATTCAGTTGAGGATGGAAGAGTGAATGGCATGACATAACCATCATTAGGAGGGTTCCTTCTTTTATGCCTCTTCAAGCACCATAGAGCAACTCCAATGAAGCCAAGCAACAGAATTCCACCACACACAGCAATAGCAACTCCAATGAAGCTAAGCAGGATGCTATTAAAAATAGTCCAGATCAATCTGATGATTGTGATAATGACTTACAAAGATGGTCTATGCCCTATAATGTACCAGTTTCTGGGGCAGCCCAGTTGACTGCGGAGACAGCTGGAATAGGTGCTGGAGCAGCATCAGTCCAAGGTTGGTCAATTGCAGAAGGCCATTGAATACAAGGGAAATCCAAAGCAAATAAATCTAAAGTTACTGAATACAAGGGAAATCCAAAGTAAATAAATCTAAAGTTACTGAATACAAGGGAAATCCAAAGCAAATAAATCATTTATCCCTTTGCATCCCATCTCTTTTGTCTACACCAATAACATGAACACAGCATAAGCAGTAAGCAGTAAACATAAACATCACCAGCAGTTCAAGAAAGTAGAACACCGATTAACAAATGGTTATCCAGTTCCTCAAGCTAATGAAGAAAATGCAGACAGAAGAAAATTTGTATCAAAAGAGCACTTAAAAAAATAATCTGCCAGGTCAAGACAGAAAAACAAAACAAAAATAAAAATTATAAAGACATACTACCTTACCAAGTGAACATCTAAATCTAAACCTAATATGAACAACAGAAGCTCAGGCTGACTCCAACCTTACCTACCATTTTCCTTGAACAAAATTAGCATATCCAAAAAACATATACCAGAAGTGTCAGTAGCCAAACATATACCAGAAGTGTCAGTAGCCAAACATGGTGTTGATATGCACCAATCACAAACAACTTATGGCCTAATATTATTGTTTCTACTACTTTCTAGCAACTTACGGCGCCAAAGAGGCCGCTGAGTCCTTCTTATCCTTCAACCTCCTATGGCCGAACCACATCTGAAGCTGCCAATCTGTCAACCCCAATTTCTCCAACAGCTCCACCCTCACCGACTCCGGAGGATAATTATCCACTGATCAAACCAAAAACATTAGAAAATTAACCAAAACAAAGAAAAAAAATCTTTGAAATCAAAATTTACTGCTTTCTTTTAAACAGAATCAAAACCAAACACACAGAAACATAAGAAAATTGACAATTGTGAAATTCAAAAGCAAAGGGGTTAGCATATTGCTCTCAGGTTCTCTCCTCTTCCCATCAGGACCAAAAGCAGGCTGAAGATTATAAATGGTTAGCACGTACTCAAATAGCATAAGCAAAAGCTATTAAAGATTGAAACAATAAAACACCTGTGCTGCCCCCTCAATACGTCAAATGCAAGACCACTGTAACCAGTCTGTATAATCGCAATAAAGACCACTGTATCAGCCTCTTACAAAACTGTTAGGAAATCATGAGTATTTGTAATGAACCATATATTTCTCAACACATTGAAATAGATATGGAATAAAAGAGCTGTTCACCACTAATACCTTGCCCAAAAAGCATATTCCCTGGGAATCCTTTCTATCCTTATTTGGGAGATTAAATTTTGTGGCAAGCCTACGAACTTCATCCTGCAGATGATGTGGCAGGAGACAGAAATTAGAGAGAAAATTTCTTCATAACATCATGTAGTAGTGCTATAAAAAAGCTTGACTTCAGGAACATGCTACAAAATAATAAGTTCCTCATATCGAACAAGATAACTTTTTGGCCTTCATGCATGGTTACTTCAAAGCGGTTTGTTTAAATTCAGATATCCTATAGCGTTATAGTCGCTATTTGACAGCACTAATGGATAAATCGTGGATCACAGACAATAGCGGTTTGTTCAAATTCTGCTATGTTATAGTTGCTATTTGATAACACTGCTTTAAAGTAGCATCCAGATTCAAACCGCAAACTGTAACTAAGGGCACTGAACTTATTTAATAAATGTATTCTGAAAATATATTGCCTGAGCCTTACAAAAACTGGATAGCAAGTGAAGTTTTAAAGGAAGAAAATGTCAGTCACAAGACAATAAAAATAAAACTTTGTATAGAGCAAAATAATTTGTTGGCCTTTACAAATGGTTACTGCAAAGCAGCATCCAATTTTCAATCCCAAATTGACCAAAAGAACTGAAAATTTTAACAAACATTTTCCAAATGCATGCTGCCCGCATTCTCATGTTAGACGTCATAAAATGACTAAACCACTGATGATAATAAAAGAAATTTCAGCATTGATATTGGTTCTGGTCACAACAAACCTTGGAAATACAACCAAGCGGAAAAAGAAGTCGCTTCAGCTGGGATTGTGATAGGTGTGAAAGGAAGTATGTTTGATCCTTTACCTAAAATTTAAAACAACATTAGAAACTAACAATGGTCAACAATACTTTCCCCACAACAGGCAACCAAATACATATGCAGAACATAATATTACTATAAGCAATTTAATATAGTTTAATCTGTGAAGATTCTTTAAAAAGAGCTGGAAGTAAAGAAATATAACCTATAAACCACAAATGCAAACAAGATCTTGTAACCACAGAAGTGTATCTCATATCGGTACCATGTCTTGTGATAGTTCTAGAACAGAAGGCTCATTCATCTGATCCGCAAATGGGTGGATAACATTAGCATAATGGCCTGAGGCAACATAGTCAAAACCCATTCCACCAATTGCATCCAAAAATGCACCTAACAAAAAGAGTACTTGATTATTAAAACTGAAAAAAAAACATGAAATAAACTACAGCATAATTAGATTGGATTCAGTGCATTTGACAAGATGCATACCAAACTTTATTCTTGTATTGCAGAGAACATCCGGGTTTGGAGTTCGGCCACATCGATACTCTTCAATGATGTAAGAAACCTATAAATAGGTGAGCAAGTCAAATAGGATGTAGAGCCGTAGTCGTCTATGCCCTATATTACTGACATTGCAATTTTTCAACTATAATGTATTTATTAACTTCAAAGTCTAGTTAAATTGCAGGTAATGCTATTAGTCGTATTTAAAGTGCAAAGGAATGAAGATTTGACAAAAAGTAGTTGTAGGAGGTATAGCATACCACATTTTTCCAGTATTCATCGTTCAAATGAACAACTTCTAATGGTACTTCAACCTTCAAATAAATACAAACACCGATTGAAATCACATTGGTAATAAATACAATGGTAAGCAATAAAAATGTTATATGTTATTTGAATAAGAAAGAGACCTGATTGCAAACAGCTTTGGCATACTTTAAATCCTCTTCCCAGGGGCATTCCGACCATCTCAAAGTCTACCTAAAAAAAACCACGAATACCAATTACTGTAATTTGAAAACGAAAAAGTGTATGAGGAATTGTTGAATTCGCGTTTGGTGGGTGAAAGGAAGGGAGGCATACTTGGAACCAGAGATTCAAAAGGTTAGGGTTTTTGATTCAGAAATCGTGGTGAGTGAGAGAGCGAATCAGAGATTCAAAAGATTCAACATTGGGGATTTAGGGTTTTGGGGGAAAATCAATTTCTCACCTAAAAGCAACAAAAAATGGCAAACTCGAAGGAGGGAGGCATGGAGAAGAAAGTAACGCTCACCAGAAGGTAGAGGCGTGGAGCCGAGACGGAGGATGGCGTGGGAAACAGCGAACAGCGTAGAGATGAAGAGGGAAGAGAACAGCGAACACTCGAAGGAGGTATGAAGAGGTTGGGTCGTAGAGATGAAGAGGGAGCGTGGAGCGTGGAGCAGAGACGGAGGTTGGGTCGTTGCTGGAGTGAAGATGGAAGAGAACAGCGTTTAGTGAAAAGAAGAGGAAGAAGCGCATTCGAGTGAATGGAGAAGAATAGCTTTACTGAGCATCGCGTATGAGAAATCCATATTAAAATTTTAATTGAGATTTCCGACGGACTACCGACGAAACTAGCCGTCGCAAATTACCGACGGGACCAAATTTTCGTCGGAAACGAAGCGGGAAAAGCCTTAAAATATGTGCACATATTTACCGATGAACAATTCGTCGGAAATCCGTCGGAATTTTGCGACGAGAATGGGTCCGTCGGAAATTCTGGTGGGAAAACAAAGGTTTTCTTGTAGTGTGAATTGGCTGTTAGGATTTAGTGATCATAACAAACTCTAACAAACTCCAACAGTTATAAAAAAAACTGAATTTTTTATAAAGGGTTGAAGTAGTTAGTTTCTGTTTTGACTGCTGGTTGTAACTGCCTTCTGTTTTGTTTTATAAGGCAGTTGCAAAAATCCTAAATTGTTGATTTGTTTGGGTTACACCAAACTCAACACATTGGAGCCCCTTCATCGGCATAGTAACTGCAAATAGATTTCTGTTCCTCAAAATCTAGAAACCCGATTTCGGCCTTATCTCCAATGACAGAGCATTCCTCATCTGACCAACCTGATGTCCTCATTGTGAAAATGGTGAAAATCTCCTTAATATATCCAAAGTTATTTTGTTTGATCAAAGTCTCTTTGCAACTAAAAATAATTTGTATAAACCAAGATGGTGTAGCACAAATGGGAAATTAATACTTAAATTTTTTAACCATCTAGTCGAGACAGGTCAAGACCCTCGCCTTAATTGTGAGGAAGTTTTTGTATAATAGGTTTTGTGTCATCTGAATACACTATTTTATATGCTTATAAAACAAACTATTTTATATTATATAAAAAATTATATTTGTAAACATCTTTAAATTTTGACATTTGTCACAAATTGGGGGGAAAACGGTAAATGTCCTGCAAAAATACAAAAAGAAAACAGCTTTTACAGTTTTTTTTTTTAAAAAATCTGACATGCGCTGGCACTCCAACGCGTGTCAGTTTTTGTTTTTTTCCACTTTTTTTTAAAAGAACTGATTTTTTTTCAAAATCTTTTTTTTTTCAAGTTTTCATTTTCCAGTTTTTTTTTCCAATAAGCTAATTATTTTTTGCAGTTTTTTTTTCACTTTTTGTTAAGAAAACTGATTTTTTTTTCAAAATCTTTTATTATCAATTTTTTTTCAGTTTTTTTTCCTAAAAAAAAATTATTAACTCTTTTTATAATCTACTCTAACTACTAAAATTAATCAATTTAACTACTACCAATTGTCAAAAAATTAAATTATTAAATTAATATTGTACTCAATAATTAAGTAATCTAGAATTGCCTATTTACTATAATCTCTCTATTAAAACTATTAAAATCAATCAATTTAACCGCTAAGATTTGTAAAAAAACTTTAACCACTACCAAAAATAACAAAATAATTTTTTTATAATTAAATGAATATGATTAAATTAATATTAAATCATATATATAGAAAAAAAAAGTAAACACGTGCCAACAGGAGCAGCAACGAGATACTGACAATGAAATCGACAACAACGACAACGGGAGTGACAACGGAAGAGGCGGCAAGAGCGGCAAAGAGAGTGCCTCGTTTCCCACGGGAGCGCATATTTTACCTTAAATCTCATTTTCCTTTTTCTTCATTTTTGCTTCATCTGAAATTTACTATTTACTTTAATCTCTCTAATAAAACTATTAAAATCAATCAATTTAATCACTAAGAATTGTAAAAAAAACTTTAACCACTACCAAAAATTGCAAAATAACTTTTTTATAATTAAATGAATATGATTAAATTAATATTAAATCATATAGATAAAAAAGGAGTCAACACGTGGCAACAGGAGCGACAACGAGAGATGCAAAGAGAGCGCCATCGGAAGTGCCAACAGGGGTGCATATTTTATACCTTAAATGTCATTTTCCTTTTTCTTCATTTTTACTCTATTTTTAATATTATAAGAAGATACCGACTTTTTTTAAACTTTTTGCAACACAACTATTTTAATAAATTTGTAAATATAGTCTTTTATCAATTTTTTCCTTTTTCTTTTATTACATTTTTCAACTTTCATGCTATTTATAATTTCATAACAAATTATAACAAAGTGTGTATGCACGAGTAAAATATATACCTTATATATATAATTCAAAACGGCCTGACATATATTTGAAATGAATGACGTAAAATGTGTGATGTAATTTCTCCATCCAGTATAAATATCATCGCAGTATATATTTTCCGTATTTATATAATAGATTTGAGAGAGAGCGTACGTCCTTTCATTTCATTTGTTGCATTGCATGCAAAAATGGAAGTACTAAGAGTGATTAATGATGTGATACAAACCAGAATAGAATATCAGCGTCTGGCGGTTGAATACCTTCGCGAGAGTTTGAACGAAGAAAGGATGATGGTGGGCGCATTTGAGAACGAAGAAAGAGTTTTAGCAGCAGAGAGGAGACTTTCAGAAGCGGAACAAAATTTGGAATATTTCGTAACAATGCGTAATCTTTTCATTGTGCGACTCGCACTGCGTTTTCATGGTTATCCACGTTGAAGAATAACAAGAACCTACGTACTTATTTTAATTTCTTCTAGCTTTTCTTGGTAGTCTGTGGGTTGATGGTATCATCATGCATGGTGATTTTTTTCTTTCTTGGTACGTAGTCTTGGGTTTTCTTGGTATCTCTCTCTCTCTCTCTCTCTCTCTCTCTCTCTCTCTCTCTCTCTCTCTCTCTCTCTCTCTCTCTCTCTCTCTCTCTCTCTCTCTCTCTCTCTATATATATATATATATATATATATTTATGATGCTCCAGTCCTATATGTGTTTCAATGCTCCATATTGGGGTTTTAGTATAATTCTTATGTAAATTTGGGTACTGGAATTAGTTTCCTTTACAGTGAGTATTGGTTTTTGGATTTGTGCTTCATCCTTTGTATCAATAAATAACGATGAATTTTGTAAGGTTGAATTAATTCTTGCTTTCTACTTTCTTTGCAATTGATATTTACTCTAAAAAAGCCAAACAATGTTTTTCACCCATTTTCACCCCAGAAACTAACATTCCCCCACCTCCACTAATATTGATTATCAAAAAAAAAATCAATCCTTCTATCTAGAGGATGGTGCATGTATTTTTTCTGAATAGCCTTCAATATATCACAATAAAAATGTGTTAGTCAATCAAACACAAGAAAACAATCCTTACCCGTTACCATCTGAATATATAATGAGACGACCATCATCCATCATAAAGGGAGACTGACAAATCAAAATGTTTGTGTATCTTTTTATTGAATATAGCGTTTGTAATCCTTACTTTTTTCTTAATTATATATAATGTTGTCATTTTAATATATAAATGGATGCCCTTGCAAAGGAATAGGCAACGCGATTTACTTATCTCCTAAAAAAAACTTAATATTCAAAGTTATTATGTTTGATCAAATCTCCTTGCAATTAAAAATGATTGCATCAACCAACATGGTGCAACATAAATGGTAAATACTTAGGCTCCTTGACCATCTGGTCAATAGTTTGATCCATGATCAGTGCATATGAAGCATTTGGTAGAAAATATCAACCACTTAAATAGATATCAATAGCACGAATGATTATTCTCTACAATTGTGTTGTGAGGAAAACTCGTTATGCGCATACAACCTCTATTTAATTATGTATCAAAATTTGAGTTTAACTCCTCTCAATTACTTGTGTGTTTCAAATAGAAAAGAGAGTAACATAACAAAATAATATATTTTTTTAAGTGTATCATTCTCTCCAATTCGACCCAACAAAATATGGAGTCAATAATGACAATTCTCTCAAAATCGAAAATAATAGTTTTCGTTTAACGGAAAAATTAAAAACGGCTTGACGTATATTTGAATGACGTAAAATATGTGTGATGTAATTTCTCCAATATGCATAAATAAATAATGAAATTTTATAGGTGAAGACTCCCATACCTTTTAGGATACCCAACATCCAATCACTCAATGACACCTCATTTTTTCTATTTAAATATTATGTTAAAAAAATAAATATTGAACTCATTTTAGCTAGAAGGTATCATACCCCACTACTAGAATTCTCGGCATTTCCTGCAGAAAATTTCCGCAGGAAATATCTGAGAACTTTCCTGCCAATTTTCTAAATATGCAGAAAGTTTGCTGCGCAGCGGAGTTGGCAGGTAAGTTCGCAGGTAATTTTTGATTTATCTGCGGAATTTCCTAAGAGCCAGAGTTCGCAGGAAATTTCTTTTTTTTGAAAAAATGAAAGACACTTGGTGGGAATCGAACTCATTACCCTAGATGATATGAAAGCCTCTTAACCACTAAACCAACACTTTTTTACTGACATTAAGTAGTTCAAAATTGTAATAACAGCTTTTTTTACGGAATTGTTAAAACATTAAAGAATTTATTAAATTAAAAACACGGTTCAACATCGAATTAGGGCGCGCTTTCTTTTTCTCTTCGAAGCTTCTCTCTCTCTCACACTCACGCCGCGTACCCTCGTCTTCTTCCTTTTCTTCGATTCAGCTTCTTTTCTCTTCGATTCATCTTGGATTCAGCAGAAATCAACACAAAAACAGAGAAATCGCACAGAAATCAACATTGTGAAGCTTCGATTCAACAGAAAAACTGAGAAATCGCGCGATACTTTGGTTCTCCGCTTCTCCGTCGTGTGTTGTCATCTTCTCCGATCGTCTTCTCAGTTGCGTTCTCTACTTCTCCGATCGTCTTCTCAGTTGCGTTCTCTACTTCTCCGATCGTGCTCTCAACTTCGCTGATCCTGGATTTCACTACAACTTAGTTGGATTCTGGCTTATCTTCTTCCGTGAAGGTAACCTAATTGGAACCTAAACGTTTTTTCTTCAACATTTTGAGTGATTTTCATGCTACGAGTCTGCTGATCTTTTGCGTTTTGGTGTTGAGTGTGAGAAATTTTGAGTGATTTTCAGTAATGAGATGAGTTTGGAACCCTAAAGCTACGCTTTTTCAACGTTTTTTCTTCAAAATTTTGTCTGATTTTCTTGTTGTGAATTTCTGAGTGATATTATAATTCAAGCTCATCTTGTACATGATGTTATTTACATGATTGACAATTTCTCTAGCTGTTTCCTCACTAAATGTGTGTTGTTTACATGATTGACAATCTTATTGTTGATTTATGTCATCACTCTCTGTTTTGTTCTAACCTTTTTTAATTTCTTTCTCTGTTGTTTGTTGAGTTCTCTGCTTCTTATTCTTATTCTGGGGTTGTAGTTTATATCATCTCTTGTACTATTTTTGTTGCATGTCAGATTGTTCTCAACTTAATAGGCAAAATTTAATGAATTATTTTTTGTTATCCTTACATGTTATCTAATGGCTACATTAGTGTTCATTTCTTGTGTGATTAGACAAATCTAATAGATAAAAAGGTGATGGAAGTGCCTGCACATCGTACATGGATGTATAATAGGCTTCTTCTGGGTCGAAAGGGATATACAACTGAATTTTTAAAAGGAGCTGAAGAATTTATTGGTTTTGCTTGTCAGCAAAAAAAAGTATTTGGATGAAGGGGTAATACGGTGTCCGCGTAAGCGGTGTAAAAATGAGTGGCACTTTACCCCAGATGTTGTAAATGTTCACATTCTTAGAAAGGAGTTTAAGCCTGGATATTGGCGTTGGACATCCCATGGAGAGAAAGTTTCTCATATTAATGTTGATATTGATATGGATACGCCTAGTAGCGGCAATCAACAATGGGGTCATGAGCATGTAAATAGATATGAGGACATGGTGTTTGATGCCGCCGGTCTTAATCGTGAGCAACATTTTGTACAAAATGATGAGGAACCTCCAAATATGGAAGCTGCCAAATTTTATGAAATGTTGAACTCAGTCCACCGACCATTATGGCCAGGATGTCAAAATGCATCAGAGTTTTCTACTGCGGTTAGAATGATGAGTTTAAAATCCAAACCCAACATGTCGCAAGCTTGTTTCAACGACATTGTGAGGTTAATGAAGGAGACGAACCATCCTGAGAATGTCATTCCCTCCAATTTCCGGGAAACAAAGAAGCTTGTAGGATAAATTTCTATTGCTTGAATTGATATTATCCACTTGCCAAAATATATATATTGCTTGAATTGATATTATCCTACTATTACAGTTTAGTAACTCTACAGTTATTAGTCACTTGCCATAATGAATCTATGTTATTGCTTGAATTGATATTATCCACGTGTCCTATATATGCAAGTAAGATAAGATATCCCTCTGGAATTACATAAAATGTTATTGTTGGCTCACTGATTGGCTATGCAGCTAGTTTATGAATATGCTCAGATTATGCATCTATGTAACAGTTTACAAGCAGTTCTGTGCCATTTTTCTGTTGCAGTTTTTGTAGTGCTTTTATTCATTTGTATATGTTGCTTGTGGTGCTGACATGTAATATATTTCTAGGATAAATTTGAACAAAAAAAGCAGGAGTTATCTTCTTAAATTCAAACATGTCCTTTGGGTGAGAATGAGGGTGATAGTCAACCACAAATTGATATGCCGTCTGACATGGATTTATGGATACATACAGTGGGAGTGAAGAAGGGCCACAAGGTTTTTGGCCTTGGATCGGTTAGTGGAATTATGCTACCCACTTCTTCATGTAAATTAGCGGATAATGATAATTCAGATGAGATCGTTTCTTTGAGGAGTTTGGTTCAAGAATTAAACGCATCACTACAAAGACAAGAAGAAGAAAAATTACGAATGAAAGAAGAGATTAAATTGGAAATGAGAGAAGAGTTTGGTTCATTAATGCAACATCTTGGGTTTGCCCCATCTTCATCTCGTCCGCCTTCATCGCCTCCGTATGACAATGAGAGATTGTTGAAGATAGTGATGTGGTTGTTGAAGATAGTGATGGGTTAAGTGATGAGATATAGTATGATTTGTAGGGACATGAACAACTATATATAGCTTCTAGGGACATGTCAGAATTAATGAATAGTATGTTTTTTTGTATTATGTGATGAGATACATGTAACATATATGAAACTCTTTATGATTTGTAGGGACATGAATAGCTATCTATGGCATGTATTATGCTTTTTTGTATGTCAATGATATAGTATGTTTTTTTGTTATCCTCCTGCCTTTTTATTGTGGAATGATTATTGTACTAGCATTAAGCCGGTTTTATAATTAGATCTATAAGCTAAATAATAATAATAATATTTCCTGCGGACTTACCTGCAGAATTACCTGCCGAATTTCCTGCCAAACTCCTGCGGAATTTTCTGCCAACTCTCCTGCGGAACTTTCCTGCCGATTCAAAAATCCGCAGGTAAAAATTACCCACGAACGAAATAACTGCGAACCCACATCCGCGGGTAATTCTGCAGGAAATCCGTTTCCTGCGAATTTTTCACGAATTTCCGCAGCAAATTCTGCAGGAAATGCCGATATTTCTGGTAGTGCCCACCAAACTCTGAATGAGTATGATAGAATTTACCAATTTTATATATTAGCTTTCAAAATTGTTTAAATTTTTTTGTAAGCATAAAACAACATTTTTTTCTGACAGGTGTTGTTTGACATCTGAGTATAAATATAGTTTTGACATCGGTGGTAAAGGTATTTTATAAAGTGTGGGAATTCTGTGTCTAAATATCATTGCTCTATAATCCATATAATTTCCCTATTTAGATTTGAGAAAGACGATCACCTTTCATTTGATTTGTTGGATTGTGTTATGGTAACTAGTAAAAGACCTAAACTGATATTTACACCCCCCATAAGGCCCAATAACCAAGCCAACCCATATCCAGAAAATCTAGTCCAATTAATCAATGGTACAGATACCTCTGTAAGATCTAACGGCTCAGGGTCGACAAAACAAACATCACACAAACTCTATAAATACCACACGCAATGCTAAGCAATCTCTAATACAAAACACTGACTCACATACTGACTTTAGCATCGGAGTGTCATTGCAGGTACAACATCGCCATCTCAAAGATCGAACATCGACATCTCAAGGTCGAACGTAAGGACAACTCCTACCAACTGTTTCAAGATCGAAAGCACGGTACAGAAGAGATTGCATGCAATGGAAGCAATAAGATAGGGCATGGAAATCAACGTAGTGACTCAGTTTCTTTGATTATTTTATAGAAGTAATTAGTTGCAGTGGGTTGACCCTTAGTGACTTTCTTTGACTAAAAACTTAAGTTATATTTGCTTCCTTATGTTTATTTTAGGTTTTAACCGTTTACACCAAATTGATCCTTCCTGTTAAGTGACTAACAAATACCATTTATTTTTGCTCATCTGGGATGGCATGCAACCCGTTGTGACATGGAGACTTAATTAAGTATGCTGCTTATCTTTATTTTGGGTTTCATTAAAAGATTTTAATTTTAATTAGTTTTAAAAAGATGCCCCCGTGAAGTTTGCTTCAAGCCAATGCATTGGGTCATTAGTCAAATACTTAATGATTTTACACTAAATTTGAAATAAATTAATAATAATAGCATAATAAGAGGAAGTTCTTCATGTACAAACAAAAAACCAAGCAAAATGCTAAAAAAAGAAATCCAAGGAAAATTGTACATAGAAGTCATAAGTCGCAACTAAAAATCCTATTGAACTACTAATCTCTGTAAATGATCCAGGAAGACTTCAAAGCTCACATCGTCCGTGAAGATAATATCCCCTCCAGGAAGTGAAGCTTCGGTTGTATAAGTAGCAGAAGGATTTAATTTTGCTAGTAGAAATCGAGCCTGCGCATTGTACATGAACGGCAAACATCTTAGATTACAGAAAAATTAATTGAAAAAGTCATCCCAAGCAACAACAAAAAAGACTAATATGCAACAAGCCAGTTCAAAGTAAATTAACTACATCAATTAAATTACAGCTACCTGTCCAAGTTCACAATTGAACAAAATCATTAGAATAATTTTATCATTATAAAAAACTTCTAAATCCATGTGCATCTGGCTAAGTGGAAATTATCATGAACACCAACCAGCTTTTTCTCATTTGTTTTAGAAACTGAAGTATAATAAACCCGTCATAGTCACACCTAGAGGCTAGAGGTAAGTATATACCATTACCATTTCCTCTAAACGGGTTGGTAAGTGATTAGTAGAAGTGCATAAACAGATCAATGGAAAGCAGGGCAACTCTGCTAAAATGTGCACATTATGATACTACAAGCTTGATGGCAATCGGGAAAAGAGGGTAACCTGGGAGCCATGCTGATCACAAACAACCAGGCGGGGCATAGGAAATCTATCTTTAATTATTAAATCTGCATCATCGTGAGGAGCTCGTAGCAACTGAGCAAAGGCCTGAAAAACATTTGACTCTAATTAACTAAATTGACAATGTAAAGGCAAGAGCATTAGTGATGCAGTTTTAGACCTTATAACCTTATAAGACACTAATAGCAGCCTACAATAACTTAGCAAAGGTTTTTAACAACCGATTTGGATTATCAAGTTGCATATTGCACATGTTATTGCATATTAATCATATTATTGATGCTTAGTGATGACTTCCCAGAAACAGTTGTCATGCTTAGTTTCAAGTTTAAATATTATTGGTTTTAGGGGTGTGCAAACATTATGGTTAACCACACCATTTCAATAAATTGAACCACACCACACCAAAAAAGACCAAACCTAATTAAATGGTTTATGAACCAATCCAAAATTTTAAAACAGATTGGTTACCCAAACTTGATGAAAAAAACTGGTTTAACTTTTTAATCCAAATTGCAAAAGCATCTTCAAGGAAGAACTAACAATGAGATTAAGAACTTCTAGAGAACTAGGATACAAAAGCATATTAAACAAGCTGAGAATTTTCAATAACAAAGTACTTCTTCATAGATAAATGATCAAACATCAAACAAGCACTAACCAAATGTCCACCATGACAGAACCATTGGAAACTTACTCTCCACCTTCTTACCAAGCAAATTTGGAACCATTTCCAACTCAGTTCCTTACAATCACTGTTCACAACAATAGTACTTGTTGTACAAATGCCAACAACAACTGCAACGTGGAGGAATTCTGGTCTATGCAATTCCATTGGATATTTGGATGTGGATCAATATCGTTGTTTGTGGATAATGGAATTTCGGTGGACCACTGTGCACCAGAGAGAGATGGCATCTGAGGGAATTAATTTTGATGATTACCTTGGTGTAGATTATCACAAAGGAAATGATGAGTCTTTGTTGGAATCTTCAACATGGGAAATCAACTGTGGATTAATAGCTGTTGCCGAAATTTATGGCATTGAATTGGCATTGAATATGATTGTTGGATTTTTAAAAATGGCAGCAAGAAATGGGCTCTCCTTTGACTTGCCTTTTAATAATCCACTATTAATCTCTTGAGTGGCTGAATTATCGGTTGTATTGGTAATGATGATTGGACAATTAATTCTTTCATTATTCACTTCCTTGTTTTTAATTGATGAATTATTGGTGAGAGGAACTGTCACGGGAATTTGAAGGAAAGGAGAAAATGGTTTATCCTCTTCCTTGAACCAGCTAGCACCTCCATTGGTAATGGTTTGATTTTAAAACCAGTTTGAGCAAGAAAACCGGTTTTAAAATGGTTCGAACAATATAAACGGTTAAAAAATGGGATCCGGTTTTGAACCGGTTCAGAACCGAACCTAAACCAATTTGAGAGGAAAACCGGTTTTTTAGAAAAATGGTTTTGCAAACCGAACCGGATTGTATATATGGTTCAGTTTGATGCAGTTCTTGCACCATGCACACCCCTAATTGGTTTAAAGCCTCCAAATGTGGTTTTGAGAAGATAGGACCTTGCTTCACTTCATTGCTTGCCAATAAATTTGAGGTTGACTCTAGCTATCTTTCTAGCAATTCTCTCCGACTTCTCCAACATCCCCAAGTTGCTTTCCCAACCATTGTTCTGGTAACTTTTGTGTTTTCTGTTTATCTTTCTTTTTTTTTTGTGTGTGTTGTGGGAGGGGACAAAGCTCTTTTCTTGTAACAAGCTTATTAAGCTTTAGTTTGAGCGGAAGTGTTGGAAAATGAGAACATCTTATCTTAGAGTATTTTGAATTATTTCATACAATTACGATCTCATCACATTATTATGATTAGTTTTCTTACTCTATTGGAATCAGGAGTTGTGTCTTATATCACTTTAAACAGATATTAGTGGTTAACCTTTTGTATTATCTCATTATCACCAATCACAATCATATTTTAGAGTATTCCTTTTCTCTCTTCTCTTTCTCTATCTAAAACCCACACCTTCAACAGATTTCACCTAGTTGCGGTACCATGACCCTAAATCAGGGTGTGCAAAAAAATTGTTATCAAGATTGTTTCAATTTTTTTAAATATCATATATTGAATCACTAAAAAATAAGAAACCAAATTAAAAGTAAATCCTCAATTTAGTTTTCCAAGCTCTAGTGGTCTCTAAAATTTGTGACGTCAATCAAATTAATTCCTAAAGTTTTATAATTAGTCAATTATGGAGACTCTAGTGAAGCAAATTTCTTAAAATTGTATAGTTAAATTTGACATATTTCACAAATTTTAGAGACTACTAATTATTTTATATATGTTAAGGATCAAGTAGGAGAGAGTGTAAGATCAAAAATTAAATTGAGTATTATTAAACTCAGGGGGGTCAATAAAAACTATATTGGCCGTTAAGTACTAATATTTTTTTCAGGGTATGCACCTGCACACACAGGAATGAACCCGGATCCGCCTATGCATGTACTCATATGCCTTCAAGATGTTTTATTGTGTCCATCACTTGGATACTCTTATGCTCTCACAAAAAGAATCAGATCAAAATGCAGGAGCAGACACGATATTAGATTAGCTATATAACATAACCAAAGAATACCTGATGTTCCGGTTCATTATGATACCCAGCCTTGCGCCATTGGGCAATGGTTGAACCATGGAAAATCACAACGGTGAAAAATGAATCTAAAAGCAGCATCCTGTCTGCCGCAATGGCTGCGACATCGAGTAGAGCAGGTTCAGGACCAGAATGGAATGAATAAGAAATCAGCGAAGGCTGAACCATGACAACAGAATTAGCAACATTTTCTCGGTACAGAATCATTCTAAAGTAAGCAGTCTCATCCGGGCTGTTGTTGAAGACCTGTAATAATTAACGGAAAAAAATAAACACTGTTGAAGTACAAATATAGCAGCAAGAAATATCAGTAATAACAAACATTTTTAGAGGTCTGAAAACACGAAATGCATACCTGAACAAACTGAGATCGCCGTAAATGAAATATAAATTGTGGGAATATTGACAACCTTGGGGACAAACTGAAGGAAGATGGGGTGTCTTTTTGAAAATCTCCAAACCGTGAACACAAATTTATCAATGTCTTGTCCAACCATCTGATAGGATCAAATTCAGCCTGATACCAAAGTTGCACCACCATATAGTGTCACGATCACAACATTTTAAATAAGCAGACAGAAAAATACTACATCAAGCTGATCAGTGAAAAAGAGAAAAGCAGGTCCTCAGTTCTCACAACTACGGATGTATCACATCACATGCCAACTGGCAGAGAATACTTGTCTTGATTTTTTAAGCCAAATTAGTTAACTATATCATACAGAAGTATAATGGGTTTCGATTCACTGTAGTCTGTAGTCCTTTATTCTTTTTCATGAATGGAGTAAACACGAAACCCCGTGCTACTATTCATGCTGTACTATCTCCTGTTTCTTTTGACAAATCTCATGCTCTACGGGAGTAATCAATTTACACTTACAGAACTAAAATCCTTGATAATCAAGTACTGTGTGTTAAGAGAAAGTATATATGTAGACTTTTTAAAATTATTCTGCTAACTGATGCATCAAAATAAAATTCTGCAAGAGAAACAAAATTTTATCATTGGTTTTTGTTTCTGTTGCAGAACATTATTTTGATACATCAAATAGCAGAATATTTTTCAAAAGTCCATATACATAAAATTTCGTAAAATGAAGAAAACACAGCATTCACCACCTCTGTTTCCATTTTGAAAGACACTTGGCGTGCCATGACAATAGCAGCTGCTTCTTGGTCAAATCCAGCAATCAAGTCCTGTGATATTTTACACATGACTGATATGAAATACGAACTCCAGAAAATGATAAATGATAAATTTCTAACAAACAAATGAAAAAAAAAAATTGAAAATCCAAAAACGAAAATAAAGTTCTTGAGTTACTTAATAAATCATACATGAAACATTAAACCACCATGAGCACTGACTGTAACATGTAAAAAACAGAAAAACTGAAAGATGAATTCATAACAATTTCTATAAGAAATTAAAAATAAGAATATCAACCCTAATAAAAGCTTCACACCCATCAGATTATCAGGCATCAATGAAGTTCTGGGATGAGATGATAGATTCAATGCTCTCCAAACAGCCTAAGAAAACTAGTTATAAGGTTGCCACAAAACCTCACATTACAATAAAAACTAAAAAGCACATCTTCAACACAAGTCAAACTATAAATAAAACAGCAATAATCAATAACAAACTGTAAAAGTTGATTAATTAAAAACCAGCATTCATCACTATTGAACACAAAAAACATAGAAACTCCAACTCAGCACTCAGCAGAGTGATAGAATCAACTTGATATAAGTAGACAAAAACGTAAAAGAAGTACCCAGGGCCTCCAATAGAGAAAACTCCAAAATACTTGCCTACCTCACTCCACAATGGACCCCACAATATATTCCCTGATTCCTTTTCTCTCTCTTGGCAGTTAGCCCTCACTACCAAGCCACCCACAATGCGTGATCTCACTGATTCCCGCCCACATCAGACCCCTCCCTATTCTTCTTGTGTTTTCTCTGAAATAAATACCCTTCCCCATTTCTTCTTATTACTATCATCCCCCCCCCCCCCCCCTTTCAAAACTATCCTTGTCCTCAAGGATCAATTCAGGAAATTCTTTCTTGATCTGCTGAGCCAACTCCCAAGAGTTCTCAAACTCTGGAAGCGCTTTCCATTTGATCAATGCCTCCAGTTCACCCTGCTCATTCCGTCTCAGCTCTCTAACTGCTTCAGGGATCACTTCCAGCATCCACTCTTCATTCAAACATGCTGGAAGTGGTTGAAATGTGGTTGTTGGAGTCACAGTTTTCTTAAGCAATGATGCATGGAAAACTGGATGTACTTTGCTGTCTGGAGGCAGCTTCAACTTGTATGCCACAGGGCCAATTTTCAGCTCCACTTCATATGGTCCATAATACCTAGGCCTCAGCTTCTGGTTCATCCTCTTAGCAAGACTCTTCAGCTTGTAGGGCTGTATCTTCAAATATACCATGTCTCCAACATGATAATCAACTGCTCTCCTGTGCTTATT
Organism: Astragalus membranaceus; assembly: GCA_039519185.1. NCBI lineage: Eukaryota > Viridiplantae > Streptophyta > Magnoliopsida > Fabales > Fabaceae > Astragalus > Astragalus membranaceus. The sequence goes on from CM076846.1 coordinate 10,432,033, forward strand.
GGCTTGGGCTCGCATCACATCTTGAGCCTTAACCAACTGCTCATGCAACACCTTCAACATGTCATTTCTCTCAGCTGTGAGTCTATTCACCTCTTCCACAGCAGAATGGTGAACATCTCCTCTAATAGTAACAGGGGGTTCTCTGCCATATAAAGCATGGAAAGGAGTGGTCTTCAATGAAGCATGGTAATTGGTGTTGTACCAATACTCAGCCCAACTCAACCACCTAAGGCCATTGCTTCGGTTTCTGCCCAGTCAAACATCTCAAATATGTCTCCAAGCACCTATTCACCACCTCAGTTTGCCCATCAGTCTGTGGATGATAGGCACTGCTGTACTTCAATTTAGTACCAGATTGTTTGAACAATTCTGACCAAAATGAGCTCAAGAATATCTTATCCCTATCTGAAACAATGGAATTAGGAAATCCATATAACTTCACTTCTCTAATGAACACTTCAGCCACCTCTTTAGCTGTATAGGGATGACTCAATGCTATGAAGTGAGCATACTTGGTGAATCTATCAACCACCACCATGATGGTATCCACCCCATGAGCTTTTGGAAGCCCTCCTATGAAATCCATGGAGATATCACTCCATGTTTGGCTAGGCACTGGCAGAGGTTGTAACAAACCTCCAGGACTCAAAGTTTGATATTTGTTCCTTTGGCAAACCTCACAAGCTTGCACATACTCCTGAATGGTCTTCCTCATTCCCTCCCAATAAACTAGGCTTGAGATTCTTTTGTAAGTTCTAAAAAATCCAGAATGACCCCCAATTGCAGAGTCATGCAATTCAGCAAGCAGCCACTGGTTCTTGGTGACTGCTTGGAAATAACAATCCTATCTTCCCTATACAGTCGCCCTTTCTTCAACTGATAACCAGGATGACTCACAGAATTCACTAATAAGTCTTGTACGATGCCTTTCAACTTAGGATCTGTTTGAACCTCATCTTCCAAACCATCCCAAATTCCACACTGAACTGTGGTCACTGCAGAAAATTGTAGCTTCCTGGACAGTGCATCAGCCACCCCATTCTCATTGCCAGGCTTGTATTTGATTTCAAAATCGTACCCCATCAGTTTGGATATCCATTTCTGCTGACCCTCTCCCATAATCCTCTGTTCAGTGAGGAATCTAAGGCTCTTTTGATCAGTGTGGACCTTGAAGTGTCTGCCCAACAAATACGATCTCCATTTCTGGATAGCAGTCACCACTGCCATAAGCTCTCTTACATACACAGATTTCTGTTGAGCTCTATCTGATAAAGTCTGACTCATGTAAGCTATAGGTCTCCCCTCTTGCATCAGCACAGCCCCTAACCCCTTGCCTGACGCATCAGTTTCCACCACAAATTCTTTACTAAAATCTGGTACTGCTAGCACAGGTACTTCTGTCATAGCTTTCTTCAATGTCTCAAAAGCTATTTGTGCTTCCTCATTCCACTTGAAGCTGTCCTTCAATAATTGAGTTAGAGGCCAAGAAATCTATCCATAATCTTTCACAAATTTTCTATAATACCCTGTCAAACCAAGAAATCCTCTCAAGCCTTCAATTTCCTTAGGAACAGGCCATTGAAGCATGTCCTGTACCTTCTTGGGGTCTGCTGCAACTCCAGCACCTGAGATCAAATGCCCAAGATACTCAATTTGCTTCTGGCCAAACGAGCACTTCTTGTTTGCATACAGTTGCTGTTCCTTCAACAGACAGTATAATTCTCAAGTGCTCAGCATGCAATTCACTACTGCCACTGTAAATCAAGATGTCATCAAAAAACACGAACACAAATTTCCTTAAGTAGGGTCTTAGAACTTCATTCATTAGAGCTTGGAATGTTGAGGGAGCATTAGTGAGTCCAAAGGGCATCACCAAATACTCATAGTGTCCCTCATGAGTTCTAAAGGCAGTTTTGGCCACATCCTCTTCTCTCATTCGAATCTGGTGGTATCCAGATTTCAAATCCAGCTTCGAAAAGATCACAGCTCCTCCCCGTTCATCCAACAATTCCTCAATGACTGGTATAGGAAATTTGTTAGATACAGTAGCCTTGTTCAGTGCCCTGTAATCAGTACAAAACCTCCACCCTCCATCTTTCTTTTTAACTAGTATTACAGAAAAATGGCTAGTACTATGTCTAACAATACCAGCATGCAACATTTCTTTAACAATTTTCTCAATCTCATGCTTTTGATAAAATGGATACCTGTTCGACCTGATATTAGGTATAGGAGCCTCTGGTTTCAGCACAATAGCATGATCATGCTCCCTTGGAGGTGGCAGCCCAATAGGCATCTCAAACACTGTCTGGAATTCAGCTAAGAGGTCCTCCCAAACTGCTGCATCAGGTGCATCAGAGTCCTTCTTGTCTTCCCCTGTTACCCCCTCATACACTCCACATAATACCCCACCCCTTCACCTTGAAGAGCTTTCATCATAGCCTTCCATGAAGCCTGAACTGTACTCAGAGCAGGGTCACCTCTGATGGTGAATTGCTGGTCTGCTTGAGTCCATTTCAAACTCAAATTTCTGAAATTCGCCTCAATGTTGCCCAAACTAGCCAACCAATCCATCCCCAACACCATATCTGTCCCTCCTAACTCCATGAGAAAGAAATGTTGTTGGAAATTCACCCCTTGCACCACAAACTGTAAGTCCTTACACACTCCCCTTATTTCTCACCAATTCACCAGTTCCAATTTCAATCACATAAATTGGAGTGTCCATCATGGCCAGGCTCAATTCACTCACCAATCCAGGAGCAATGAAGTTACTGGTTGCTCCTGAATCAATCAGTATCAAGACTCTTCTTCCACCAATCTCCCCCCACACCTTGAAGGATTTGTTAGAAGTCAATCCCTCTTTGCTCTGTAGTGATAGCTGCAGAATTTTCAATTCTGTCACTACCTCTGTTTCTTCCTCCTCCACTCTTTCTTCATCCTCAGACTCCTCTTCAATGTCACACAACATCAACTTCATGTGTTTAAATTTACACACATGGTCCCTGTTCCATTTGTCACCACATTTGAAGCATAACCCCTTCTTGTGTCTCTCTTCAAGCTCAGCAGAGCTTAGTCTCTTCCCTTTCACTCCTTCATATTTCTTTACCTCACTTCCTTCTCCCCCGGAACTACCACTCTTACCTCCCTCCTTCTTATCCTTAGGGTTACCCCAAGTTCTACGAAACTTGGAGTTAGAGCCCTTCCAATCAGACTTCTCCATCCCTGGGCTACTCTTCTTGCAGAGAGCCATGTTCTTCTTCTCAATCAACAAAGCACGATCCATTAAATCAGCTAGATCCTCATAATCATACAATTTCACCTCTGCTTGCACCTCCTCCTTCAAGCCATTAAGGAAGATGATGTCAAGCATCACACGCTCTTCACGTTTCAATGGAGCTACATAGAGCTCGAATTTCTCTCTGTACTCACTCACCGTTCCCTCCTGCTTCAAACTCAGCAGAGGACCAAGAGGATTGTTGATTGTACCTGGACTAAATCTTCTCTTAACTGCTATCGTAAATTCCTCCCATGTTCGCTCGCGAACCTCGTTGATGCGAAAATACCTCTCAACCCGCACCAACCAGCCATGTGCGTCGTCGTCTGAGAACACCGGAATTTCCAACTTGCGACGACCACCGCGATAATGTGGAGTGGAACTTCCACTATTGCGTGATCGCGAACAAGAACAACGTGGGGAACTCGTTCCTTCATCATCAGTAACCTCACCGTCGCCACGACGTCGACTTGGTGCTCTTCTCCGACGTGGTCGCGTCGTCAGCTCAGTCAACCTCTGTAAAACGTCAGCCATGGAAGTTTCAACAGCTCCAAACCTCTGTTCCAACGCGTTGACTCTGTTCTCCATTGTGCTTCTCGTAACAATCATAACAGTACCAGGAAAGCACTGCTTTGATACCAAATTGATAGAATCAACTTGATATAAGTAGACAAAAACGTAAAAGAAGTACCCTCAATGTGAGTGTACTGTTATATTGATATGAAAAGTGATGAAACAGTTGCTGATTCAATGAGAATTCAGCTAGTACAGACAATGACAGAAATAGTATAAAGCTAGAAGATAACTTGGGTGATTCGAGGTACCCAGGGCCTCCAATAGAGAAAACTCCACAATACTTGCCTACCTCACTCCACAATGGACCCCACAATATATTCCCTGATTCCTTTTCTCTCTCTTGGCAGTTAGCACTCACTACCAAGCCACTCACAATGCGTGATCTCACTGATTCACGCCCACATCAGACCCCTCCCTATTCTTCTTGTGTTTTCTCAAATACCCTTCCCCATTTCTTCTTATTACTATCACAGGGACAAGAGATAAACAAAAAAAGGCAATTAAAGAAGAATCGTATACAAAGTATTCCAAAGCAAGCTCATAAATTGATGTCTCCATCAATTGTCCTGATCAAAATTCCCTCTTCCTAAATCAATATGCATGCGAAGAAATATAATGGTTAAAAAGTAAACAAAGAAAAATTTAAGTTTTACATCTAAATTGTTTAAATTCTTTATATATAATGAAAAATGTACTGTATATCATTCCCAAGACCCATTTTAATAATCAACTTCACAATTTGACAAACCCAAATGAACTATGTTATAGTATTAATAATGGGTTGCACTAAAAAAATGGATATCAAAAGAATTAAGTTTAATGAATCAAGGTGTAGTGTAGCGTATGAAAGCTTACCTGTACGCTTCCTGGTCCAGCAACCCATCTACGTGAAAGGGTTGTAACCCGAAATCTCATTTGTCCACTGTTATTCTGATAACTGAAGCAAAAATATCTGTGATGAGTGAGAAATATTTCATCTACGAAACCACAACAGGTTCCAGATTACTCAAATGTGCACTAAGGTGGTTTTCATACTAAGTCAAGAACTGGAAGTAAAATTGATTGCTTGTGGCCTGTCCTGTAGCGTCGGGTGTTTCCTTCCTCGCAATGTCAAAAAACAGACACAAGGACGTCGATTTGTCAAGACCACACATCTTCCATGCACTTGTACCCCCTTGACCAATAACAATATCTGAGCATAATGGGCCTTTCTGCAAATACAAAGTAGCAATGAGCATGTTTTTCTGCTGTGGGAAGGATATAGAGTATTTAAATTAAACTAGCAAAAGAGATAGAACAAAGCTTCTAGATATACCTTTTCAAGAGAAGCACACGGGCCAATAATACCTTGGACTTTGATGTCCTTAGAGCAGTTTATCTCAAATATTCCACTGCACAAAGAAGATTAATAAGGTTGAAAGTGTCAATCAATTTCTCCCTCAGCTTCACTGTTTCTTTGCAGTTAGAAAACATGTGTTTCTGGTTTTCGGGCTGGAATCAAAAGCCACAAGGATATGTTTCTGTTTCTCGGTTAAGCTTTCTATCAGATTTGACAAAAGGTACTACCTAATCTCTCAACTTCATTGATTTACTCATAGGTTATTGCCAAAAATCATGAGTTTCTGGATCCAGATATCACAAACTTAATCGTATTATTCCAGCAACTTTGGTTTGGGTACTCCTAAGTCCTAATCTGTTAGTGACAATTTGCCAGTGTGTTTACCATGGAACGTTCCTCAAATTCCAAAGTTAGTGTTCTAAACGGCATCATTTAACTTAAGCATCTGTTGGTATTACTTGATTATTATTTGCTTTGTTACCCTATCTAAATAGAAAACAGAACCATCTTGTAACTAGGAACAGAACCCTTCTATTATGGTTGTTGTCCAGTATATATGCCACTAAGCACCTAAGAACTTGTAATTTGTAAGACTTGGGGGGCGTTTCTTTCCGGTTAGAAATTTCATTACCTCGAATCATGTGCCTAGGAATCCTATGACAGGGAATGTCATTACTGGGTATTTTCTAAAACACGTTTCGTTAGCTACTTAAATTCATGGGAATCTTTCTTGAAACTCCTAGGAATAATTTGCAAGCTTATTTGGTTCGTGCCACATATTCTTAGGAATAAAAATTGTAATTATCAAAATACCCATATTATATGAAATGTTATTATTATATGAAATGTTATTTAAATATTAATTTAATATAAAATTAAGGTAATTATTATATTTATAATATAACTTTTCTTGCAATAACATTTTGATATGATTTATTATATTAAAAATAACTTATAATTATGAATATATATATATATATATATTGATAACATTAATTAGCATAATATTACTTTTAAGATTAAATTGTTTAATAAAAAAGACAAAATTCTTACGTTATATAGTATTTATTAGTTTGAAAGCTATATAATGGGGGAATGCTATAGGCGTATGCAAGTAACAAAAAAATGCAACGATATTATCAAAAAAATGCACCGATATTATCAAAAAAAATGCAATGATAAAGCTATCTATCTGTTTCAATTATAAAATTGAAAAGGGCGGAGAAAAGTTACTTTCAAAGGTGATTTTCATGAGTAGTGGGTGAGTTGAGTGTGGCAAACACACAGCATGAAGGAAAAATGGTGAAAAGAAATGGTGCACAATAAGTTTGAGTTTGTGCTACAACCAGTATTATTCTAATGAGGAGGTTATTGAGAGGCATATGAATGAATGGATTGAAAGGGGAGATCTTGGAACCCTCATGGATTTGGCCCAACTTATTAGATAGAGCAAGGTTGCAGAAAAGGGGGGGCCATTGCTAGGAAAACAGAATAAGAATGCCACCCAGGGCCTTATCATCAACAAAATAACACCTGCCAAAAAGGAGCCTCAATTCAACACTTACCCAAGCTTAAGTAAGTGCAGTAACTCTGGGTTTCACACTTCCCAAGCAAACTTTCCTACTGAGGAAAGAATATCACAAAATGCTGGAGGTGCTAAAAACAATGAGGAAGGGCCTCTCCTTCAAGAGTGATGAGAAATTCATTTGCTTGGTAACTGAGCTGAGGAGGAGAATGGAGCTATCTTTTAAGGATGTTGCAAAAATTTGGGAGTCAGAGAGTACAATTTCTAAGTTCTTTGTTCAAATTGGCCGAGTTGGTCTAATTATTGGTGGTGCTCTTTATTTTCTGATTATGGGTATGCTACTTGTAACAACTAACAAGCTTAAGCTTGAGAGAGTGTTAAAGGATATAAGGATTGTTAGTCTTAGGGTGTCTGGCCCGGCTGTTTTGAGCTTAAAAGCTACTTAAAAGTTGAAGTTAAAAATAAGAGCTTTAAAAGAAAGCTGAAGTTGTTTTGTAATTTTAGTTTTTTTTTTTTAACTTAAAAAGTTAGGTCTAAATTAAAATTTGTCCGGTAAAATATTTTCATAAAACTGATAATTATTAAAAATAACCATAAAATAATGAAATGTAAAAAAAATTGTTTAAAAAACTTCGTCAGTATATAAGAGTTCTAATAATGATTTTATGTTATTTATCTGAATCAAAAATAATTTATCTATTTCAATAATTTCATTATTTAAAAATTTAATAATGAATGCATTGATATCTAGTTTTTCTAACAGAAATCATAGTTGGACAAGGCCTCTCCTGTAAAGCCTTATTTTCTAAAATCCATAATACTTTTGCCTTCACAGAAAATAACTAAAACAAATGATGTCACGACCCAGGGATTGTAGGTGTTCGCAAAGATGAGGTTGATAGTTGATAAGCACATAATTCAAATGGTCAGAGGCATATTTCTCAAGGCCATGGCCCATGGGAGGCCTCAACTTTTCCAGCAAACAAAATAAAGAAGCAACGTAAAATGCTGGCTTTTAGGAATCAAAGAGAGGTCTTCCGGAAAAAGCTGGTGAAAGTTCAAAAGAAGCTCCTCTAACCAACTTTTTTAACAACTCATAGTTTCTTCTTTGTAAAATAAGCAAATTTTTTGTAAGAGCTTCTCATAAAATGTGTTTGTCTTAGAAGCTTAAAAAATGTAGGGTTGGGCCAAACAGTATATTATTGTTAGTACGATTGGGCTTGGCTTATATTGGTAGTGGTACTAGTACTTGACAACTAAGTATTAGTATGAAGGAGTATTATGCCATGATATTGTATCACATGAAATCCTATTAATAATAAATTCGATGTTATTATAGTTAGCCATCTTTATCTCTTGTCCTTCTTCCCTAACCCTAAAACTTAGCATTTCAATAAGAATCAAACTGTTTTCCAATTTTGCACAATTACACAATGGTGCACTAATTACACAAATGTGATTGGATACTATTTACCAAATATGAATTAGTATAATAGTATCTTATCTAGCAATAATAAATTTGTGCATAGAGTAGGTTGTCTCATTAGCTAATTAGGTGGGAATTGTTAGAGAGGTGGGTCACGGTGCATATAAATAAGGAGGGTTGAGAGGGGGGATGTCTAGTCATTTGAGGAAGAGTTGGGCCTTTAGGCATATGAAGGTGAAAACTCTAGAAATTCTACAATCTATTTTGAAATCCAGGGAATAAATTGCCAATTCGTAACAGCTGATATTAGAACTCTCATTTCCGTGGGCAGATTGAAGGTATGGAATCAAGAATTGAAGTGATTGAAACGGGCTGCAAGAACTGAGGCAGCAAGCAGAAAAGGAAGCTGAAAGGGGACTGCTTTCAGATGCAGGACTCAAAAAGACAAAAGCCAAGTCTCTGATGCAAGAAAGGCTGAATAAGATGGATGTGTGGCAGAGAGGCCATGGACACAGAAAAGAATGACACCTGCAGAGTCTGAATCCGGAGAAGTAGATAAAGGGGTACCAAGAATGGTGTGTTACCTAACACTGTACTAATCAAGCAAGAAACACAAGAAAGTCAGGAAGATCAATGTCATGGGAAATTTAAAATATGTTATGACTTACTTTGATGACAGGCCCAGATCAGAATCACCTGACTGGAAAACACGCTTTAGTGAATCCTTGAACACTGAATGACCAAAACTTTCAGCAAGTACGACAAGGCCCCCAGTCCTTTCAACAGCATTTTTAAGCTCAGCAATGCCAACCTGGAAGATAAAGAAGAAAGAAGAAAATTTATACTTTCAAATACAAGTAAATTGTAAACTACACAAAGCAGAGAGCACCCACCAGAATGTGCATTACAAACAGTATACCAATTAAATAATAACACATTCAGTCTACAGACCACCTCAAAACTGTAAGCTTCAATAGAATCAAACTCAGGTAAGACAATTACCGAAACGATCACATATTTCCTTTTCTAATCACCTTGAAATCAACCAAGGTTTTCAGACCTCAGGAATTATGAAGTCGGACAATCTGGTAATTGTGGTAGGAGGCCCCATTTTGGGATTGCCTCAAGATATCAAATGAAACTTAAGTCTTAAACTTAATAAAAAATGATTGAAACAATTTTGCCCATAAACTAAGAATCTAATAATACATGAGAAGATCAAGAACAAAGACAATGGGTGAAGAAAATAAAACTTGGTCAAATATTAATATATTCACTGAAAAAATTTGTAAATATTCTATTAAGATGTTTCAAATTCTCCTTGTTAATAACTGTATAAAATGAGTGAACTGGTCTAGAAGTCATCAATGCGAAATTCCTTTTTTATAGAGTGGAGGGCCGCAATTAAATGGTCAACCTCAAAAAAGGCTTTTGTTAATGTTGTTTAAGAGGACTTAAAGACAGAAGAACGGCACCAGATGAAAAGATCTTGACAGGTATGGGAGTATATTACAGCCATAGTTGTCAAAACGGCGCTATAGCAGTGGAGCAGCGGCTGGTCACTATTCTTCAAATAACAGTGCTATCGCGCCACCAGGGGAGAGAATAGGATATTTTAGCGATTTCAGGCTTAAATTTGTTTGTTTTATTTACTTCTGTTGCAATCTACTTATATGTTTGGCTTAAGTACCATGACATTGTATTATTAATTATCAAAAATTCCTGAATTTTATGTATTTTTCCAACTTTTGAACACACACACACAGATGTTGGAGAATCTAGTAATTTTGGTAGGAGGCCTCTATGCTATCCGATATACCGCAATAGCATATTTGGGGTTGGGTACTCCGTGCCACCATCCAGGTGTTACAATTATGTGCCATAGGTCTTTGGACCAGTTTTTGGTCACTAGTGATTTCAGTAGAAGTGAAGAGATCAGATTATAATGCATCGGGTAATTCTTGCTACTATTTGGAGAACTTGGTTTAGCATAACCTTCATTTTACGTTCAAGAAATTTTCAATCCAGCAACTACTATAAACATAAAGAATGCATTGTACCAACCAGAAAAGGCCACTTGAAATAAGTGAAAATTTTACCTGATCAAGAGCACACGCAAAGAGATTTAGTACATGACCTTGATGTACAAGCTGCTTTGATAGTCCGTCATAGAATTTCACACATTTATGGTAATGTGGCACAGAATCTTTATCCAGATCCTTGTGGGAGCGAATTGGTTCAGAAAGTTGCTTGGATACAATCTACAATATACAATAGTTTGTAAGCAGAGAATCAGCTCAATGTCATCAACCAATCAAATGACACAGAAATCACTCTTGTTCATTATATCAGAAGTAAATTAAATACCCACAAGTATGATCCTAAATAGTCGAATACATTCCCTTGATGCAGGCGCTCATAACATAGAGGCCTATTGCAGACACCAACTTGACAATGCCAACAAAGAAAATGCCTCTATAACTACGATATTTTTTGTTTAGATAAAGATGAATTACTAAAGGGGTAGGGGGAAATTACAGGAAAGGATGAGATATACTCCAAAAGAACCCGCAAAAGGACAAAGCAGGGGAAGAAAAGGATAAAGCCACGGAAGAAACCAGCAAATACTCCAAAATCATGAGACGAAATGTAACTGGAGCTAAAACAGCCGCCATCTACTGAAACTAGATAGCTTTATCAGAAACTAATTTCCACATGAAAAGGCGGATTCTTGACTGTAAATAAAGCCCAAAACAACACTTTTAACCTCCAAAACAAAAGCTGCAAAAAACCAAGGTTTCTGGCTTGCAGTCAAGAACACATCATATTTAATCCAAAGAAAATTATAACATTAACTAGATATATAACTCAAAAAATGCCATATATTGGTAAATGTATGTAGTCAGTAAATAGCATATTGGGAAGCTTGTACAAAACACACACACACACACACACACACACACACACATACATATATATAATATGGAATGGAACATGTTGGGTGAGAGCGCATTATTGTGGGAGGAATCAAACTGTATCAGATAACAGAGAGTATATGTAAATAGTCAGATTATTTCAAATGTTCCTGATTAGCATTTTATCTGACAAATGAGTCCCATCCCCAAATGAGTAATCTACTAGTCAAATTAGAACCTAAAATATCTAACATGGCGACTAATCAACCAAAAAAATACACATTCAAGTAGTACAAGCATATTTTCTAATATTTAAGGACTGCCATGACTGATGCTACATCCTTCATAACAAATATGACTATTTAGTGCATGTGTTTGGATTTCAATCAACGCATGTTCCAAGGCACATCAACAGAAAAGTGACTCTCTAGTATCTACTTCTACTCTCTAGTCTACTTCCATTAACCAGATACACATTCACGTCCAGCACACGGTATAAGTAAGCAAACACTGCTACTCTGTAAGTATGCTGAGGAGAAACTCTTACAGGAGCTGGTCCTTCAGTTGACGGTCCCCCAATAAACGCCATTATTCTTGCTGCTGAACCAGGAACACAAGCCCCCAACAAACTCGCTGCAATACTCAGTGCCGTGCTGGTGCATCTCGTTGCTCGCTGATCACCCGGCACCGGCCACGGATCCCTCTGCAGCTCTTCCAAAACCTGCCAACCAAACCACAACTCAATTCATCAATATACACACACAATTCAATTCAATTCGATTCATCAACACACACAATTCAATTCGATTCATCAACACACACACAATTTAATTTGATTCATCAACACACAGCCGCACTTTCCAACACAGCAGAGACCAAACACATTACCGAATTGAGCGTGAACTCACACTCCGACGCAGGAAGTAAGAATCGCGAAATACTCTCCGACGACAACCCATCGCGTGCGCCAGCAACCACACCAACTGCCGGCTTCGGCTTCTTGGCGAAGAAACTCATATGCTCAAGAAGCTGATCCTTGGAAATATCCTTAGAACCCTTAAACACATAGGTTTTAGGAACAATACCAAATCCGAGCTCATGAACTTGAACAAAAGTACCAAACGTGATGAGTCCAACGAGAGAATTCTCCGGTAAAAGCTCCACCGCCTGCAAGATACCAGATCGGAGGTATCCGATCTCCTCCTCAAGAACGCACGTGTCAACAACGAAGAGAAAGACGGGAGGCACGTGCGGAGCGGGATCACCGGGGGATTCATATTCGATAGTAGTGTACTGAGGGAAGAGTTCGGCAGGGAGATTTTCATCGGAAATGGAAGCGTAATGAGGAGGGAAATGGTTACGTTGGAAACAGAAAGGGCAAATCCAGATCTTAGCAGCGAAGTCTACGATACAGAAAGGGTTGAGAATTGAACGGCACGTGCGACAACGGAGAGGAGAGTAAGGGAGAACGGGCATGGAAGGGAAGTGTCTTATGGGAGTGTAGATTGCAGCGACTGGAACGACGACGTTTGTTGCTTCTTGCTTGGTGCCTGGAATTACGTTCCATGGCATACGCACGCCATCTTGGGATTCGAGATCCATGAATTCCGCCATTGATTGGAGCCGGCGTAATTCAGATGGAAACGATGCGTGATTTGAAGTTTGAACCCAGAAATTGTTGTGAGTGAAATTCAGTTCTTCTTCCGCTGTTTAGTTCAGAACAGCTGCCAAGAGCATTAATCAATATTCAATCCAAGTGTGTTTTGTCTCATTTTTTTTCTTTTTCCTTTTATGTTTTAAGTCTTTTTTGAGGATTAAAAATGCCATATAGAAATTAAATAATTTTCTTCTAACAACAAACCATTAAACCAAACAAATCGGTGTGGCACAAGTGGTAAGTTGTTTGGGCCCCTTAAGTATTTGGTCAGGGATTCGATCACTGGCCGGTGTGTATGAAGAGACATCGCTTGGGAGAGGTCAGCCCTTAAATGAACTCCAATACCTCGAGGGATTAGTCTCCACTGTCGCCGTGGAGGATACTCACGTTTACCAAAAAAAACCATTAAACCGGTCAAAAAAACAATCACAAAAGAAATGCCATTTAAAAATACCATCCACATTTGGTCAAAAAAATACCATCCACATATTTATATTTTTGTTGGAATTAATTTATATATACATAGTTGTTATATAAGATTTTGGCAGTTTTTTTTTACCCCCATAATTGCATTTATCCCAAAAACATCCCTAAATTTTATATAAAAAAATGATTTTTAACAAATTTTCGGAAGTACCTCAAAATTGGCTTCCGAAAGTATGTAAAAAGAGGTATTTCCGGAATTCCCACACTTCCAAAATTATGTTAAAAAGAGGTATTTTCGAAATTTCAAAAAAATAATTTTTAGCTACGGTTTCGTCCACGGGTAAAATTCACTGTCTAAACTAATAGTCTATCTGCATTATGCATACTTCAAATGCAGTACACTATCTGATGATGTGGATGCTGTTGGCCGTTTACCTCTTCTGAATGACACATATTATCAGGACATTCTCTGTGAAATGGGAGGAATGTTTGCAATTGCAAATAGGGTGGATAGCATTCACAGGAGACCTTGGATTGGGTTTCAGTCATGGCGTGCTGCTGGTAGGAACTAGGAAGGTATTCCTTATTATATTTTTACTCTGAGAATTATAATAGATCCGATCTTTGTGTTTATGTTAAGCCATACTAATTAGCTTTCAGAATTAAAAAAGTTTACATCCCTTCGATTTTTTAAGTTCTGTGTCAATCAGTGCATTCATAGAACACCTATATGTAATTTTACAGTGCTGTGAAATGCCTCTTCCAAAGAAGAGAAATTATATTATATTTGTACATAAAAAAAAAGAACTTTACCTATCGACGGAAACCGTAGGTAAAAGTCCACTTTTTTATGAAAACCTTTTACCTACGGACAGAAACCGTAGATAAAAGTCAATTTTTTTAAAAAAATCCTAAACAACATTTTTGTTCTGTACCGTGTCTCTGGACCTGTACCCGATCTTAGACACAAGGTCCGATCCGAGATAGTTGGTAGGGGTTGGTCTTGATCAATCGAGCTCCGCTTCCGATCCGGGGCGGGTGGTACCTGCGAAGACACTTCGATGCTCAAGTCAGCTAGAGAGCTAATTAGAGGTAAAGAGTAGGAAAGAGTGTGTACCTTTAGTGAAGCATTCAATGCTTATTTATAGAGTTTAGTGGTGTTTGACCTGATAGATCAGGACCGTCCGATCTTGCAATGCGATCTCCACCATTGGTTGATGGATCTGCATTTGGTGTTGGGCCTCAATATTGTGGATTGGGTCAATCCGTAACAGTTGCCCCCCAAGTCGGGTCGTCTTGGGGCGAGCTAGACTTGATGCCTTATCAGGACTTCGTGAGAGTTTTTGAATTTGAGGTCGGTCCGTCGTGGTGACCTTCTTCAAGGCTGGGCTTATAGCTGCAATGGGATCTGCCCCCAGCCTCAGAGCGCCCGAGAAACGGGTCTCGTCAAAGATCTTCGAGGCCGGGTTTATACCAGCGAAGGTGTCTACCACCAACCTCGGAGCGCCCGAGAAACGGGTCTTGTCAAAGATCTTCGAGGCCGGGTTTATACCAGCGAAGGTGTCTACCACCAACCTCGGAGCGCCCGAGAAACGAGTCTTGTCAAAGATCTTCGAGGCCGGGCTTATACCAGCGAGGGTGTCTGCCACCAGCCTCGGCAATGTTAAAAACGTGACCACCTGAGGGACTCGGGGTGTCAATTTAAAGTCGCCTTCAGGGTAGTTTACCAGGACTCGGCCCAGATCGAACTCGCCCTTCAGGGGTATGGCAACCTCGGCCATTTAAAACGTGATCACCTGAGGGACTCGAGGTGTCAATTTAAAGTCGCCTTCAGGGCAGTTTACCAGGACTCGGCCCAGATCGAACTCGCCCTTCAGGGGTATGGCAACCTCGGCCATTTAAAACGTGATCACCTGAGGGACTCGAGGTGTCAATTTAAAGTCGCCTTCAGGGCAGTTTACCAGGACTCGGCCCAGATCGAACTCGCCTTTCAGGGGTATGGCAACCTCGGCCATTTAAAACGTGATCACCTGAGGGACTCGAGGTGTCAATTTAAAGTCGGAGGATCTCAGTGAGCGAAAGCGCCGACGTTCCTGCCTCGGGGAATTTTCCCGCTTTCTGGAACGTCTCCTCGGAGAAGAGGAAGCCAGAGATGAGCCGGGCCGAGGGGAACCCTCGGATCAGTAGGAATCATCAAGAGTTCCGATCCTAGGCGGAGTTCCGGTCTTAACGCGAAACTTTAAGGCGATCGTTCGATCGATCCCAAATCCTTCCCTTCAACCTCGGAATTCACTTCTACTAAGCAATAAATGTGAGGAAAATTGTAGTCGACCCATATATATTAGATGGTTAAACATTTACAAAGTCGGATTACATCACGCCCGTAGGCTCATTCCGAGACCTAGGAGAAACGTGGCCTTTCTGCGTTAATCCCTTCTTCATGATCGATATACTTCTGAGATCGCTGGAGGAACTCGGCAAGCGACTCAACTTGGTTGACCCCGACGTCTATCTGAAATAGACTTCCATCACGAAGGCCAGCCTTCATGAAGAAAAGACGGAAGGAGTCGTCGAGGTTCCGAACTTGAGCAGCTTCTCTGTTGAATCTCTCTATATAGTCTCGGAGGAGCTCATTTTCTCCTTGCCGAATTGCCTGCAGAACCTTCCGAGATTTAGGCCTCATCTTCGAGTGGGCGAAGTGCGCAGAAAAGAGCTTGGCTAACTGATCCCAAGAGGAAATCGTATTTGGCTTAAGAGCCCTGAACCAGTCTAGAGCCGCCTTCTCCAGAGTGAGGGGAAAAGTCCGGCACTTTACCTCCTCTGGAACATTACGGTATTGCATAACCGTGTCAAAGTAGTCGAGATGGCGATCCGGATCGCCAGTCCCGTCGTGCATTTTCAGACCTTCAGGGGGCTTCTCGAGGTGCTTTGGCACCGGGAAGTAGTCAATTTTGGCTGTGAAAGGTCTTTTACGCTTTGCCGACCTCTCAAGGGGTGGAGACCATCGGTAACCATACTTGTCGGGGGATCCCCGCGAGCTAGGGCGGTGACGTTCCTGCCTCGGAGACCTTCTCGGACTTCTGGTACGTCGCCTCGGAGAAGAGGAAAACAGGAACGAGCTAGGCCGAGGGGAACCCTCAGGACCATAGGAATCATCAGGGGTCCGACTTGGGGGAGTCTCTGATCCTCTCCCTCCTTTACACCGAGGTGGAGTGCGGTGACGGCATCTCCTCCAAGCCGGAGATCAGTGGCGGACGCGGCCATGAGTCGTTCCACTTGAAGAGTTGCGCAGAGAGGAACTCCGATCCGGGATGTTACGAGCCCGGATCTCAGCAATCTGAGCTTCTAACTGGGTGTAGCGTTGGCTTTCCTGCTGGTCGGCCTCGGCTTGCCGATTTAGGAACAGGACGAGCTGTTGAACAGCATCGACCGGTACCTGGACGGTCGGAGGGGGAGGCGGAAGCCGGTTCCGAGCTGGGCTCCCATGAACCATAGCCGTAGCCGAGCTTCGAGCATGCACCGGGCTAAGGGGTAAGATGACCGCCACTCCTTCCGAAGTCACCTGCTGCAGGACCGGCCCTTCACCGACATTCAGGACAGTCCTATGACGTAAGGTCGGAGCCACCGTCAATCAAGGAGATGGGAGAGGAACTAGAGTACAAGATCCTCCCACTGTGGTCGCCAATGTTCTGTACCGTATCTTTGGACCTGTACCCGATCTTAGACACAAGGTCCGATCCAAGATAGTTGGTAGGGGTTGGTCTTGATCAACCGAGCTCCGCTTCCGATCCGGGGCAGGTGGTACCTGCGAAGACACTCCGATGCTCAAGTCAGCTAGAGAGCTAATTAGAGGTAAAGAGTAGGAAAGAGTGTGTACCTTTAGTGAAGCATTCAATGCTTATTTATAGAGTTTAGTGGTGTTTGACCTGATAGATCAGGACCGTCCGATCTTGCAATGCGATCTCCACCATTGGTTGATGGATCTGCATTTGGTGTTGGGCCTCAATATTGTGGATTGGGCCAATCCGTAACAATTTTCATTCCGGAAACACCTTTTTTAACATAATTTCGGAAGTCATTTTTTTGGGAATTCCAGAAATACATTTTTTCACATACTTCCGGAAGCCATTATTCACATAATTCCTGAAATTTTTCACGTAACTCTGAAAAAATCAAAAAAAATACCGAAGGAGTGCACTAAATGAGTGCAAGAAGGAGGTCCCAGGTTCAACTCCCGAAAACTAACATTCCCCCACCCCCACTAACATTGCTTATAAAAAAAAATACGTTTCAGAATTATGTTTTAATATGTAATTTTGTAAATTTGTTGAAAAGTCAGGGGTAAAATTGATAGTTTGGTCAATTTGGGGGTATAGAGTCCAAGAGGGGTTAAAAAGAAGAGCTTAAGATTTTTACGATCCCCGTGAATCGAGAAAGAACTTTTTTTTTTAATCTCAAAAAAAAAGAAACAACTTTTTTTTATTCCAGAATCATGAAACCATCGTGTAACTAATTAAACAAATTTTTATTTAAAGTTCAATATTAGTCAATTATTTTAAATAATATGAATAAAAATATTATATCAAATAAATTTTAAAAAATGTATAGGATATAAAAATATTAAATATGAAAATGTATAAGACAATGGACAATTATTTTTTTTGACAATTAGACAATGGACAATTTAAAACACATAATTCTCTTGTTTAATGACATCTATATCTATAAAATACAATTGAGAATAACCTATTTTAGGAATCCTAAGTTTGTCATCACCCTATTGGTTAATCAAGAAAAAAATCGTCCATATCATCCTAATTAATCCTATTTGTCAAATTTCTATTTGTTATTCTTAAAAAAGTACATATATCTGAACATGTTAAATAAAAATAAATCAAAAAAGAAATTAAAAAAATACCATAATTAATTGTCCCATTAAACATGAATTAAGTGTAATTTAAAATTTATCCCAAATAGGTAGTTCAGTTGGCGAGCTAAGGAATACCGAAAGAGTGCACCAAATGAGTGCAATAAGGAGGTCTCGGGTTCAACTCCCGAAAGCTAACATTCTCCCACCCCACTAACATTGCTTATAAAAAAAGTGTAATTTAAAATTTATATGGTAATAAAAAATACCATAAATTTCATGGTGGTTGATAAAAAAACATTACCATTATATTTACATTTAATACAACATCGTGTGTATGGTATGTTTTTATTGAAAACATTGATATTCAATTTTTTTCCATTTGTGAACCCTTTTGATGGTACAATTGTCGCCATTCTCTAAATGTGTAGAACACACCACTTTTTTTCAATTTTAACAGGGACCCATTTCTAAAGCATTCTCCAATCTGATCGGTGACTAATTTTATTCGGCTTGAATAAACAATATAATCAAAAAAAAAATTAAAACCAATATACTATTACTGTACCATAAAATCTACCATTAAACCAGCATTGATTGCAATTAAAATACTTTATTTTAAAATAATTTATACATCATTTATTTTGAAATTCTAATTGATATTAAATTTAAATATATATCACACTAACTCATCTTTGTCTACATGGTATGTTTTTATTGCAATCACTAATATTTTTTTTTCGGGTGTGTACAACACACTACGATTTCTAATTAGTCCCCACCTATTTTTTTTTTGGTTCGGGACCATCGCTGGCTACCCATGCAGTGTCCCAACGCTGACAACGAATGACTAATCTGCGCTCATGCGTTTAAATCCTATATTTTGTTGACTAAGTTGAATAAAAATAAATTCTATATTTGGTTGACTAAGTTGAATAAAAATAAATCCCAAAGAAATTAATAGCAACATACCGTAACTGTCCCAATGAACAATCGTAATTGCAATTTAAATGCTTCAATTTAAAAATAATTTCATAAAAATTATTTAATTAATAAAAAAATTATCATTACAGGTTGTCTTTGTAACATCCCCAATTCGGTTAATTTCGATTAACAAAATTAACTAGCGATTGCTCATTCGATTAAATGATAAGTCGAGTCATAGACATGTTAGCGTCATTGAAGCAATATTTAATTGCTTAATTATATGATTTATATGTATTATTGTTGAATTATATGAATTGATGATTGATTGTTTAGCTGGGAAATTATTTAAGTGAGAATTAGGAAAAAGGGGGTTATTTTGGTCTTTTCAAACCTCTTTAAACTTTCAGTTCATTAAACTCAAACCAAATAACTCACCTCTCATTCCTCGCAATTATTAAAATTAGAAAGAAAAGAAAAGAGAGAGAGGGGTGAGAGAGAGAGAGAGAAACCGTGAGGAGAGGGAGGGAGAAGAAGGAGGAATAATCACCCCAAAACCTCTATGCATGTAAGAAATGTTGGTTCCATTCTTTCTCATTTTCCATTCTCTATTCAATGGTACAATTTTTCATAGCTCATTTCATCTCTAACTCCATCTATCATTGATGAAGCTTCAAGCTCTAAGGTGGTGAAAATGGAGTTTTTGGGACATTTGAGGCTAGCATAAGGTTCTAGGAGGATCAAAGCTAGATTTGGAAGCACTATTTCAACCCACATTGTTGTTGGAATGAGTTGGACAGTAGGAAGGGTGCTGGAGTAGATTGGGTTCGGTTTTGGAAGCGGGTACGTTAGAATCGAGTTCGGAAAGTTTCGGGTCGGTTGAACTTCGAGAAGTCTCGGTGTTTCGTTATTTTCATCACGATTGGTGAGTTCTACTCACGTTTAGGAATTTATATGTTTCCGAATTTGATTGCCACTGTGATTGGTTGTTTATATTTATTTGTTTCGAAGGTTTTAAGAGTCGAAAAATTACGTATTTTGGTGTCTCGTAATGAATGATTGAATTGATGCATTAAATGTGGTTTTGGTCTTCGTTTTGGTGAGCTCCCCATATTGTATGTTCTGTTCTAATGTGATACATGTATTGTGTGCTTTGTTTCAAATGGATGGTTGCTGGAAATTAGTAAAAATTGATGATAGAATTCCACTGTTGAAATTTTCTGGATATGTGTTCAGTATTTTGGCTGCTACGTGAATTCTGGTAATCACAAAATTCTGTGTCCTACATTTTTGAAAACTAGGCTTAAGGCTCTTTAAGCTGGCATTGGTTTCATCAAAATTGGAGTTGTATAGCTCAATATATAGGCTTCACAAGTTAGGGTAATCTTTTGGAAGCATTTTGAATATAGGGTCAGTGTTTTGGGTATTGTAGTTGTAACACCCCCGGTATTTCTAACAAGTAGAAATACTTAAGTGTACCAACTGTAACACATCAAAGATATAATATTCCTGTTTAGATATTGAACACCACTATACATTTTTTGCTGAATAACGTCAAAACAGTTTTAATCATAATTAAAACCACAACAGTTCCCTGTCTACCAACATCAGCATGATTTAGTGTTCAATACAATCACAAGAAAGCGCGGAAACAATAACATAACTTTTACATTAGTTAAAGTCATAATGTCGTAATACAAGGATAACAGGGAAATCATAAACATAATCATAAATGTTCAGTCTTCATCAACCTCCTGAGTATAAATCTACTTGTGCCTCTTTGACCTCCTTTTTCCCTGTTTCTCTGTAAAACATCAACATATAAACAATGAGATACAATCTCATTGAGTTCTACCGAGACCCCTAACTACTCTCTCGATTCAATTATGAAACTTTTTTATCTCGTAGTTTAATTTATAAACCACGTGCATTTTCAACTTAACACGACACCGACTGCAACTCTGCTAATCCCGATGAACCGTGTTATAAAACTTCCTATCTTTCGTTGTTTAATTTATAAACTACGCCTCTTTAACTCAACACGACACCGACTGCACATCTGCTAATCCCGGTGAACCGTACCACATAACTTTTAACATAACACCAACTGCAACTCTGCTAATCCCGGCGAACCCCCTTACCAATAGTACCTTCCCTAATGGTATACAGGCCTAGGTTTAGGGCTCATGACTTTTCCGCCTAGTATGTTAATCTCATTGGGTCGTCACCCACTACTCGATATAATTTATATATCCACCCGCTTTGGGCTGTCCCTATATTCAATATAATTTATATATCTAAAACTCAACATTATTTGATGAATTATCATTCATCCCTTTATCATTAGGCATCATCAAATTGAACTTTTAGTTCTTTAGCCTCTTTTTAAAACATATCCTCTTACGTATTCTATTTTTCGGTTTTTCGAAACATTTATAGCCTCAAGAACATTTTTCATAAACCTCTTAAAACATTGCCAAAATCATGGCATTGTAACAATAATTTCAGTGGAAAAGGGTTAAGAAAGGATTAGAAGAGGATTGGAATCGAACGGAATCATTTCAGACAAGTTTTAAAAATGGAGACAAAACACTGCGCACGGTCTAAACACTGCGCACGAGTCGTGCGTGTCTGTCAGCATGTGGGTTTGTCCCATTTTCTCGTTTTTCGTAGTTCCGATCAATTCCGACACCTATTCCAGTCCAGTCCCAACATAAAAACAGTCCAAAAACTCATTCAAACAACAATGATCATCATCAAATCATCAATCAAAACATAAACTCCAAAAATTTATCGTTTATGTCAAAATACGTTAGTTTCAAAATAAACGGTTTTCAAAACTCAAACCCGACATCTCATAATCATCAATCAAAACCTAAACGTGAGTCAAACTCACCTTTCACGCGTAAACTACAATTTGAGCCAAAGCACTGAATACTCAAAAATCTCAAAACGAACCCTAACATTCACCAACTCGCTTCCACTTTGAATCGATCTTCAATCCGCTCTTAATCCACCTTAGGTTCGCTTCTAAACATATGCAAACCATCAAAATCAATTCAAATTCGAAATCACCACATCCTAACACTTCAAATTCGAAAGTCAAAGGGGGATGAAAAATGAGAATCAACTTACCTAGCTTAGGGAGCTTGAAAAGGGAAGGAAAATGGTGATGATTTTGAAAGATTGGGGTTTGATGGTTGAGAGATCCTTCTTCTTCCTCTCCTCTTCCTTCTCTTCTTTTTCTCTTCTTTCTCTTTTCCTTTCTTTCTTATATATATATATATATAGGCTAAAGTGCTCCCGGGGTCCCTTATCTTTATTTAAAGTAACGAATTAGTCCTTTATGTTTTTTTTTGTCCCAAATAAGTCCTTTATCTTTCTAATTTTTGACACATAAATCCTTTTTCGTTAACAGTGCTGATTTATGTGTAAAAAAAAAGGATTTATGTGTCAAAAATTTGAAACATAAATGACTGATTTGGGACAGAAAAGGATTTATGTGTCAAAAATTTAAAACATAAAAGACTGGTTTGGGACAAAAAAAAGATAAAGGACCAAATCGTTACTTTAAATAAAGATAAGGGACCCCGGGAGCACTTTAGCCTATATATATATATATATATATATATATAATAACATTTGGGGTAAAATCCCCAATTTACCCCTCTCTAAACATTTTCTTCCCCAATAAATCCTATCCAATTTAATTAAATTCCCTAAACCTTTATCATCAATTAAACAACTTCTCGAACTTCAAAATAGTTCGATTAATTATTTTGGGGATGTTACAGTAGTTTCAATTGAACTCCTTTTTGAATGATTCTTAATTCTTTGAAAACTAGACTCAATTTGCTACGGTTTAGGCTCAAGTTTCATGTTAATTGGTTGAGTTTTGGTCATTTTCGAAGTGCTAGAAGTCAAGGGACAGATTCTGTCCAATCTAGGAACCATTCTGTCTATTTTTGAAAACTGTACTAATTGGCTCATTGGTTTGCAAAACTAAAAATTTATTCAGAAACTAGACACTCTTAGCTTTCCAGCAAGTAGTTGTTTGTCTAATTCCAATATCGTTTGCTATGTTAAAGAAATTGTCGAAGTTCACGTACCACTGCTGAAAACTTACTGCACCTAGACTGTTTATTGAAATGTATGATATATGCTGATGTTTAGGTATGTTTGAATCAAGTGAATGATTTGATAATGAATTGATTATAACGCATGAATAATGATGATGTTAAATGCGAATTGTGGTATTATCCTGATTAGCTTAATTGTGCAAATAAAGTTAGTTACACGTGAGAGGGCATGAAACAAGTAAATACTGGAACTAAACGTTCAAATAATTGATTGACTGTATAATGTTAAATAGAATGATTGAGGTTAATGATATATAATTATATCGAGTATGGGTGACGACCCAAAGAGGTTAGCATACTAGGCGGGGAAGGTCATGAGCCGTTAACCTAGGCCCTGTAAATTTTATCATTAAGGAAAGTACTAATGGGAAGGGGGTTCACTGGGATTACCATGTCTGGGGTCGGTGTTATGTTAAAGTTAGATAGTACAGTTCACCGAGATTACCATGTCTGGGGTCTATGTTAAGTTAAAGTTATGAGTACGATTCATCGGGATTACCATGTCTGGCGTCGGTGTCGTGCTAAGTTAAAGAGGCGTAGTTTATAAATTAAACTACGAGAAATTAAAGAGGTACGTAGTTTATAAATTAAACTACGAGGCGAAAAGAATGCATAAGTGAACCGAGAGTGTAGTTAGGGGTTTCGGTAGAACTCACTGAGATTGTATCTCACTGTTTATATATTGTTTTTACAGAGAAACAGGGGAAAGTGAAAGTAAAGAAGCACGGCTAGATGGCGTGCCATGTGAAGATATGGAAGATTTAGTTTAATCTTATGTTATTCCCTTGTTGTCAA
Source organism: Astragalus membranaceus (assembly GCA_039519185.1). Taxonomy (NCBI): domain Eukaryota; kingdom Viridiplantae; phylum Streptophyta; class Magnoliopsida; order Fabales; family Fabaceae; genus Astragalus; species Astragalus membranaceus. The sequence continues at coordinate 10,455,899 of CM076846.1, forward strand.
TGTAACTCGATATTATGACTAGTACTTGTTTAGTAGTTATAAATCGTTTCCGCTATTTCTTTGTATTTGGATATTGAACAATAGGTTATGAGCAGTTGACAAAATCTGAGACTTAAGTAATTAAGTTTTTGGATTTCGAGATTTTGAGATATGTATGACTTTTTGATATTGTTTAATTCAATAGTTTTAGTTGTGTTCAATATCTGAAACAAGAAATTATTCTCTGATGTATGCTGAACTGTATACTTTAGTATTTCTATATAGTAGAGATATTAGGGTGTTACAGTCTTTAAACCTGAAGTAAATTTCTTATATTTTGAGATTTTTTTTGTCTATTTCCAGCTGACTTTCTTTTTGACACAAATTTGTAGCTGACTTGGTAAATAAAAAAATAAAAAATCAAATCAGTTTTAGCATTAAACTACATTTTAAAACCATTTTTTATGGAAGTTTTCGATTATAAACGGGCCACTTTAAAATGTACTTGGTCATATCACGCTAAACAGGGGCCAAATACATTTCCACACTATCATTTAATCGAATATTCTTCCATAATCCGAGAAAGCGTCATAAATGCTGATTATGCAATGGATACAGCCACAATCAATCCCATTATTTTCTTTGATACTGCTCAATATCAGAATCCGCCTTTTGCCTAATTATAATAATTTTTTTCATTGCTGATGAAATTCATGCCAAATACGACATGCTTACAATACAAGTTTTTCGATCATAATATCACTAATTTTGAATTTTGAATTCAAACTTTTAGTCACCCGCCCATTAAGTTAGCATGAAATGATCTATAAATAACATTCCTATGTTCACCACCAATTCATCAAAATCCTCCTTGGCACATATTATACCTAGCCCTAAAAATATATATCATCAACAAACCCAATGCTATCATCCATCATCAACGCAAACAAACCACCATTGTTCATTGAAATGGTTTTGATCGATTCTCATGTTGTACAATAATCTATTTTCACCATTTTGTTTCAACCAAACCCAATGCTATCATCTATCAATGATATGTTTTCATATTATTTCAGAGTTTATGAACTTTAATTAATTCCTGCTCCTTCAGTTTAGGCTTTAGGAAAGTTTACAATTTACACATATGCTTTGATTGAGTATCTCTACTATGTTTAATTCAATAGGCATATTTATAATAAGAACTTCTATAGAATCTGAAAAATGTGGTACCTTTTGCATCACATTTTTATCTTTGCATTATGATTAGCATAGACTCCATTGAAATACCCGCTTATCAGTTGTTGTATTTGTTGCAGCATATTCTCATCTCACTGAATCTACATTCAAAGAACATACCACTTATATTTAGACGGTAGAATCACTACAACAAATTTGACATATACCAACAGACACCTATAGTGACGGTAAATAAAACCGTAGGTATATCTATCATATACCTACAGGCGTTTCAACAAACCGTGGGTATAGGTTTGCATCATAGTTTGCAAACAAAACAGGCGTGGGTATAGGTTTCCTGTACCTATGAGTATCAAACGTCGTGGGTATAGGTATTAGCGATGGACTAGTTTATGTGGGTACAGGCTTATTCTAATTTGTCAACATGTTTTTTTGGGGGTATTTTTGACAATCTAAAGTTAAAATATTCCCGTGGAGCTGAAAATAATTCCCTCTCAGCTAATTTTGGTCAACACATAGGCGTATTCTAACTCTTATTTTCAATTACGCTAATTTTGGTCAGTGTTGCGAGTTCCAGATCCCTCTTCAAAGAAAACCTTCTTGTTCGCGAGTTCCAGATCCCTCTTGTTCGCAGAAAACCTTCTTGTTCGCGAGTGCTGTTCCAGATCCCTCTTGTTCGCGAGTGTCGTTCCAGATGCCTCTTGTTCGCAGAAAACCTTCTTGTTCGCGAGTGTCGTTCCAGATCGCTCTTGTTCGCAGAAAGCGTTCTTGTTCTTCTCGCTCCATTCCAGATCCCTCTTCTCGTTCCAGGAGTCTCTCTTCTGGTTCGCGATCCCTCTTCCGTTCCAGACCCCTCTTCTCGTTCCAGGAGTCTCTCTTCTGGTTCGCGATCCCTCTTCCGTTCCAGACCCCTCTTCTCGTTCCAGATCCCTCTTCCATTCCAGATCCCTAACAACACTCCCTGCATGTAAGTCTCCTCCTCCATCTTTATTCTCAATTAGGTTTTCCTCAAATCTCAAGTTAGATTGTTTTAATCTTGTAGTTTCCTAAATAAATTTGTTCCTCTTTTATCTAATTTGTTTTCCCCAAATTTGTTTGTTATCATATTTCCCTTTTCCTTTCCCTGTGATGTTTGAGAAGTAAAAATACTTTTCCCTAAATTTCTGCTACCCTATGTGTTGTTCGATTATGCTATTGCTGATGGTGTTGGGATATGGATGATCTGAGCTTCCAGCAACTGCGCACTCTTGAAGAGCATATGAATTCTTCCATAGGAAAAATACGTGAACGCAAGGTACATAATTTTTAAAGTCACTATGCTATGCTAGTTTATGATTGATGGAACTACTAAGTAACAAACATCGGTTGATCTATGTGTTAAGCAGTTTTATTTTCCTTAAGTAATGTCTTCGATTCGAGTTTTGTTGATGAAAAAATAGATGTAGAGATTTTATTCCTTTTATAAATAGTAGTACAGTTATTGAATTTTGCTTTTTTTATTAGTTATATGGACCTTTAATTGTTCTTGTACAACTTTTTTGGGAATAATACACAGGTTAGAAGCGTGGAGCAGATGAATAGAAATCTCGTCCTTGAACTTGTAAGAGCTTTTTTTCTTTTCATGCATGTTACATTTTGTTCTTGGCTTTGAATTTAATAGAGAGCAGGAAATATTGATAAATTAATTTTCATTTTGTGTTGTGAATGGAAAACTAAGAAGGAAAAGTGTGTGATATATAGTTAGAGTAATGTATGTTACTTATGATGATGTGTGTTCTCTTCTTTAATTTCTGGGTGATGCCAAGAGATTTGATCATGTTTTGAATATCCCTGTAGATTCTGTAGATGATTTCAATTTTTAATTGCATTTGCAATATTAAAAACAAAAAAGCACTGTAGTTGTTTATCTTGGTTTTTTTGTTAACTGTGCATTGTGCAACATGTAATTCAAATTGCAAGCTTATCAACTTAGAACTTCTGTCAAAAAACAAACTTAGAATTGTATAATGAAGATTATTTTCTGTCATAACTCAGAATTTTCCATACTTTTCCTACAATAAATTTGCCATATGTTCTTGGCTTTGAATTTAATAGAGAGCAGGAAATATTGATTAATTAATTTTCATTTTTTGTTGTGAATGGAAAACTAAGAAGGAAAAGTGTGTGATATATAGTTAGAGTAATGTATGTTACTTATGATGATGTGTGTTCTCTTCTTTAATTTCTGGGTGATGCCAAGAGATTTGATCATGTTTTGAATATCGCTGTAGATTCTGTAGATGATTTCAATTTTTAATTGTATTTGCAATATTAGAAACAAAAAAGCACTGTAGTTGCGAAAATGGATCATTATTCGGCAAGTTATGTCCTCTAAATGGTTTTTCTATTTTAGTTTCTGATTTCTATAAACACCTATTGGGGATGTAACCAAATTATCTCTCTTTGGCTAAAAGTCTTGCACCTATTGATCTGATGCAAGAATGCTTTTGGTTATTTAGATTTTTTTCTTAGCCTATGTATGTGGGTATCACCTCTTTGTGGAAATGCTTGCAATTGTGAAAATGGATCTATCATTATCCCAACATGGACCAACATTAGCAGCTTCTTTTACTTCACAGACACATTTATTTTTTCAAAAAAAAATTTAGTGCAGGACCTGAAAGTATGATGTAAGGTCATAAGATTCCCATTGTTGTCCTCGCCGTTGGGTTTTAGTCTTCGCCAAACTTCTCATGATGGTACTCTTCCTTAATGTTCTCTCAACTTCATTTTGTGCACATCACATGTTTGATCATATTACAAACTGAAACTAGTCACTTGTGTTTTGATATATTTAATGCTTGGTCATAGCATCATAGGGAAAGTGGTGATCAGGGGAAAGCTATTTCTTATGTAAATTCCTTTTGTAGGTCCTGCATTCCCATTCAATTCATCAACTGGGTTACAAGTCAAAGCAGCAATGGCAGAAAGATCTGCACACCGACTATTTCCACTCCCATAGCACTGGATGTTATTTATTACACAGTATCATACTATCATCTCTTTATTATTAATTCCTCCAAATATTTTATTGGTAAAAAAAATTACTAACACTTTCAGATGTAAGTTATGTATATTCTCCTAATATTGGAAATTTGTTAAGTCTTGTGTGTTTGGTTCTTGGCAGTTTTTAACATTATTAGCTGCTAGATTTTAATTGCCTATGATTTGCACATTGACCTTGATGAGTGCTTGCTGCATCTAGTCTATTTTTTGGTCCCCAGATTTATGCTACTACTGAATATGAAATTCTGGAATTAAAATGTGAGATTGACTTGTTTCATCATGCAAGGAGATAGCAAAAAGGTATTTGACCCCAACAAGCAGAATTCTTTGTCATCGGCATTGCGCCTTAGAACGGAACTGATTCGCCCACTCAGAGTAGCTGTTGTAAGCAGTGGCCCTGATACTGATACTGAGCTTCTAATTGCAAACCCCATGGAGAACTGGCTTTGAAGGCCTCTGGTACAAGGTATGGAAAGACTACATGATGAAATTAATGCATGATGAAATTTGAGTTTGTTACTTGCAGGTGTATTTCTCTTTCTTCTTCACATGATCAGAGATTTAATTGAAGAATATCTTAGAGCCAAGGTTGCTTCTCTTAGGATAGTCACTTATTTGTATCACTTTCTGGTTTTCATTTATAAGTACTTTCATATATGAGTTGTTTTTAAAAATTCTGATTATGTTTAACAATTAGTGTATGATACTCAGAAATATTTTGTTTTGCCTTTGATGGAAACACTAGTGTCATTGGAGATTTTATTTATTTATATTGACTTTGATTGAAATAAAGAAATTTGATGAGTGCTTGCTGCATAAGTCTAATAACCTCTATTTTCAATAGGTTTGAAAATAGGTTACAGATGCTTCTAGTGTCCTCGAGCACATGAATCTTCCAAGTCAAGAAACTAATGAAGATAATGGCGCCAATGAAGATTAGAAGCTGATTTTATGTTGTCCAACTAAACTTAGAAATTACGTTTATGCAATTTGAATTTTTGTAAATTTTGAGATTATTGTAAGACTTGATGTTAATTTACATTATGTTGGCATGCTTGTAAGACTTGAGATTAATTTTTAATATGATTTGAGTTTTATTTTCTTTTATTGTTTCATAAATATATATATATATATACATATATTTATTTCATATTTAGCTTTTAACTGATTATCATAAGCGTTAATGACAAGATAAGTCACTAAAATGGTGGGTATGGCAAATTAAAAGGCTTCACGAAAACCTATACCAACAGAAGTTCAGGCGTGGGTATAGCGAAATTAAGTGTGATGTTAAAACCTATACCAACAGAAGCGTGACCGTGGGTATAGCTATTAGGTTTTGTCCATCGGTCAGAAAACCGTCACTATAGGCTATAGCGACGCCTTTTATCCGTGGGTATAGCCAAATAAAGACGACGACAAAATGTTCCGTCGGTATAGGTTTTCAGTGCTATACCCACGGTTTTTAACCCTTTACCCACGGTGATTTGCCGTCGCTATAGGTCAATTTTCTTGTAGTGAATTTTAGATAATACATATAAAAAAGGGCCTTATGTGGATCTCAAGGCTAAAATTGTACCATTATTTCTATATCGTGTATACTTTATGAATTCTTGTGTTGTATCAACTTCAAAGCCATGCAACTTCCCTATTGGAGACGTGGAGTATGACAGAAAAAAATTCACAACTTCACCAGTCAGATTTCTGCTTTAGAATTTGAATTCACTGAGCCTAAAGTCTTTTTATTTTCATTTTGTGTTGTTTGTACTAATTATAATGTGATTCCCTGAATGGGTTTTTCCTCCTTGAAGGTGGAGAGAGATGTTAGAAGGTTTAAACAACTAAAATCAACTAAAATAAATGAAGTTCTACTTGGAAAAAGGCTCAAATTCTTTAGTCTAGAGGATTTTGATTTGATATTCATATTCTTAAGACATTAGTATCTTTAGGCTATGCTTTCTGAAATGATATTATCTAGTGTTACTAGACATAAATTGGAAGTCTATAGCTATTTCCCATGAAACTTAGTCTTATAGTATAATCTTTTGCTTAATTTTATGTAATATAGTGTGGGCTTTTCATGTTCTCCTAAAAATGATTTGTTCATATGTGTTCCTCTTATGCTATGGTGAATTTAAGCTGTCATTAAATTTCGAAGGGTGTAATGTAAGAATTTCAACTTTCAAGTATTCAGTTTATATTATGTATCACCTAAGCAACAAAAAATATTTTATAGAAGGGCAATTAAACAGAGGACAGATAAAGCTCATATTAGAAACATATAATAGTTATAAGAACAAAGATTTCACAAAATATTTAATCGAATATTCTTCCATAATCTGACGTACGCACTCTCTTTACCCACATCTTGAATAAATATTTATTTATTTTGTCTACTGATTGTTATTTTATAAAATCTTAAATTGTTCTCTATTAGATATCGTCATGACAAATTACAACTCATAATCATTATATATGTTATTTCCATCACATGTTAACTTTATCTATAGATGCGTCGCAGATATTTGTCTACGCAAACATGTACACCCATGTTAAAATTTCTACCAATGGTGTCAGTGCGAACATGCATCTTTTAACAAGTAAGTTTTACCCAAATCTATCAAATCATACTCGACTCATTGAAATATGTATTTGAACCCGACGAAATTATAATGTTTCCCCCTACTCTTTGAAATTCCCATTTTTAATGTCCTATGGAACACTTTCATAGATAATATATACCCGTGCATCGCACGAGTCAAGCGCACTAGTATCTATCTATTAACAATACAATTTTGTATGTTCCTCACAACTAATTTTCCAAGGTGTCATCGTTAGAGCATTTCAAGGGAAATGAATTTAATGTTTATCCAATGTGGCTCAACAACAGGTATAATTTTATTGGACCAACTCATCAATAGATTACCACATCACTACCTATTGTGGCAATACACCTATTAATAATATTAAAAATTAAAAATAAATGATAATTCATTGTATTGACATGACATTACATTTATCACTCTATAAAATTGGAAGGTTTTTATGACATTCAATAATCTGTTTTAACTCTTAATTTCAAATTAAAAATAATAGTACTTATATATTTAATAAAAATAATTATAATTATATATATAAGGAGATCCAATCATTTAATAAATTTAAAAAATATAATTTGTTTCTCAAACGAAATATTTGAACAACATTTAAATATGACAGTTAGAAAGGAAAATATTGAAGCTATTATTAGAAAATAACAGTACTTATACATTTAATAAAAATAATTATAATTATATATAAGGGAACCCAATCATTTAATAAATTTAAAAAATATAATTTGTTTCTCAAATGAAATATTAGAACAACATTTAAATACGACAGTTACAAACGAAAATATTGGAGCTACTGCTAAAAAATAATAGTACTTATATATTTAATAAAAATAATATACTTATAAAATATTTGAGGGGAAGTGCACGAGGAACATGTGACCGTTGAAACATTGTCAATTTATATTCTCTATTTATTATGCACGATACATGTCAACATTATACTTGTGCATCGCATGATTAGTAACGTGTTAATATAAATATACGACTTAAAACAACCTTATGATCTACAAAAAGATTGGAATGTATAAGATCCACCTTACGTGTCATCCCTACCATGTATTGTGATTGGTGGATAGTGTAATAAGCTTTACAAAGAATGTGTAAAATTTTCAATAAAATGGGCAAGGCCCAAACCAATACACGCAAGATGAGTCCAACCAGTCCAACAAGCCCACAAGAGGCGAACTAATCACAATAAGATTTGGTCTCAATACAAGACAGCCCAACCAACCTAACACCAAACAAAGTCAACACGCGAAGTGCACAAAAACAAGTACAAACATAAGACTCGGTTACACTTGTACTTCGAAGAGAGAGAGAGAGAGAGAGAGAGAGAGAGAGAGAGAATCCAACATAAGACTCAGTTACACTTGTAATTAGCTTTTCCTGGTCTCTGCCCTCTTCTTGCCACAACAAAATGAAATCAGGAAGCTAATTGGTGATAAAAGGTAGTAGCATACTTTCTCTTTTTTCTCCATGTCTTCTTCTTGCCACCAGTGGCATGTCTTTTGTGCATTGAATCCCTCTTGACACCTGATTTAGAGTATCAAAAATAGCAACATTAAATATAGAAAGTTGCAGTTGTCAGAGAAATATTTTAAACAAATAAGCATTTACCCATATCGAAATTGATGGCGCTTGTAACCCTAACCCTAGCAAGCCAGAAAAATGATATACACACACACATATATTCTGACGCTTCCGCTTCCACTTCCACAACGGATACAAACTTTAACTGACAGGCCCAACTTTAATGTTTTACTTTTTTGCCCATTCTTATGCCCCCCTACTCGGTGGTTATTAATTGAGTAACTTCTTTTTAATGACTCGTCAGCCTATAATTGGTAGATAGTGTAAAACATGTATACACGTATTGTGTATATATAATTGAAACTCTTTATTGAATGATTCAATGCCGTTTTGCTAAATAAAAGCGAAAAATATGGAAAATAAATTTGATTTTTATAGTGTTATTTAATGCGAAGTATATGAAAAATAAAAACTTAAATTAATATATAATTTTTAATTAATACAACTAAAATGTTCTTATCAAGTAAATTAAACTTTAAATAAATTTAACATTACAATTCACGTGCATGAGAAATTTTCTCATTTTCAATTTTCAATAGGAGAAAACTTAGGTGTGCTTTCATGGGTGTGATTGGTGCTACTTTTCAATTACACAATAACACGCATATTACTTACTTATTTTCCCCTATCATTATTGTTTAGATATTTTGTTTTAGAAACTAATTCATGTGTCGTGGCGTGATTGGAAAACAACATTAACCACCCGTACGTTCTGTTCTTTTTTTTTTTACCAAAAAGTTTGTTCTTTTTAAAAATATAATTTTTATGAAGATTTATAAATTCTTTAAAAAATATACATTTAGGCTCTCTTTGGTAACTTTCCTCCGCTAGCAGAAAACAAATTTGACGAGTGTTTATGAATTAAAAAAATTGAGACATGATTGGCAAACATAAGGTTGTTTTAAGTCATATATTTATATTATATTATATTATATCTATGTATACACTAAAGCGACATAAGGTTGTTTTAAGTCCTGCCACTAAAGCAACATAAGGTTGTTTTAAGTCGTGCAACATAAGGTTGTTTTAAGTGTAACCGAGTCTTATGTTGGACTCTCTCTCTCTCTCTCTCTCTCTCTCTCTCTCTCTTTTCGAAGTACAAGTGTAAATGAGTCTTATGTTTGTACTTGTTTTTGTGCACTTCGCGTGTTGACTTTGTTTGGTGTTTTTACCATACGTATATGATATGTCTTGTAGCCAGCCCGTATGCAGTCTATGAGATGCACTACAAAAAAACTGATAAGCGAGGGACCATTCCGTCCCTAATGCCTTGAAATCCGTCGCTAAAAGCCATTTGCGAATAGGTGCAACACGAGGACTTCCCAGGAGGTCACGACTTAAAACAACCTTATGTTGCTTTAGTGTATACATAGATATAATATAATATAAATATACGACTTAAAAGAACATTATGATCAACAAAAAGATTGAAGTGTATAAGACCCACCTTATGTGTCATCCCTACCATGTATTGTAATTGGTGGATAGTGTAATAAGCTTTACAAAAATGTGTAAAGTCTTCAATAAAATGGGCAAGGCCCAAATCAATAAACGCAAGATGACTCCAACCGGTCCAACAATCCCAGAAGAGGCGAACTAATCACAATAAGATTTGGGCTGAATACAAGGCATCCCAACCAACCCAACACCAAATAAAGTCAACACGCGAAGTGCATCAAAACAAGTACAAACATAAGACTCAGTTACAATTGTACTTCGGAGAGAGAGAGAGAGAGAGAGAGAGAGAGAGAGAGAGAGAGAGAGAGAGAGAGAGAGAGACAATCCAACATAAGACTCAGTTACACTTGTAATTAGCTTTTCCTGGTCTCTGCCCTCTTCTTGCCACAACAAAATGAAATTAGGAAGCTAATTGGTGATAAAAGGTAGCAGCATACTTTCTCTTTTTTTCTCCATGCCTTCTTCTTGCCACCAGTGGCATGTCTTTTGTGCACTGAATCCCTGTTGACACCTGATTTAGAGTATCAAAAATAGCAACATTAATTATAGAAAGCTGCAGCTGTCAGAGAAATATTGTAAAAAAATAAGCATTTACCCATATCGGAATTGATGGCGCTTAACCCTAATCCTAGCAACCCAGAAAAATGATATACATATACACACACACACACACACACACACACACACACACACACACATATTTTCTGAGGCTTCCACTTCCACAACGGATACAGACTTTAACTTACAGGCCCAACTTCACTGTTTTACTTTTTTGCCCATTCTTATGCCCCCCTGCTCAGTGGTTATTAATTGAGTAACTTCTTTTTAATGACTCTTCAGCCTATAATTGGTAGATAGTGTAAAACATATATGCACGTATTGTGTATATAATTTAAACTCTTTATTGAATGATTCAATACCGTTTTGCTAAATAAAAATGAAATATATGGTAAATAAATTTGATTTTTTTAGTGTTATTTAATGCGCAGTATATGGGAAATAAAAACTTAAATTAATATATAATTTTTAATTAATACAACTAAAATGTTCTTATCAAGTAAATTAAACTTTAAAATAAATTTAACATTACAATTCACGTGAGACGACCCTCGTCCTCATCATAGTAACCCTTTTCATTTAATTTCTTAATCTTAAAAACGAATAAATTTAAAACTTAAAACATATATAACTGAACATGCATCACATAGATAAAAACATAGTTATTACGAGTTTTACAAAACATGTGGCAATACCAAAGCCACTCAAAATATATCAGAGTAATACAAAACAGCGGAATATAAAAGTATAAAGCATAACCAGTTAAATAACTAATATAACGAGGCTCAAAAGACTGACACACTAGCTAAACAATACCCAGGTTCTCTCAATGAGACACCTGACTCCTTTGTCATATTGTATCGGCATCCTTGATGCCTTCAACGTCCATCGTGGAAGGAAGAGTGTCTCCTTCTGCTATAAGTGGCTCCTCGACTGGATCTAAGCGATACAAACAAATATACAAAAGAAAATACACAGGGCTAAGATATATGTATAAGTCAGAAAAATGGGATGATGCGGTAAAACTTAATTTAAACATGTCACAAGCACATCAAATCAAATTATTCTTATCTTCTTTCCTTATTTATATATTATTTTCCAGACTCTCTCTATGAGTATGTGTTAATACTATATGCTGACTCTGGCCATATCCTGATGCGACTAACATCCCTATTATGCTTCGGTGACACCACCCGACTGTCACAATGGAGTCCGAGTGTTATAAGTCGCTCCCTGCCAAGAACTGATCAGAGTAATCTAAACCTAATATTACCCCATCCGGCCGATATAGATATGTCCTACTAAGGACCAGGCCCGGTACTTGACCTCGTGTGTCCCATACCACACAGCTATGGACTTACAATACATATGCAGTCTATATGATTTCGTTTAATTACATCTTAATCTGTATGCCTTACTTATCTTGTTGATCAGTACCTCGTACTATCTCTCGTACTACGGTTAAATATTCATTTCACTTTATATCTCTTTATGACTCTTTAATTCACTTTCCACACCTAAATCCATTATGAAATCTTAACTTCATTATTATTATGAAATAAAGTCATAACTATATCAATAAGACATTTCAGCAATTCAAAAAATAATCATTAATAACACATAAGCATTTTATAACATTTAAGATAATCAAAGTGAACCAAAAGCAACACAACAAATTAATCAAACAATAAATCAAATCACAATAATAATCTTTCTTATATGTTAACCGGTCCTCGACGGCCTAAACTTCATTTAACCATACTCTGAAGAGTAGTCAATTGATCTTTAGGTATCGCTGACTATTTAACTCTAGTAGAGCTTGGGTCACTCTACACATATTTAAATTAAAAACTTTACGCTAACCGACGAATACGGTATCTTGCCCCCACCTGAAATATAGTACGAACGTAACGCTTGGTCCGGCAATACCGACACGTACTCGAACACCAACACCGCTATGAAACTACAAACTCATCGGTATGATCGTATTAGGCTTTTTAGGAGTTTGAGTGGTTTATACGACTTTAATGAAAAGAGGGTAATGAAAATTGTATTATTGTTGCCAAGGCTTTAAGGATTTGAAGTAAAAAGAATTTGGTATCAGGTATAGTAGCTTTGTTTTTCATATTCAATGGCTTGTCTTTTATAATGAAAAAAACCACCGCCTATGATTTCCTCATGCCAAGCATGAGGTGTTCAAAATCATTTTTTGTTGGCATAAATTCAAGGGTGTTTTTTTACCCCCCTTAACCCCATACCCCCAAATTGACCAAATAGACCAAAATATCCCTAAAAAATTGTTAAAAAAACGAAATCATTCATCATTCCATCATATTTCCGGAAAAATTGAGTTTTTTCCCTAAACTTTCCGGAAATAGACGTATTTCCGGAACGTATTTTTCCAAAAAACATTCCGAAAATATCATTTTTTAAGGTATTTCCGGAAAGTGAAACTTTAGGGATTTCCGGATATATCTCAAAAAGAGGTATTTCCGGAAGCCATTTTGGAGACTTCACTAGGGATTTTTGAGAGTCAAGCCCAACATGGTTAGTTGTGCCAAACTTGTAATTTTTTCATATCTATTTCCCTTTCATATTTTATTTTTTGTATATATTATTGTTATGCTTAAACCTTAGGTTAGACGATCATATTGCGTATATTGTGTTGTAAATATTTTACTTGCTTCCATTGAATTAAAACTTGTATAGTCTCATATATTGCTCACATCACACATCACTTTCACATTTGCGCACACTTATGAGCGAAGCCCTATACTCGAGTTTGTGTCAAACTTAGGACCAGTGGAGATTATTAGTGGTGGTCATTATGGATTTTCGTCTGACTATAATGAAATTCTCATTCGTAGTGTGCTTTTTCGTAATATTCCACACCTGATAGTTACATATCGTTGTGGGTAATATTGCGAAAGAGACTTTAGTTCTGGAGGCCTTTGGTGATAAATGATTAGAGCCACCGAAAATAATGCTCACGATGTGACCTCTAGATCACTAGAATTTGGGTATATGGCCCATTTAGGACAGAGTGTGTAACACCCCAATATTTTTAGCTTGTAGAAATACCAAAATGTACCACTTGGCATACATCAGAGTAACTTCCTGTCATTGAATATTGAACACAACTAAAAACTTGGATAAATAATTATCAAACGGTTCCATGAACCTCATTAGACTTAACATAAAGTACTTAAGTCTCATGACTTAAAACTTCTACAACCTGGTGTTCAATATCCAAAACATGAGTAGCGGAAATGATTTACAACTGTTACTAATAATAGTTATAAAATCGAAACTACAAAGATAACAAAGGGACAAAAGCCTAAACATAAACTGAATCTTCGGCAACTCCATGAATCACACCGGCTAACCGTGTTTCTTCGCCTTTGCTTTTCCCTGCTTCTCTGTAAAAACCACAATAATAAAGGGTGAGATAAACATTATCTCAGTGAGTCCTATCGAGACCCCTTACTAACTCTAGCGGTTCATTATGCTTTATTCTTTGAACTCGTAGCCCTAATAAGCGACTACGTGGACATATTTTCTTCTAACCCGTATCCCTAATAAGCGACTACGTGTTATGTTTCTTTATTATGTGTAGCCCTAATAAGCGATTACAGTTCATGTCTTATTCTTTTCTTATCTTAGCACGCCACGTCGAATCACTTTCTATTTTCATGACTCTCGGTGAACCCAGTCCCGCTGACCTTGGAAAGCGGGCTACATGGAAGGGGCCTAGAATTCGGGCTCATGACTTCCCTGCCCTAGTATGCTAATAATCTGGGTTCGTCACCCTTGATATACGTATATGATTATATGTATGCCATTCTACCTTTCCTTTTAGGGAAAGTAACTTGACTTGTTGTTACATGAATTGAGGATTTACATAGCTTGCATGGACTTATAGTCCTTTATCTTAACATAACTTGTGTACACTCGCGTATACTAATGTACGATTTTTCGTAGCTTTCATAACTTAAGATAATTTCATCTCAAGCATACTCAATTTCATGACATTCATGTATTACAATCATTGGGCAACATTGGTGAAACGATTAGAAGGAACTTGGAATCATTTGGAATGGAATAAAGTGCATTTTGAAAAGGGCTAACAGAAGCTTACGCACGGTCCGTGTTTAGTAGGCGCACGACCCGTGTGTGTTTTAAAAGCTTTGGCACCCAGAAACAGAACAGAGTGCACGGTCCGTGCACTAAGGCGCACGACCCGGGCGGGTTTTAAAAATGTTTTGCGTAGGACGCACACGACCCGTGCGCAGGGGCGCACGGTCCGTGCTTTAGCATCAGTATCGAGAAAATGCTGTTTTTGTAAATTCTTTCCATTCCGTTTCGATTCCAAAATTCATTCCGATCGATGTCCTAACACAACAAACAGTATTCCAGTCCAGAATAACAATCAATACTTCAATCAATTCAAACAATCACAGTATCATTCAATTATACCCAAGTTATCGTTAAAAACATAATTTCGTAAAAACGGTTTTTGACTCGATTCCTTTTGAAACAAAACGTGAGGCACCTTGGTTCAGAAACGTGCAAACTCAGTATCGAAAACATCCCTAAGCGAGTATAGAACTCACCTCTTGCGATGAAAATCGCACACAACAACGACGACAACTAGACTTCGATGAACGAAAACCGAAATATCACGATCCGGCTCTGTATCTTCCAACACTCCTCCAACTCGAACCAAGCCACCCAAAGTAGCCCAACAACTGAACTTTACCCCAATCTTTCCTATAACCCTCCAATTTACTGAAATGCAGTAGGAATCAACTCTTGGAACCTCCTTTGAGCTCACAAGAACAAGAATGCAAAGATGAACTCACTACTTCCTTCTCCACCCATGAAACTCGAAATCAAGGTGATGATGGAGGAAGATGACTAAGCTTGAATCTTGGTATGAAATTAGTATCAATGGAAAGAGAAGAACAAATGAGGAAGAATGGTGGTAAAATGTTGGACATGCATGAAGAAATGGAGAAGATGCTCCCCCTTTTTCTTCCTCTCTTCCTCTCGCGACTCTCTCCCTCTCTTCTATTTTTTTGTTTTGCTTCTCTTGAGTTCAGCCACATGTGTGTGTGTGTTTTATATGAAAGTGAGTGAGGGTTTAAGTGAGTTTCAGCTGGGGGTGTTTTGAAATAAAGGAAATGACAATTTTACCCCTTATGCTCTAATTGCACCTATTATTTCTAAACACCACCCTTTGTGACTTACTTAATCAACCATCAATTTATCATCAAGGCATACATACATCATTGGCAATTAAATTAACCATGAGATATAATCAATTATGCCTAATTGGTCATATTAGCTAATTAATTATCTTATAACTTTCTTGCTAATTTCAATAAATGAAATTAGCTAAATTGGGGATGTTACAATCACCCCAACTTCTTAAAATTTTGTCCTCAAAATTGAACATAACATACCTCAACTGAAAAGATGGGGATATTTCACCCGCTATTTTTCCTCTACTTCCCATGTAGCTTCGTCAGGTGAGGCATGTTTGCGCTCGTGTGTTCTAGTCGCAAGATCAGTGCAAGTATACACGTCGTACAAGTAATAAAGTGGATAAAAATAAGAGATCGTTCCCACGAGGATTGATTTACTTTCAAAGTTCAAGTCTTCAAAACACAAGTGAAACAAGTGATAAATCGGCACTAAAAGTTGGTATTAAGACTAAGAACGTAGATAAAGCAAGTAAATAAGAAGTGGTTGTGAATATGGAAGCGTATGAGTTGGATTGCTGCATGCAAGTAAATTTCCTCTAGTCAGACGTTATAACGTTTACACATTGACACGTACAAATGCTATGTTGTATAGACGTTATAACGTTTGAACGCTGTTGCAAAAGAGCTGTGCTTTTCAGTCACAAAACGTCAGAGCTTCAAGTACTAGAATTCCTATGTCTAGGTTCTAAGTAGGCCTACTCCTGTATTTTAAGTACCCACAGCAATGTCCTATGAACTATTATCCATTCTATGTCTAGACTTAGATAAAAAATGCCTAAATGTCTTTAGTGCACCTTTTCATTCACATAAATCTTTGAGTTCTTTTCATAGACCATGTCTGTACCTATGAATCTACTTATTTTAAGTGGCCAGTTCAAAACAAGTTTGGAAATATTAACATGCAAAGATTTAAAACGCATAAACATCAATACTTCATAACATTAAACTAGAGGTTCATTACATGCAAAACAACAACCCAACTACAAATGTTTAGCTCATGCTGAGCATCTTTACAGAAAGAAGAGTTGAAATCCAAATACCGTACATAGAGAAATGGAGACTAAACGCAAAAGATACGCCTAAGTAGCCTTCCTTCATGCACGCTGTAGAGACGTTACAACGTCTGAGCTTCACAGTGATGGGTGCGAAAAGATAGAAAATGGAGCTTGAGAAGGGTTTGGATGAAGAAGTCTGTGTCCAGAACCTCTTCAAGAAAACTCTATCTGAAAATGGAGGAAGGTGGATGATGAATGGATTGATGATTCGTCGATGATCTCATGGTGCCCCCTTGCCTTTCCTTTTGTAGAGAGAGAATAGCCAAGGAGCAAGGGGTCACATGCTTGCTGATGTCATTGCCCACCTTCCTAGCTTGCTTGCGAGTTGACTCTGTTCTGAAATGACACTGCACTGCTACAGTGCGTCAGCCGCGTCATCGCTGAGGAGAGAGAAGATCTTCTTCACTTCTAGATCTTTGACCATCATTTCTTGCGCGCCAAAAATAAGATATTTCTTTCTTGCTCTGCTGCCCTTTCTCATACTTGATGAGGGACGTTGCCACGTTCAGTTTACTGCACAAACACAAGAAGCATCAAAACGCTCACAAAGGCGCCAATTGGTGCCAAAATGCATAGAAATTGTAATTTAGCCCCTTTCTAACTAAAAAGCAATAAACTAACAGAAACTTAATAGAAACAACCTACTATTGCCAGAGAACTTGCATGATTTAGCTTTGAATAAGTATAAATAACTCATATAAATATGAGTTATCACACCCCCAAACTTAAACCAATGCTTGTCCTCAAGCAATTGAAACACTGCATATGAAAAGATGCAAGAAATTAAATACGCCAGCAGTTTACACCCTGCTCATCCATTTGATCAAAAATTTTCCTCAAGGGGCTAATTCCTTCAGACTTACACTACACACTCACGCACCAATGCACAATTACATTCTAGATTCGTTACTGCCCAAAGTGAGTGTGTGATCTCTGTATCAATTCTATTCCTAGCTAGGTTCAGAAGCTACCCTAGCCTATGAAAGAGTGGTTTCCATATGGTGAGAGTATAACATCTTTCAAAACAGAGAGTAGGCTAACATTTCCACATAAGATATGAGGGTTATTTTAAGCACGACAAAGGGGTCTTAATTGGATGCTAGGACTAGATTAGTGCAGCTACTTTTCTGACTCACCCAACACACACAGGACTGCAATCCTTATTGCTGAGCAACTTTCATTTGATTCACTTCAATTTGGGATTTTTTTTTTTTTAGATGACACTTTTGGATTGAGGCGCCCAGTATTTGTTTTGGGAGATTGCAGCCAACACAGAGAACATGTGGATTTTTCCACTTATTTGAAACAACACACACTTTTTGGTCTTTTTGGAGTAGACGTTATAACGTTTGTAGATGAGACGTTACAACGCTTGATAACATAGAACACAACACGAGAACACACACGGCATACGTTATAACGTTATGGGTAGATGTTACAACGTTGCACTCACACTACACATGCACTAATCATCCTACAGTCTTTGCACCCAGCTTTAGTACAACCTGATATACCCCCAAACTTAGTTTCTACTACTACTCTAAGTTTTTAATCAAGTTTTACAATCACCATAGTCAACCAAAACTAGTTTTAACATCAAATAGTCCCTAGCTAACTAGGTTTTCCTCAAAACAGAGTTTGTGTGGAAGCAGTAATCAATTCTATTCATCTAAGCATGCATCAGCTACTCACACAAATTCACACACAGTCATTCCTAGATTTAGCCCAAAGAGAAACATTTTTGATGATTAATAGAGTAGGAAAGTAAACTGATTATTATATATATATATATATATATATTTTTAAAATCAAACATAAAAATGATCCTCCCCCCCAAACAGAAAGATGAGCAGTGTCCTCACTGCTCACTGATTCTTAAAAATGGAAGAGGAACACCCAAACACAACAGTACAAACAAACTACTGACTACTAACTATCCAGACGTTGTCACGTTTGGACAGCTACTTATTCGAACTGAAGTTAAAACTATAACGACACTACTGCTAAAAAGAGGGCTAACTTACTTGTTCAGAGCACCAGACCTGAGCCTTCCACTCTGTCTGGCTGGGATGCCTGCTTGAGCAGTCTTCTTTTTCTTGTCTTTCTTCTTCTTCTCTCCTGCACCATCACCAGCAGCAACTGGAATTTCAGCTTCTTGGGACATCTTTGCACTGCTCTCAGCAACTCTTTTCTTTGTTTCCTCCCATGCCTTCTGTTTTTCCAGCTCTGCAGGATTAACCTGTTGTTGCTCTTTGGGGTCCACCTGGGCTTGTTTATCCTCTGGCTCTTGAGACGTTGTAACGTCTGCAGCTTTTTCTTCAGCAACAACAGCAGGAGCATTCTCTAAACCACTAGCAGCAACAAATGCTGCACTGGTAGCTGTGGCTGGCTTCTCTTTTACAGCTTCAGATTTCTTCCTTACCTGCAACTTTTGCCTGTTCGTTGCAGGAGCATCAGCCAGTTGTTCTTCTTCTTCACCAGGTCTGATTTCTTCACTTGCAGCAGCTAGTTCATGCCTTTTCTTCTTTCCAAATGGGTTCTTGGTGGGTACAGTCTTGACTCTTTGCTTTTTGGGTGGGGAGATGAGTTGTGGGTCTGGGTTACTTCCAACATCAGTTGGTTTAGACGCTGCCACGTCTCCACCAGTTACTTCTTGAATGGGTGGTTGTCAAGGTTCTTTAGTTGGTTCAGGTTGAGTGGGGGTTGGTTGTGAAATGGGCTGATCTTGAGGTTCAGATTGTGGTGTTTTGGGGATGTTTTGGTTGGGGGATTGTTCTTTAGCTGAGGGTTGGGGTTGTTTGGCTTTTGGTGATGGAGGTGTGGGCTTGGCTGGTTCTTTGAATGTTTGGGTTGGTGGAGAGTCAGCCTCAATATCAGTCTTATCACTGGAGCTTCCTTTCTCTTCAGAATGTGTTTCTTCCTCATCATCACTTAGGATTTCTCTACTCACCTTCTTTGATTCCTCTGCATCACTCTCACTGATGCTATCCAGATCAGCTGATTTGAGTTCTTCTTCCTCACTACTTACCTTCTTCTGTTTTTTCTTTGCCGGGCTCTTTCTTTTTGTGGCTGGTTTTCTTGTTTTCTTAACTCTTTCCTTCTTCACTGCCCTGAGGTTCATTGTGGATAAGGGTATATTGTCTTCATCTTCCCCTTGCATCCAATCTGGAAGTACTGGTTCTTCAATCACCATCTTGCCTTTTGTTATCTGCGCATTCACCTTCTTTTGCCATTCAAACTGCTCCTTGACAAACTTGGCTAGGCTGCTTTGCTGGTCCACCAGACGTTGTAACGTCTGTGCATCAACTGACGTGGTAGCATCTGCAGCTCTCTGCCTAGCTTTGAACTTTGTAGAGAATGCCCCTTGGGGTTCCTCTCTTAGCTCAGAGGCTTCAATCTCCACTCCAGCCTCCATGCAGAGATCAGTGATTAAGCAGGGGAAGTATAGGTATCCATCCTTCCTGTTCTGCCATTTGTTTATCTCCCTATTGATGAGCTTACCTACCTCAATCTTATCTCTTGACATAATAGCATCAATAGCAATCAGCCTCTCCTTATCAACCCAGAGAGTGTGAGAAGTGGGTATCAAGCAGTGCCTAATGAAATGAAACCAAGTGCTGGCCTCATCACAAAGTGTTCTGGAGTGGCCCAATAGGCCCAACGAGACAGTCCAGCGCAACCTGCAGCAAGGGGGTGCTGCGCACAGCAACCAGGTGCAACATGGGCCAGCGGCCCATTCGACCAAGGCCGGCCCAACTCGGCCCACGCAAGGCGTGCTCCGCAAGACGCGCCAACGGCCAGGGCGCCCCTATCACGATAAATACATGGCAGAGCTCCATAATCAGGTATGTTTTACTCACCTTGTGACCCTGCCCGTTGAAGCACCTCTGACTTGAGCGTTGGAGTGCCTTTGCAGGTACCACCCGCGTGCGGCTTACAACTCGGTCCCTCATCACAGCGACCGACCCACGTTATCAACAACAACCCATCGTATTGATCAGGTACGATCAATTGGCGACCACAGTGGGAGGCCCGAGCGCTATTCCACATCAAATCATGCCGCCACGCCAGAAACGCACTTCTTCCAGGCTCAATACCTCTGGGCAGAACCGACCTCAACGGACCCCAGAGGGCGTGCCCGTGACCGTTCATGAATCACAAGATGAGCCTCGCCAAGAGCCCTCAGTACAGGGCGGCCGCGGGCCAGTTATCCAACCGGTCCAGCAACTACCGGCCGAGCTGGCCGAAGCTGGAATCCCAGAAGCATTGCCCGAGCATGTGACCCAGGCACTTATACAAATTCTGGAGCAAAAGAATCAAGTGATTGCTGATCGAGACGAGCTGATCGAACGCTATGAGAGAGGCTCGATCTCAATCCGCCCGCGTGCGGACAGCGGTCACCGAGGGCAACCATCTCGGCCCCATCGTTCACCACCACGAAGAGAAGCTCCTACTCGTCGAGGCGTATCCCGACGCAATCCTCCAAGAAGGGCGATCGTTCATAGGTCGCCCCCTCATCGAAGAAGTCGCCACCGGCGTTCCCCCGAGGAAGAATACGACTATGCTGACTCAAGCTACCGTCCAGAGTCAGAAGGGTCGCCAACAAGATACTCGTCAAACGAGTCCTCAGGATCCCGGCGATCAAGAAGCCGGTCGTGGGACTCGTATGAGGAGTTTGACAACTACCGTGACGGGGAGATTAGAGATGTCTCCCGTGCCGCCAGTCGAACAAGAAGGAACAATTCAGAACGGCCTAGAAGACGGTCGTCACCACATGCTCCACAAAACCATGGACACCCTCCTATTGCTGACAGACTTCTCGGTCAGCCGGTCGGCCTTTACGGTTTGCCCGTCGACCAAGCTTACGCCGCCATGCAGCCTTACGGGCAGAATCCCATCCCGACCGGTCAAGGACCCTTCACCAGTGAAATCAGGCGTTATCGTATTCCAAGGGACCTGAGGAAGCCCCCAAACCTGAACAAGTTTAACGGTCGCGGGGATCCAGATAAACACCTGATGTACTTCAATAACTACTGCAGCTATAGAGAGCTAGGTCGGACAATGAAGTGCAGACTTTTTCCTCAGTCGCTCGAAGGTCGGGCGTTAGAATGGTGGGAAACCCTACGTCCCAACACCATCTCTTCTTGGGAAGGTCTCGTGACAATGTTCCTAGCCAATTATACAGCCAACCGCTGCCAGTACAGATATGAAGAGCACTTGGACACGATCGTCCAAGGAGAGAATGAATTCCTGAGGGAGTACATCGACCGATTCAACACTGAAGCCGACGCGGTCCGCGACCTGTCAGATAGAGACAAGTTGAAATATCTAAAACGTGGTATAAGAGAGGACCACAGGTTTGCAGTAGAGTTCACGTTGAACCACTATAGCGACCTCGGAATGTTTCTTCGAAGGGCCAACGATCATATGGCTTACGAAGAGAAATTGGCCGCTAGGAAGGGCGCCCGAGCGCGACCCAAAGAGGAGCACAACAGGCCAGGTAGCGAGCAAGAAAGCCACCGAGAATACCGACCTAAGAAATATGAACAGCGCACGAAGTTGAATACTCCCATTGCGCAAATCTATTCTGAGCGACAGAACAGAGAATTCCTGAACATGAAGCGACCCGACCCCCTCGTGCTCAAAGAAAGGCATCGACCGACCAAGAAGTACTGCCAGTACCATTGTAGTAAGGGGCACGATACGAACGATTGTATGGCCCTTAAAGATGATATCGAGGACCTGATTCAAAGGGGAGAGCTGAGGGAGTATGTTCTAGAGGAAGATGATGAGTTCAGCCCGCGAGCTGAAGAATGAATTCAAACGACCCTACAAACTGGTACTGATACTCGATCGATCAATAAAGGACATGCGAGCACTCTTTTTACCGAGGCTCGACCTTTTGAAAGTGTGTGTTTTAGTTAACATGTACGAGTGCATGCCCGAACACTCAGTAAAGTAGCGAGCGATCGAACAGGAACTAAAATTAAACTTTCGAATCAAAAGTACACAACGGGTTCACCACGGTCGAAACCGGGCACCCAATCCACCGATCGTTCGCAGGCCGGAAAGACGAATCAAGCCTCGAATAGGCTGCGATTGGTCGCTTCCTACAGGTCGATCCCGCGAGACTCTCCGGCGACCAGGCTAAGAGTCAACAAAGAGTGCCATCGAATGGCCCAAGGGTTTGAATAACCCACAAAGCATAGGTCGCCGAGCGACCTACATCGAGCGCCATCGAAGTGGCCCAAGGGTCAGAATGACCCACAATCAAACGTAGGCCGCCGAGCGACCTACATCGGGTGTCACCGCATTGACACAAGCGAGTGCCACCGAGTTGGCCCAAAATAGATCACCGTGTTGATCAAATCGAACGTAGGATCCCGAGCGACCTACAACGAGTGTCATCGAATGGCCCTAAGATCCCGAGCGACCTACAACGAGTGTCATCGAATGGCCCCAAGGTCCCGAGCGGCCTACTAAGAGCGCCATCTAATGGCCCAAGCAAAGTGAGTGGCCGCGACCACGTCCCATCATGAGTGGCAGCGACCACATCCCAGTGTGAATGGCAGCGACCACATTCCAACATGAGGGGCAGCGACCACATTCCTCAAATAGGCCGTGCTAGGCTGCTCCCTGCAGGTCGAGAGCCCCAGGCGACCAGTCAAAACGCTTAAGCGAACTTAAGCACAATCGAAGCGACCTAAGAATAGTCGCACCCCCAAGGGCGAGTTCGATCTGAGTCGATACTTGGTAAACTGCCCAAGGGACAGGGCCGAGACCCGACCGGTTAAAACGATTCAAGCCCCAGGTCGGTCTTAAGCGAGCCGACCTGGACAAGAAGCTTTTCCTGCCAGCGAGCCTATCCTTCTCTTGCATGACCGATTTCACACCCGCTAAAGCAGAATCCAGAGCGACCTCTGCCACACCGGTCCCGCGCGACCTAACGAGGGGCATCGACCCCAGAACACCGGCCGGTCCCGTGCGACCACACGGGTGGCAGCGACCACCTTCCCATCGTCCAAAACGTCACATCATCTCAAACAACAGAGGTCGGCAGCGACCGACGCCAAACTCAGCGATTAATAGGCGGCAGCGACCGTCAGTCACCCTTCCACAACTCGAATGCAGGGGGGCAACGATTCAAGCCTCAGCCCGCTCTTAAGCGACCTAGGCTTGGGGGGCAACTGTTCTGGAGTGGCCCAATAGGCCCAACGAGACAGTCCAGCGCAACCTGCAGCAAGGGGGTGCTGCGCACAGCAACCAGGTGCAACATGGGCCAGCGGCCCATTCGACCAAGGCCGGCCCAACTCGGCCCACGCAAGGCGTGCTCCGCAAGACGCGCCAACGGCCAGGGCGCCCCTATCACGATAAATACATGGCAGAGCTCCATAATCAGGCATGTTTTACTCACCTTGTGACCCTGCCCGTTGAAGCACCTCTGACTTGAGCGTTGGAGTGCCTTTGCAGGTACCACCCGCGTGCGGCTTACAACTCGGTCCCTCATCACAGCGACCGACCCACGTTATCAACAACAACCCATCGTATTGATCAGGTACGATCACAAAGGTACCTTTTTAAAATTTTGAATTCATTCCCATGGTCGCCTCTTCGCTCCCAAACAGCTCCTTCAACACAAATTCTTTCTTTGATTTCAGTCATCTCCGCCACTCCGTAAGTCTTTTGCTTTACCTCAACCGCCTTGCCATAGTAACCCAGTCCAAAGTAGTCATTTATGACCCTTACACCAAATTTGACTTCTTCTCCGCGAACAATGGAAGTGCTTGAAAGCTCTCCATCGGTTCTTTCAACGATTCCCTTGTAGAAGTCATGCACCAGAGTTGCAATGTACTCCTTTCTGTGAACCACAAATTTCTGCCATCCTAATGCTGCCACTGTTGAGAGAAAATCAGGATTTGGGTTTTCCAAGCTGAAACCCCTTTCTGGTAGCAAAGCTTTCTTCTTTGAAGGAATGGGGATTTCTGGAATTTGGTCAGAAGAAGAACTTAGGTTAACATTCTTTCCTCTACCAGATGATTTTACTGCAGCTTGCTTGGTTTTTGTCATGGTGATTGAATGAGTTTTCTGGAGAGTGGAGGGTTTGAGATTTGAGATTTGGGGGAAGGGATAAGATTACGGTTTCTGAAAGTGTCTGTAGGTGGTTTTGATGATTAAAACTGGAGTGTGTTTATTGGGAAGGGTTTATGGGAAGTTGAGAAGTAGGTGGTGGCGTGGGCTTTGGAAAAAGGGGTAACCGTTGAGGAGTGACGTCATGATCACTTCGGCATTCACGTCTTTTTAAAAAAAAATTCATTTAACATTTTTCATTTGAAAACTGCTTGACTCATTTTCTTTTCTTTTTCTTTTAAAATTTTACCCAGACAGCAAACGTGACAACGTCCATTCAAAGACGTTATAACGTTTACCATACTTTAATAACTTGAGTCCTCAATCTCTCCTACCTTCAGCTTCCATTCCTGCATAAAACAAAAATTTAAAGACACAAAATTGTTGGTTAGTTAAAACCATTGGGTTGCCTCACAAGAGCGCTTGCTTTAAGAGTCTTCAGCCAGACTATTCCCTTTTTAATTCAGGGGTTGTTGAGAGCCACTGTGGTCTTGTCCCTAACCACATGTTCTCCATGGTATTGTTTCACTCTTTGGCCATTGACTTTGAAAGTGGAATTAGTTTTTTCATCAAACAGGTCCACAGCACCATGAGGATAGACTTTTACCAGTTTGAAGGGTCCTGACCATCTTGATTTTAGCTTCCCAGGGAACAACTTTAACCTTGAATTAAACAGCAAAACTGGTTGTCCCTCTACTAGCTCCCTTCTTTGAATTTTCTGATCGTGCCACTTCTTGGTTTTCTCCTTATAGATTGCTGAATTCTCATAGGCAGTGTGCCTGAATTCATCTAGCTCATTTAGTTGAAGGAGTCTTGCTTCTCCAGCCTTTGAATGATCTAAGTTCAGTTGTTTCAGTGCCCAGTGAGCTTTGTGCTGGAGTTCAATAGGCAGATGACAAGCTTTTCCGAAGACTAGCTTGTATGGTGACATGCCCAGTGGTGTCTTAAATGCTGTTCTGTACGCCCACAGTGCATCATCAAGGTGCAGGGACCATTCTTTCCTGTTTGGACCAACCATCTTCTCAAGTATCCTTTTAATTTCTCTGTTGGAGATTTCTGCCTGACCACTTGTCTGAGGGTGGTAAGCTGTAGCAATCTTGTGCTTCACTCCGTACTTAGCTAATAAGTTCTCAATTAGCTTGTTACAGAAGTGAGAGCCTTCATCACTGATTATAGCTCTTGGAGTACCAAATCTTGTGAAGATGTTTTGCTTAAGGAATTTGCTGACTGATTTGGCTTCATTATTGGGCAATGCAACAGCTTCCACCCATTTTGATACGTAGTCTACAGCTACCAAAATGTATAAGTTTCCATGAGACATAGGAAATGGCCCCATGAAGTCCATTCCCCAAACATCAAACAGTTCTACTTCAAGGATATTTGTCAATGGCATTTCTTGCTTGTTGGAGATGTTTCCAGTTCTTTGGCATTTATCACAGTTCTTCACCAATTCATGAGCATCCTTGAAGAGTGTTGGCCAATAATATCCTGACTGTAACACCTTTGCTGCAGTTCTGGTTCCTCCAAAATGTCCTCCATAAGGTGATGCATGACATTGTTGTAACACATGAAGTTGTTCCTCTTCAGCAAGGCATCTCCTAAGCAACTGATCTTGACACATCTTATACAGATAGGGCTCATCCCACAAATAGTGCTTCACGGTGTGGAAGAACTTTTTTCTTTGCTGATGGTTGAAAGCTACAGGCACAATCTTGCTGACTAGGAAGTTGACTATATCAGCATACCAGGGTGCAGTAGCATCAGACGTTATAACGTTTGAAGAAATTGCCATAGACGTGGTAACGTCTTCAGCTACTGTGGCTACTGTCAGCAGTTTTTCATCAGGGAAATTTTCCTTTATCTCTTCTGCACCTGTACCTGCATCAACATTCTCAAGTCTAGAAAGGTGATCAGCAACTTGGTTCTCCACCCCCTTTTTATCATGAATTTCCAAGTCAAATTCTTGAAGGAGGAGAACCCATCTGATGAGTCTTGGCTTTGCATCTTTTTTTGTAATCAAATACTTGATGGCTGAGTGATCAGTAAAAACAATAACTTTTGCACCCACCAAGTATGATCGAAATTTGTCAAAAGCAAACACAACAGCCAGTAACTCTTTCTCAGTTACAGTATAATTTAATTGGGCATCATCTAAGGTTTTACTAGCATAATAGATAGAGTGAAAAATTTTGCCATACCTTTGACCCAATACAGCTCCCACAGCATAGTCACTCGCATCACACATTAATTCAAATGGTTTGGACCAGTCAGGAGTGACTATCACAGGAGCTGTTACAAGGGCAGTCTTCAATTTCTGGAAGGCTTCATGACATTGCTTATCAAAGTTGAAGACGTTGTCACGTTGCAGTAGCAGACGCAAAGGTTTGGAAATTTTTGAGAAATCTTTGATAAACCTTCTGTAAAAACCAGCATGCCTTAAGAAACTTCTAACACCCTTGACAGTAGTAGGTGGAGGTAATTTGTCAATAACATCAATTTTCGCTTTATCAACCTCCAACCCTTTCTTTGAAATCTTATGCCCCAAAACAATTCCTTCTTGAACCATAAAGTGACATTTCTCCCAGTTGAGCACTAAGTTGGTCTCTTCACATCTTACTAGAACTCCTTCTAAGTTATCCAAGCATGCCTTGTATGAGTCCCCATAGACTGAAAAGTCATCCATGAAAACTTCCATGGATTTTTCAATAAAGTCAGAGAATAAAGCCATCATGCACCTCTGGAATGTTGCAGGAGCATTACACAGCCCAAATGGCATCCTTCTGAAGGCAAAGGTACCATAAGGACAAGTGAATGTGGTCTTCTCTTGGTCTTCAGGCACAATAACTATCTGGTTATATCCTGAGTAACCATCAAGGAAACAATAGAATTCTTTGCCTGCAAGTCTATCCAACATCTGATCAATATATGGCAGAGGAAAATGGTCCTTCTTGGTTGCTTTGTTCAGCTTCCTGTAGTCCATACATATCCTCCATCCAGTCACTGTCCTTGTTGGAATCAATTCATTTTTGTCATTGGTCACCACAGTGACTCCACCCTTCTTTGGTACACATTGAACTGGGCTCACACATGAGCTATCACTGATTGGGTAAATGATTCCTGCATCTAACCATTTGATGATTTCCTTCTTGACCACCTCCTTCATTATTGGGTTCAATCGCCTTTGCCCTTCAATGCTGTTCTTTGCATTCTCTTCTAAGACAATTCTGTGCATACAAATTGTGGGACTGATACCCTTGATATCCGCCATTTGCCAACCAATGGCTTTCTTGTGTCTTTTCAAGGTGCTAATGAGATCTCCTTCCTGCTCTTGTGAGAGATTAGAAGAAATGATCACAGGTAAAGAATCATTTTCCCCTAAAAAGGCATACTTCAGGTGGGCAGGTAGCACCTTCAGTTCCAGCTTGGGTGGTTCTTCAATGGAAGGAACTATCTTCTTGAGATTGGAGTCTTCTTGCCCCAAAGATTCATACTTCTTTGTCCACGCCTTGGGTACAGGAGAGTCAGACGTGACAACGTCTGCAGTTGACGTTGTAACGTTTTGTGCAACAGCTTCTTCTGCTAACAACTCTTGAATCTCATCATTGACCAGAATTTTCTCCAAGTGGTCGTTATCTTTATTGAATTGTTTTTGAACCACCTGGTCAAGGGCAACCACAAAGGAGCATTCTTCTGTGTTAGGTTCAGGATACTTGAGTGCGTTGAGGACGTTAAACTTGACTTCTTGGTCATTGACTCTCATGATTAATTCTCCTTTCTGCACATCAATGAGTGTCCTTCCAGTGGCTAGAAATGGTCGCCCCAAGATGATAGGAACTTCCTTATCTGCATCAAAATCTAAAATAACAAAGTCCACTGGAAAAACAAACTTGTCAACTTTAATCAAAACATCTTCTAATATGCCCTCAGGATAAACTCTACTTTTATCAGCTAAGGTAAGACTTAAAGAAGTAGGTCTGGCAGTTCCTATACCAAGTTTATCATAAATGGACTTGGGCATCAAGTTAATACTTGCCCCTAAGTCACATAAAGCTTTGCCAAGGTAAAAATCTCCAATGGAGCATGGTATAGTAAAACTGCCAGGATCCTTTAGTTTTCTAGGGAGTTTATTCTGCATAATTAAGCTACATTCTTCAGTTAAAGCAATAGTTTCAAACTCCCCTAGCCTTCTTCTTTTGGTGATGATATCCTTTAGGAACTTGGCATAGTTTGGCATCTGTTGTAGAGCTTCTACCAAGGGAAGGTTTATGTGTAGCTGTTTAAGCATCTCCATGAACTTGCTGAATTGCTTGTCTTCATGAGCTTTCCTTAGTCTTTGAGGATAGGGTGGAGGAGGATATTCAGGTACAAGCTTAGGAACAGTCTTGATTCCTGGTTCAGAACTAGACGTTGTAACGTCTGACTTAGATATCACAATATCTGGAATATTCTTCTCTTTTTCTGCACTTTTGTTTTTCTCTTCTTCCTTCCCTGGCACCTCAGATTCCTTAGGCATAGATGGTTCAGGATACTCAGTGCCACTTCTTAATGAGATAGCATTTACCTGTGCATTCACCACATCTTTACCGTTTGACTTAGATGAAGATGGTGTTTCAGTTGTGGATGGAAGAGATCCATTCTGCCTTTTAGTAAGAGCTGATGCTATCTGCCCAATTTGGTTCTCCAAAGTTTTGATTGAAGACTCATGGGTCTGTAAGGTTGCCCTACAATCGCTTATACAAGTTTTCATCAAGACTTCCAAATTGCTGTTGTTGCTATTCTGCATATACTGCTTTTGTTGTTGAGGGGGAAATCCTGGGGGTATCGCTGGAGCAGTATCGCTAGCATTCAAAGAATTGTTGTTTTTCCAACCAAAGTTTGGGTGATTTCTCCAATTTGAATTGTAGGAGTTGGAGTAAGGGCTGTTACCTTTGTTATGGGATACAAAGTTTACAGACTGAGGGTTATGGGGACACTCTTCGTAGATATGCCCTCCTTCACAATAGACACACACTACTCCGCCAGATGGTGTTGGTTCAACAGTTGCAGCGGTCTGTTTTTCAGAAGTACTCATATTTTTTATCATGTTGGTCAGGGAAGCAACCTGAGCAGAAAGGGCAGTTACTTCACTTATCTCATGGACACCAGCCTTCTTTCCGGGAGTGAATCTTTCAGAAGGCCAATGGGCATTATGAGTGGCTATGTCTTCAATAAGTCTGCATGCCTCAGAGAAAGACATGTTCAGTATGACACCGCCTGATGAAGCATCAAGTATAAGCCTGGTAGGCTGATCTAGACCATTGTAGAAAGTCTCCATTTGAATAACCACGGGAATGCCATGGTGTGGGCACATTTTTAGTAATTCCTTCCATCTTTCCCAAGCCTCAAACAATGATTCCCCTTCCCTTTGTTTGAAGGAAGTGATGTCATTTCTCAACTTGGCATTTTTGTTGGGAGGGAAGTATTTTCCAAGAAATTTTTTAGCTAGCTCATCCCAAGTGTGAACTGAATTTGGCTCCAAGGAGTTCAACCAATTTTTGGCTTTATCCTTGAGAGAATATGGAAATAACTTCAATCGGAAGGCATCTTCTGGGACTCCAGGGATGATAAAGTTGCTACACACATCCAAAAATTGCCTTAGATGTGCGTAAGGATCTTCTTGAGGGAAACCCCCAAATTGCCCTG
Organism: Astragalus membranaceus; assembly: GCA_039519185.1. Taxonomy (NCBI): domain Eukaryota; kingdom Viridiplantae; phylum Streptophyta; class Magnoliopsida; order Fabales; family Fabaceae; genus Astragalus; species Astragalus membranaceus. Next base: position 10,486,469 of record CM076846.1, read on the forward strand.
CAGTCTGCAGCATTTGGAACATCATTGGCTTGAATTCAAAGTGACCAGTATGAATGGGTGGTCTTGCAATGCCTGTTTGTAGATGGGCAGGATTGAGCACGGCATAATCACGCATGGGCCTGTCTCTGTCATTGACCATGTCTTTTGGCCCTGCATTGATGAGTTGCTGTCTCTGCCAGTGTTCATCATCAACATATGTCTCTGTATGAGTTTGTGGTCCACGGCCACGTCCTCTACCTCCAGCATCAGAGTGCCTTCCTCTTGGAGTGGCTCCACCTCTAGAGCTTCTACCACCAGTACCATGTTCAGACATGGTTGGTGGCTGAAATTGCTGGTGTTGTTGCTGTCTTCTTAACCTTTGTTGTCTCCTTAGTCGCCTGAAGGTTCTTTCAGGTTCTGGATAGAATTCAGGCTCAGATCCACTCCCTGGTTCTGTTGAACTAGAGCTTGAACTGGAACTAAGCATACGCTGTAACGTTTACCTGTTCACTTACAGAAACAACAAACAACACAGCAGAATTCTTTCACCTAGTGTTTTAATACTTGTTGAGCAATAAAAGTTAAATTCAATCCCCGGCAACGGCGCCAAAAACTTGTTTGCGCTCGTGTGTTCTAGTCGCAAGATCAGTGCAAGTATACACGTCGTACAAGTAATAAAGTGGATAAAAATAAGAGATCGTTCCCACGAGGATTGATTTACTTTCAAAGTTCAAGTCTTCAAAACACAAGTGAAACAAGTGATAAATCGGCACTAAAAGTTGGTATTAAGACTAAGAACGTAGATAAAGCAAGTAAATAAGAAGTGGTCGTGAATATGGAAGAGTATGAGTTGGATTGCTGCATGCAAGTAAATTTCCTCTAGTCAGACGTTATAACGTTTACACGTTGACACGTACAAATGCTATGTTGTATAGACGTTATAACGTTTGAACGCTGTTGCAAAAGAGCTGTGCTTTTCAGTCACAAAACGTCAGAGCTTCAAGTACTAGAATTCCTATGTCTAGGTTCTAAGTAGGCCTACTCCTGTATTTTAAGTACCCACAGCAATGTCCTATGAACTATTATCCATTCTATGTCTAGACTTAGATAAAAAATGCCTAAATGTCTTTAGTGCACCTTTTCATTCACATAAATCTTTGAGTTCTTTTCATAGACCATGTCTGTACCTATGAATCTACTTATTTTAAGTGGCCAGTTCAAAACAAGTTTGGAAATATTAACATGCAAAGATTTAAAACGCATAAACATCGATACTTCATAACATTAAACTAGAGGTTCATTACATGCAAAACAACAACCCAACTACAAATGTTTAGCTCATGCTGAGCATCTTTACAGAAAGAAGAGTTGAAATCCAAATACCGTACATAGAGAAAAGGAGACTAAACGCAAAAGATACGCCTAAGTAGCCTTCCTTCATGCACACTGTAGAGACGTTACAACGTCTGAGCTTCACAGTGATGGGTGCGAAAAGATAGAAAATGGAGCTTGAGAAGGGTTTGGATGAAGAAGTCTGTGTCCAGAACCTCTTCAAGAAAACTCTATCTGAAGATGGAGGAAGGTGGATGATGAATGGATTGATGATTCGTCGATGATCTCATGGTGCCCCCTTGCCTTTCCTTTTGTAGAGAGAGAATAGCCAAGGAGCAAGGGGTCACATGCTTGCTGATGTCATTGCCCACCTTCCTAGCTTGCTTGCGAGTTGACTCTGTTCTGAAATGACACTGCACTGCTACAGTGAGTCAGCCGCGTCAGTGCTGAGGAGAGAGAAGATCTTCTTCACTTCTAGATCTTTGACCATCATTTCTTGCGCGCCAAAAATAAGATATTTCTTTCTTGCTCTGCTGCCCTTTCTCAGACTTGATGAGGGACGTTGCCACGTTCAGTTTACTGCACAAACACAAGAAGCATCAAAACGCTCACAAAGGCGCCAATTGGTGCCAAAATGCATAGAAATTGTAATTTAGCCCCTTTCTAACTAAAAAGCAATAAACTAACAGAAACTTAATAGAAACAACCTACTATTGCCAGAGAACTTACATGATTTAGCTTTGAATAAGTATAAATAACTCATATAAATATGAGTTATCAAGGCACCATCCCAAAGCACTTTGACAATAGGAATTGATCTCGCCTGGAGCGTTTTCTCACCACGTTCGATGATTTGAACTGGATTAGGCTGATAAGACAAATCCGGTCGGATGTCTATCGTCTCAAAACTCAACGGTTGACTCGGATCGGGAATGTACTTCCTCAATTGCGACACTTGAAACACATCATGTAATCTAGACAGAGCTGGAGGTAAGGCAATGCGATATGCTACTGGCCCAACTCGCTCGATAATTTGGAAGGGTCCAATATACCGAGGACTGAGCTTCTTCGCTCGCAATGTTATACCGGTACCAATAATTGGAGAAAGTCTCAGAAATACATGATCTCCTTCTTCAAATTCCAATGGCCTTCTTCTTTTGTCGGCATAACTCTTTTGTCGACTCTGAGCGGTCTTCATCTTTTCTCTAATCTAACGGATCTTCTCAGTAGTCTCACGGACTAAATCAGGACCCAACAATCTTTGCTCACCAACATCCCACCAACACAATGGTGTTCTACACTTCCTTCCATACAATGCTTCATATGGAGCCATTCCGATACTAGAATGGTAACTGTTGTTGTAAGCGAACTCCACCAATGGAAGATGATCCTCCCATCGGCCTCCACTGTCAAGTACACATGCCCTAAGCATATCCTCTAAAGTCTGAATTGTTCTTTCAGTTTGTCCGTCCGTCTGCGGATGATAGGCGGTACTAGCACATACCATTGTTCCCAACGCCATATTCAATGCTCTCCAGAATCGTGATATAAACTTGGGATCACGATCACAGATGATACTCGTGGGAATTCCATGCAGCTTCACAATATTCTTGAGATACTCTTCAGCTAACTTAGCAATCTTGTGATTCGAACGTACCGGAATAAAATGAGCAAACTTGGTCAAGCGATCAACCACCACCCAAATAGAATCATTTCCGGCTTGGGACCGTGGTAATCCCATGACAAAGTCCATAGAAATGCTTTCCCATTTCCATTCTGGCACATTCAATGGCTGTAACTGACCGGCAAGCTTCTGGTGCTCTATCTTAACCCTTTGACAAGTCAAGCATCGAGACACGAATTCTGCAATTTCTACTTTCATTCCCGGCCACCAATACAACTACTTAAGATCTCTATACATCTTGGTAGAACCAGGATGTATTGAGAACTGACTCTTGTGAGCCTCTTCTAAAACCTGCTTCTTGATATCTTCATCATTCGGCACACGGATTCTACCATCATAGCAAATCACGCCATCACTATCTTCAGTGTAATTTGACAACCTCTTCTGCGTTTGCAGCTCTAGATTAATCTCTTAGGCTGAGCGAATCAGATTTCTCAAGGGGCTCGAAATCTGAATGTGACTCAACACCAATCTGTTCCTTCTTGGCTTCACCTTCAAGTTGAGATCTCTAAACGATTCCAACAATGCCATCTCATGAATCATCAATTCTGCTTTGTGAGTAGATTTCCTACTTAAGCATCAGCTACTACATTAGCCTTCCCTGGATGGTACTTCAATTCAAAATCATAACCTTTCAGAAACTCTACCCATCTTCTCTATCTGTTGTTCAGCTCCTTCTGATCAAACAAATACTTAAGGCTCTTGTGATCACTAAAGACTTCGAAACGAGACCCATACAGGTAATGTCTCCAAAGCTTTAGAGCATACACAATTGCCGCCAACTCTAGGTCATGAGTTGGGTAATTCTCTTCATGCGGTTTCAACTGTCTGGAGGCATAAGCAACTACTTGTTGATTCTGCATAAGAACACATCCTAAACCCTTACCAGAGGCGTCATAGTAAATTTGAAATCCCATAGACGGATCTGGAAGAATTATAATGGGTGCAGAAATCAAACGATTCTTCAATTCTGAAAAACATTTATCACAGTCAGAGTCCCATACAAACGGTTGACCCTTGCGAGTTAACCGAGTGAGTGGAAGAACCGGCTGAGAAAATCCTTGAATGAATCTCCGATAATACCCAGCCAATCCCAAGAAACTTCTCACTTCAGTGACTGTAGATGGTTGTTCCCAATCTACCACAGCTTCAATCTTACTGGGGTCCAATGCAACACCGAATTGAGATATCACATGGCCCGGAAATTTTACTTCAGGCATCCAGAAGTCACACTTAGATGGCTTGGCATCTAACTTCTTCTCTCGGAGTACGTTCAGAACAATTCGGAGATGTTGCACATACTCCTCAATAGTCTTAGAATACACCAAGATATCGTCAATAAACACCACGACAAATTGATCCAGATATGGATTGAAAATTCGATTCATGTAGTTCATGAATACAGCTGGAGCATTGGCTAAGCCGAAGGGCATCACTACAAACTCGTAGTGTCCATATCTTGTACGGAAAGCGGACTTCGGGATATCCAAAGCTCTAACTTTTATTTGATGGTAGCCAGACCTTAAATCAATCTTTGAAAACACTGACGCTCCCCTTAGTTGATCTAGCAAATCATCAATTCTTAGCAGAGGATACTTATTCTTGATAGTCACTTTATTCAACTGGCGATAATCAATGCATAATCTCATGCTTCCATCCTTCTTCTTGACAAGCAATACACGAGCACCCCATGGCGAGGCACTCGGTCGGATAAATTGTTTTGAAATCAACTCTTCAAGTTGGGTTTTCAACTCTTTAAGCTCTAAAGGAGACATTCTATATGGAGCGATAGAAATTGGTCATGTGCCCGGAACCAATTCTATACAGAACTCTACCTCACGGTCTGGAGGTGTTGCACCCCAAAAAATCCGGTTCGGACTTCTCATTGTACAACGTGGAAAAGGTATGGAGCCGCCACCAATATTTTAATTTTAAGACCAAAACATTGAAAAAAGGTCTTTTAGACAAGGCGGATGGTCTTTCGAAAACTAGAGATATGGGTTCGGGGGTCGGTTAGGCATGGGGAATGTATTAGCACCCCGTACCTCCTTTCTACCGAAAGGGAACCTTTAATTAAATGTGTGGTTTGAAGTGTTGATTTGAAAATGCTTTTATTTTGCCTCTTTATTGAGAAGGGAGTGAGAAGACTTAATGAAAATTTTTATTTTTGGCGCTTGACGAGAGTTGGCCTCTCGCTCCTACGTATCTCCTGGTGCGATGGAGAATTCAAAGCTACGTAGTTCTTGGTTGTCCTAAAAAGGTTTTTGTTTTTTAGTCTGTTTAGATGAGTTTTCGCAGTAGGAATGAGGATTCGTGATGACCAAACAAAAACGGTTTAGAGTGGCCGCGCTACTAACTCTTTTGAAAATGAAATTATCATTAACAACCAAACGGCAACGGCGCGAGTGATCATTAACGATAATCGGTTTTGCTTTTGATTCGAGTGTTCGCGACGACCAAACAACAACGGTTTAGAGTGGCCGCGCTACTAACTCTTTTGAAAATGAAATTATCATTAACAACCAAACGGCAACGACGCGAGTGATCATTAATGATAATCGGTTTTGCTTTTGATTCGAGTGTTCGCGACGACCAAACAACAATAGTTTAGAGTGGCCGCGCTACTAACTCTTTTGAAAATGAAATTATCATTAACAACCAAACGGCAACGGCGCGAGTGATCATTAATGATAATCGGTTTTTATTTTAGATGATCAAAAAGGGCTTTCGCAATCGAATTAATTTTGGTTTGTTGTGCTTGACGAGGACGTGGCTCGCTCCTACGTATCCCAAATGGGAATCAAAGCGACGTAGTTCTAATTTCTTTAGTTTTGAAAAGGTTTTCGAAGTAGGACGAGCATTTGCGAATGATTAAACTAACAAAGGTTATGGGTAATCATCGCTGAGTACTCATGTGAAATTGAAGAGCGTTCATAGAGATCAAACTAACAAAGGTTATGGGTGACCTCCACTACTTGCTTATTTTTGTTTATTGAAAATGCTTTGAAAATTAATTGGTTTGGAAAAGAGTTTTTAAAAAAATAAATAAATCATTTTCAATCGAATTCTATGTCCAAAACCAAATGCAACATGAATGAATGAAGTTCAAACATATTCAACTAATCAAGCAATCATGAACATGTTGATCATCAACTAAGATTAAGCATGCCAATATAATCAAGAGATTTAATTGTCATAGATGCAAGACAAAGTTCTCAAAACAATTGTGTTTGTGTGTGAAGGAGAATTGCTACACAAGTTGGAAGCAATCTCAAGAGGGGCACATATGCCTCTATGCTACACATGTTGGTAGCCTTATAAGGGCACATGATTGTGTAAAAGGGTTTGTGCACAATTAAGTCAAGACATTCAAATGGCATCAAGAACAAAGGAATACAATTGATCATAGGCATAGAGTATTCTAGGTTAGGTGAATGAACATGTGAGCAATGATGCATGATTTGGCAAGCATGTGAATGCATGAGCATACAAGAATGAATGCATGAATGAGTAGACAAGAGGATGCATGAGCATACAAGAATGCATGAGCATTTGAGTATGATTACGTTTATTATGCAAGGCATAAATACTCGAGAATGCATGAGAGTGTCGCATAAATAGGGATGGATGAAGATGCATGAGGGTGAAAATGTTTTGGTAAAAGGTTTAGGTAAGAAAGTGGTAAAATGTTTTTGGGTTTTGGTGTTTTGTAAATGAGATGAAATGTTTTTGGTCTTGAAAGTGGTAAAAGTATTTTGGGGTTTATTTTATAAAGTTGAAAAAGTATGAAATGCAAATGAGAAAATGTTTTGGGGTTTTTATGCAAAGATGCAAGTGGTAAAATGTTTTGAATGAAGGTAAAAATGTTTTATGTGATGAGATAAAAATGTTTTGGTAAAAACTAAGTGAAATGGTAAAAACCAAAGTGGTAAAATGTTTTTATGTTTTTTTGGTAAAAAGTTAATGAAGTGGTAAAGTAAAATGGTAAAAAGTAAACAAACACAATGACATAACTTGCATTTACTCAACCACAATCAAAATGACAATCTTCAAGCAATCAAAGGGGTAAAAACCTAGTCATGGCCGAATGCATACAAGCATGGAATCATCAACTTATTTCATGCAAAAATTGACAAATTAACACACAAAACAACACAAAAGAAGAGGACCTAATCTATCATGCAAGTTCCTAAGACAAACATCAACCAAATCATGCATTTATTCACGCAAAATCAAAGGAAACAAAACTAGCAAAATGGGTATGAGAATGGGTTTTTATTTGATGAAAATTATACCAACAAGGTTTAAAATACAATAAAATGCAAGAAGACACAAGAACAATTCCTTCAAAGCCAAGAAGCCACCTCAAACACCCAAGCCTCCCTAAGTGCTTGTAAATAATGTTTGAGATGGCTCCTCAAAGCATCAACAACAATATATGAAGGAGTTGAGATGAGGAGAAGAGAGATTACATAATGAAATTAAAGAAAATGCAAGAGTTTGTGAGCTTACCTCTAGATCTTGCTTGAAATGAAGAAGAAGATCAAAATAGAAACCAAGAACACTTGAACCTCCTCTTGAATCCCACGAAAATCACTTGATATTGAAGGATTTGATGATGAACTTTGAAGATAATGCAAGATTAGAAATGGATCTAGTGTAGGAATCAAGAATAATGAAGTTTGGATGGTTGAAAATTGAAGAATTGGTGGTGGAAATGGTGGGAGGTGGTCTTGGGTTTGAGAGGGGAGGAGGAGAGGAATTGTGATCTCATTGTGTGCTAGGGTAAAATGAGAATCCCCCCCTATGGTCTCTTATTTTGGGTTTTATATGAGGTGCAAAATTAAGGGTATATAGGACATTGTGCTTTTGCCAACCATTGAGATTTGAGATAGAATTTGAATCAAGGGCCAAGATTGCAATGCACATGGATTAGGGACAAAGAGAAAACACAAATGAGTGAGGAATGGCTGGTTTCATATGAAATTGAAGAGTTTTTTGTACACAAAAATTGTTGAGGGCAATTAGGTCAATTTGCACATAGTTGTAGCCTAGGATTTGATCTAGAATTTTAATCAATGGCTAGGAATACAACTCACATGGATTAAGGGCATGAAGAAACACAAAATGAGGGAAAAAGGAGGGCTGAAATTCGCAGCCATGAGGGGGGAAGGAGAGGGAAAAAATGCAAGTTGTCACAAAATAGTACATTTTGTCTTATTAAGGACACTACCTTATTTTGATTCTTTTTGATTTTTCTTTTTATGATCATTCTTTTATTCCATGAAGATTCTTTTTTTTTTATTTTGGGCTCATCCTAGGATTCAATCATTGGGCCCAAAATTCCATGACAACACCATTCCCAAAATTGATTTTGGGCCTCACTCTAGCGGAAATGACCATTTTGCCCTTTTCTTCGAAACTTGACTTTTTATGCAAAATTTAATCAATGATGCGCAAAAATTTATAACCCAACTCATTTTGACCCAAATGAATTCCTCCAAAGATGCCCAGTGATTTTTACTGAGAAATTATCTTTTAGGGTAAAATGACCAAAATGCCCTTTTGACCCAAAAACCCTAATTTTGCCCGATAATGCATTTCCACTTCAAAAATGAATCTATAACCCTAGAAATGACCTCTAGAATCTTAGAATGCATGCTCAATGACCTTCATGAGGAATTATCATTTTTATTGTGAAATGACCAAAATACCCTTTTGGACTCAAAAAAACCTGATTTACCCAAAAAGTGCATTTCAACTCTAAAAATGATTTTAGAAACTTTGGAATGACTTTTAGGACTCAAAATGCAATGCATGATGCTTCTCACTCCTCAACTTATTTATTTTTGTGAAAAATTAGGGTTTTGATCTAAGCTGGACAAAATTGGGGTATGACAGCTGCCCCTCTTTATCTGGATTTTAACGAGGAATATGAATTGGCCGAAACATATTCCGAGGCAAAATAAAGATAAAGAATTTAGAAATTATACCGATTTTGTCTACTTAGGGAAACCCGATTTTTCGTTTTTCCATCTCTCTAGTTTTTTCTGTTTTTGTTAATGTAAGGTGAAAAATGAAATTCTAATGCATGCGAGAATAGAGATTTTTTTTTTTTTTTGATAAATGGACACTTTCGTGTCGATGCGTGCAGACTGAAAGGTAAAATGGGCACTTGGCGTGCAAACAGAAACTATAAAATGGGCACTTGGCGTGCAAACAGAAAGGTAAATGGGCACTTGTCGTGCAAACAGAAAAGTAAAATGGGCACTTGGCGTGCAGAAAGCGGTAAATGAGCACTTGGCGTGCAGAAAGCGGTAAATTGGGAATTCGGAGGCTTCCTAAAACCTTCTAACGGACTCTTGTCGAGTCCGAGCTCTGGGGGGGGTGGCCTTTTCGAGCGACCGATCAACATCAGGTCCGGAACTAATTTGATCAATGGATTTACGCTATGCCTTAGGCTGACACAACTAATCCGAAGGACTTGACGAAGTCTGATGGATCCATTGCGTGCTCGTACACAATGTTGTGATCTGTGGAAGGAGTTCACTAACTCGGTGGGAGTTCACTAACTCTGTGGGAGTTCACTAACTCTGTGTTGATGGAGTTTACTAACTCGGGGTTGAGGGAGTTTACTAACTCAGGGTTGATGGAGTTTACTAACTCGGGGTTGATGATTTTCTAAAAATGAGATTTTTGGGACTCTCTGGTCCGAAGTAACTTTTCTCTTGGATGGTGCATGAAATGCGTGCACTTGGATGTTTGGGGTGCACATGAATGCAATGATTGACTTTGGTGGGATGCCTTTTCTGTTTGATTTTTCTCTTCTTTTCCTTTTGTTATTCTTTCGCTCTTCTGAGATGCGAGTTTGAAGGCGTAATGTACTGTTTGATGCCATGGAGTGATGACTGGTATGGATGATATGAGAATGATGAATGATATGAAGATGTTGTGTTCTTTTATGTTCCATCTTCTGTGATTTTCTTCTCTCGTTTCTTATTTGCTCTTTTTTTTTCTATGGAATGCAGATATCTATGTAAATGGAGTGTGAATGTATGTTATGCAAAGTGTATGTGATGTGATGATTTCAATGGAATGATGGATGCTATGAGATGCTATTTTTGATTTTCTTCCTTTTTATTTTGGTTAAGGATCAACACTTCAAGTGCCTACAAGGTAACATCCTAGTCCCCAAGGATTAAGGTGAGCACCAAAGCCCTACAAGATAACAACCTAATCCCTAAGGGTCCAGGCGAGCACCGAAGCCCTACAAGATAACAACCTAATCCCTAAGGATCCGGGCGAGCACCGAAGCCCTACAAGATAACAACCTAATCCCTAAGGGTTAAGGCGAGCACTAAAGCCCTACAAGCGGCCAACTTTAGGCGACCCCCTCATGTGCTGAGATAGCTGGTTAAAGAATTTTTCCTATTTGTCTTTTTGCTATGTGAGGATGCAAATGCAGTATTTTGATGCATGATATGACAAAATTTTTTGGGGTATTCAAATACTTTTTTTTGTGAATACTTTCATAATGATGAGACGCGAGACTTTGGATGCAAAAGTGGGATGATTATTGACCATTTTTGTTGAAAAATTGAATTTGATTCAAACTCCGGTGTTCTCAAGGTTTTTATTTACAAACAAGCTCACTTGTTTTCTCTCCCTTCCAATGACGACTGAATCTTAGATATCGCATGACTAACGTGTGTTCTCTCTCTTTGAAGCATTGCTTAGTAAGCATGCATAGGAGCACAAATGTGAATGAGTGAGTCTGTTAACTTGGGATTGGTTTAGGATATGTATGACAATTGAAGGGATGTCAAACATGATTATTACCGACGCTCATGAGGGACCAAGGGATGCAAGACTGCCCCGGTTCGGGCTTTTGATGAGTGAATAAGCTTGCCTTTGCCTGGTGGTGATAATGACTAGGGGTGTAGGAGATGATGAATTGGGAACACTTCGGCTCTTGGGATGAAAGGTGGAATGAAAAGGGTTTTGTTTCAACCCACAGAGTTTGGTGTTGCCCCAGTCAGGACGAAACAAAGTTGCCCCAATTAGAATGACGAGGCCTTATTTAGGATAGTGAGTTGAGAGATTGCCCCGGTGAGGTTCTTATGGGAATGAATGAGGTGAAGGAATGGGAATGCACTTGCCCCATTTTGGAATGAAATTTCAAACGGTTTCTTTGAGTGAGGTTGTGAAAAGGTGATAGAGTTATGGTGACGGTTATATACGGAGGGTGGTATGTGAACGGGATAGACGATGAACAAAATCTCCCCATGGTTGAGTGGAGTGAGGGGTGAAGGAAATGTCCCCTAGTACACATCTTTGATTCTTTTTAAGAAAAACTCAAATGCAATGAAAGTTTTGACTTTTAGTATGAAAGAAGCCTCACTTGGTGATCACTAAACCTTGTTTTAATGCAACTTGAATGCGTTTGAAGTGCAAGTCTTCCTTTTTCCGTCAGCTTTCTTTTTTTCGACTGTTTATTTTTGTTCCCTCATCTCTTTTTCCTAAGGGTTTGTTTTTCCTTGATCAGCTTTCTCTTTTCTGATCGTTTGTTTTTTCTTTTGAGCAAACACATTGTAGACAGATAAACTTAGTGGTCCTAAGATTTAAAATTTGAGAAAACAACAGCATTCGGTCATTGATCGGAATGGACTTTTCGGGATTGTGGTGTTTTGTGGAGGAGGGATGATGGGGCTTAATGAAGAGCTTGGGGGCTAATGGTAGGATGATTTTTATTCGGCGTTGGCTGACGATCGATGATTTATGATGGTTAATTGGCTTGATGAGGTGTTTGGAAATTTTATTCTTGGCTAAGGGTTTGTGGAGGGTGGGCTACCGAGGTCAAAGGGAAGTGTTTGCGGTTTATGGAAGGAGGGGTGTATGGGAATGATGAAGTGTTTGAAGGTTATTGAGACAAGGATCTCTTGTGTTTTGTGGTAACATGTACCAGCTCACCACTTACATTTCTTTTGTATTTTCTTTTGTTTTGGGATTTTCATTTTTGAATCCCTTTTTTGATTTTCTCTCTCTTTTTTTGTTTTATGATTCTTTTCCTTCTTTGACTCGGGTGAGCTGATAGAAAGTGATGCACTTTTTTTGGATATTTGAGGTGATCCTTGTCTAGGGTGATTTTTGGATTTTGGTTTTTCTTGGGTTAAGGTGGGTAGGAAAGGGAACTTCTGGATGGCCAAACTTCATTTCAAATTCCGATTGCTTATTTTTTTCATAAAACTTGACAACAATTTATCTATCTATATGTGTTTGCTCTTTTCTTTGCATTTTTTTTATGCCCTAATTTTTGCCTGGACCGCTCTTTGCGAGTTTTCAATCCACCGGGCGCTCCTTTTTGCCTAGGCTGCCCTTTGCGGGTTTTCAACCCAGCGAGCTTGTTCTTCTCATTTATCTCTTCTTTTCTCTTTTTTTTGGAAAGACTTGCACTAAAGGAATATAATGCCGATAAAGAAAGTTAGTGATCACAGAATTGCCCCAGCATGGAGGACTTAGAGTGTTAGTGAGAATGAACCAAAAAGTCAAGTATGCACTGATGGGAGAGAATATGCGCCTTATGGATGGACGGGGCGGGGTTAGACTGGGATGGTGATGATGACAAGGAAGGAAACTGACTGACTCAAACAAGAGAAACTGCACGTGTCATGCACGTTCACTATAGGAATGCTTCACAGAGAGTCAACATTAGTTAGAACAATGAATTGATGAGCTGCTTCAGTTTTTTTTTGTCATGGAATGGATGGGATGCAGTGCTTTTGAAAGACATGCAAATGAGCTATTGATTTGCAAAACTGAGTGCCTTGGAACACCTTGAGTTTGCAACCAAGTAAGGATAAACTTTTTCAAAAAAAGGATGATTGTTTTGCAAGAACGTCTCGCTTCTCATCACAACTTTTATTTTATGCAATGAATGAATGAACAAATTATGATATGCAAGTATGATGCAAATGCGTGGAGAACGACTACTCGAAAAGTGTGGCTTATTCTAAATTATTTTGTTGCAAGACAAAATATGGAATACCAATGCGAATGATGCAAGAATGATGCCCCCCATTTTTTTTCCAAATGATTTTTGATTTTATTTTTATTTTTTAGAGGCGAGACAAGATGCGAAATGCCAATGCCCCTTTTTTGAATGATGAGAGATGCAAGAATGGTGATATGAGGCAACTGATTGTCGTTACCCTGAGTAACTTGCCTGAAACATTGAGTGGATCCTGACTCAATACTTCACACAATGTACTGAAACGTTTTGATAATTAGTTGACTCAATTTAATTTCCTACTTGAAATTAAAATACGTGCGACTGGGTCAAAGTGCTCTGACATCGTAAAGTAACATCTCAAATTTGTAGTCGACAAACAAATTTGAGACATTACCCTTCGTCGTTCAAAGGTGCACTTCTATCCATTAAGCCATCACATGAGAAATTTTTCTTTGTTTCGAAAGGATGCATGCAGGGAGAAATGATGTATTCGAACAAAGTGATGAGGTTAATGAAATGATGCATGAGCGCCACATTGACGCGATGTCCGCATTATTTGATGATAGTTTTTGCATAATCAAGGATGAATGAAATGCGATATGGATGATAGATGCTTTTGGTTTTCATTTTTCTTATGCAATGAAATGAAATGCGTGATGCTTGCAATTACTTTCCTAATGCATGGGAGATATTGAATGAAGATGCATGCGAGATGAGACGTTAATGCTTATTTTTGATTTGCGACACAGAAAAGTATTAATGCGATGATGTGATATGGACGGACGACGGAATGAGTGGGTGAATGAATGAACGAATGTGCATTTTGAATGAGGATAACGTAAATTGCATCACTTGATGATTTTTCATGATTATGAGCGAATGAAATACCATAGGGATGATAATTGTTTTTTTTCAGAATTTTGTTTTATGTAATGCATGATGCCATGATGCAAAGTGCGGATGATGATTGCTTTTCGTTTTATTTTTAAACTATGAAATGGAGTGCCTGATACTAACAATTATTTTTAGTGCGTGGAAAGATATGATTCTTATGAAAATGCATGCGAAATGAGATGTTTATTTGATTATTTTTTGTAATGCAAAGAAAAAATGCATGTAGTATGTTTTCTAAAAAAACTTGTGGAAAATAATAATTTTTTATTTTTCTTGATTTTTGGTTTTTTTTTGATAAAAGACGGTATGCACTAATACTTGTTTGAATGCAAGTGCAATGCAATATGTATGATTTCATGTTTGTCTTGGTGCCGGGAATCACGGTGTACTATGTCTTGCCACAGGTTTAACGGTGGATTTTGATTATTTTTTTCTTTGAAACACAACAAGGTTAGAATCAATAAGCGAAACAAAGCACATTCCATGCATTCAAACTTAAACAAACTCACACCTCGGAGTATACGCTGTTTCACTTTTGATTCCACATCGTGCCTATGACAAGATTCTTTGTCACTTTGGGATTCTCGGTAAACAAACTTTGATGAAATGCAAGGATGCATGCATGAACTGTAAAAGCTTCTGTTGGATGCAATGCGAGGATGCATGCAAAATGATGATGATGTTTTATGCATATGCAGATTAGGGCAAAACCCTTATTGGCATTAGTTCAAGTTTTTTTGTTTTTTTTGAAAAATGCGTGCCGTACGTGGTTTCATATGGACCAAGTAAGAGAAAGGCTACAACGGCAGCTCGTTCTCTCTTTTTTTTTTTGAAAAGAGTGGGCCATATGTCACTTCGTACGGACCAGCAAAAGAAAGGCTACAACGGCAGCTCTTTCTCTACTTTTTATTTGAAAAACCTCCTACTCTTTTTTGAAAACATGTCTATATTACCATGCAACACACAATTTGGTATGCCCCTTGTGTCCTACGAAGGTGGGGACCTAAGTTCTAGGACAACTCAAATGTTCCTCCCATGCGGGTTCTAGTCACTTCCTCACCAGGCTACCAGAGCTAATTCTCTTTCACAATAGCACCCACAACGATAGAACGCCATCTGGTGTGAGGCATCATGAAAGAGCATACTCTGGCTGAAACTTTCGTGAGAGTCGGAAGGACAACAGTCCAATTGCCAGTCACTACTCGTTTCCACTCTCCTAAGTTTTGTCAGACCTTGGGTTTTAGGCCCCTCTCAAAGCATAGTAAGCATAAGGTGTGAGTGTGTGCAGCAAGGGCATACCGTCTAAAACTACCCACATATACCCCACCTGCAAAGGAAAACCCAGAACAGTCCAAATAATAGCAGGTAATAACATGTCGTCTACCCTAGGGTTCAATATCACAATACTAATAATCCAACCTAGGTTTCAGCAACAGTCATATCCACTGCTTACCTCAAGAAAGGGAGCGGAGAAGAAGGGATCATAATAGAATGGGAGGAAATGCATGTTTTTACCTTAAGAAAGGGAGCAGAGAATAGGGGACATGGGAATTGAGGAATGCATGAACATGGCATTGTGAACAAATAGAAAAGAAGTAAAACAAAGCTTTCAACTCAATTAATTTTAAAACCACACATCAAAGTTAACTAGGCTTGACCCTCGTCTTTTTTTTTTTTTAAAAAAAAAAGTGTCCCCAGTGGAGTCGCCAGCTGTTGCACCCCAAAAAATCCGGTTCGGACTTCTCATTGTACAACGTGGAAAAGGTATGGAGCCGCCACCAATATTTTAATTTTAAGACCAAAACATTGAAAAAAGGTCTTTTAGACAAGACGGATGGTCTTTCGAAAACTAGAGATATGGGTTCGGGGGTCGGTTAGGCATGGGGAATGTATTAGCACCCCGTACCTCCTTTCTACCGAAAGGGAACCTTTAATTAAATGTGTGGTTTGAAGTGTTGATTTGAAAATGCTTTTATTTTGCCTCTTTATTGAGAAGGGAGTGAGAAGACTTAATGAAAATTTTTATTTTTGGCGCTTGACGAGAGTTGGCCTCTCGCTCCTACGTATCTCCTGGTGCGATGGAGAATTCAAAGCTACGTAGTTCTTGGTTGTCCTAAAAAGGTTTTTGTTTTTTAGTCTGTTTAGATGAGTTTTCGCAGTAGGAATGAGGATTCGCGATGACCAAACAACAACGGTTTAGAGTGGCCGCGCTACTAACTCTTTTGAAAATGAAATTATCATTAACAACCAAACGGCAACGGCGCGAGTGATCATTAACGATAATCGGTTTTGCTTTTGATTCTAGTGTTCGCGACGACCAAACAACAACGATTTAGAGTGGCCGCGCTACTAACTCTTTTGAAAATGAAATTATCATTAACAACCAAACGGCAACGACGCGAGTGATCATTAATGATAATCGGTTTTGCTTTTGATTCGAGTGTTCGCGACGACCAAACAACAACAGTTTAGAGTGGCCGCGCTACTAACTCTTTTGAAAATGAAATTATCATTAACAACCAAACGGCAACGGCGCGAGTGATCATTAATGATAATCGGTTTTTATTTTAGATGATCAAAAAGGGCTTTCGCAATCGAATTAATTTTGGTTTGTTGTGCTTGACGAGGACGTGGCTCGCTCCTACGTATCCCAAATGGGAATCAAAGCGACGTAGTTCTAATTTCTTTAGTTTTGAAAAGGTTTTCGAAGTAGGACGAGCATTAGCGAATGATTAAACTAACAAAGGTTATGGGTAATCATCGCTGAGTACTCATGTGAAATTGAAGAGCGTTCATAGAGATCAAACTAACAAAGGTTATGGGTGACCTCCACTACTTGCTTATTTTTGTTTATTGAAAATGCTTTGAAAATTAATTGGTTTGGAAAAGAGTTTTTAAAAAAATAAATAAATCATTTTCAATCGAATTCTATGTCCAAAACCAAATGCAACATGAATGAATGAAGTTCAAACATATTCAACTAATCAAGCAATCATGAACATGTTGATCATCAACTAAGATTAAGCATGCCAATATAATCAAGAGATTTAATTGTCATAGATGCAAGACAAAGTTCTCAAAACAATTGCGTTTGTGTGTGAAGGAGAATTGCTACACAAGTTGGAAGCAATCTCAAGAGGGGCACATATGCCTCTATGCTACACATGTTGGTAGCCTTATAAGGGCACATGATTGTGTAAAAGGGTTTGTGCACAATTAAGTCAAGACATTCAAATGGCATCAAGAACAAAGGAATACAATTGATCATAGGCATAGAGTACTCTAGGTTAGGTGAATGAACATGTGAGCAATGATGCATGATTTGGCAAGCATGTGAATGCATGAGCATACAAGAATGAATGCATGAATGAGTAGACAAGAGGATGCATGAGCATACAAGAATGCATGAGCATTTGAGTATGATTACGTTTATTATGCAAGGCATAAATACTCGAGAATGCATGAGAGTGTCGCATAAATAGGGATGGATGAAGATGCATGAGGGTGAAAATGTTTTGGTAAAAGGTTTAGGTAAGAAAGTGGTAAAATGTTTTTGGGTTTTGGTGTTTTGTAAATGAGATGAAATGTTTTTGGTCTTGAAAGTGGTAAAAGTATTTTGGGGTTTATTTTATAAAATTGAAAAAGTATGAAATGCAAATGAGAAAATGTTTTGGGGTTTTTATGCAAAGATGCAAGTGGTAAAATGTTTTGAATGAAGGTAAAAATGTTTTATGTGATGAGATAAAAATGTTTTGGTAAAAACTAAGTGAAATGGTAAAAACCAAAGTGGTAAAATGTTTTTATGTTTTTTTGGTAAAAAGTTAATGAAGTGGTAAAGTAAAATGGTAAAAAGTAAACAAACACAATGACATAACTTGCATTTACTCAACCACAATCAAAATGACAATCTTCAAGCAATCAAAGGGGTAAAAACCTAGTCATGGCCGAATGCATACAAGCATGGAATCATCAACTTATTTCATGCAAAAATTGACAAATTAACACACAAAACAACACAAAAGAAGAGGACCTAATCTATCATGCAAGTTCCTAAGACAAACATCAACCAAATCATGCATTTATTCACGCAAAATCAAAGGAAACAAAACTAGCAAAATGGGTATGAGAATGGGTTTTTATTTGATGAAAATTATACCAACAAGGTTTAAAATACAATAAAATGCAAGAAGACACAAGAACAATTCCTTCAAAGCCAAGGAGCCACCTCAAACACCCAAGCCTCCCTAAGTGCTTGTCAATAATGTTTGAGATGGCTCCTCAAAGCATCAACAACAATATATGAAGGAGTTGAGATGAGGAGAAGAGAGATTACATAATGAAAATTAAAGAAAATGCAAGAGTTTGTGAGCTTACCTCTAGATCTTGCTTGAAATGAAGAAGAAGATCAAAATAGAAACCAAGAACACTTGAACCTCCTCTTGAATCCCACGAAAATCACTTGATATTGAAGGATTTGATGATGAACTTTGAAGATAATGCAAGATTAGAAATGGATCTAGTGTAGGAATCAAGAATAATGAAGTTTGGATGGTTGAAAATTGAAGAATTGGTGGTGGAAATGGTGGGAGGTGGTCTTGGGTTTGAGAGGGGAGGAGGAGAGGAATTGTGATCTGATTGTGTGCTAGGGTAAAATGAGAATCCCCCCCTATGGTCTCTTATTTTGGGTTTTATATGAGGTGCAAAATTAAGGGTATATAGGACATTGTGCTTTTGCCAACCATTGAGATTTGAGATAGAATTTGAATCAATGGCCAAGATTGCAATGCACATGGGTTAGGGACAAAGAGAAAACACAAATGAGTGAGGAATGGCTGGTGTCATATGAAATTGAAGAGTTTTTTGTACACAAAAATTGTTGAGGGCAATTAGGTCAATTTGCACATAGTTGTAGCCTAGGATTTGATCTACGCGATGGACCGCAGCCCCATGTGAGGTTCAACGGAATAGTTGTATCAGCCTAAGATACAGTGGACGCCGTGCATTGATCAGTATATCAGTTCCGGAGCTGATGACGATCCCCCCGGTCGCTCGAAAAGGCCAACAGGAAGCGTGCTCCTCAAAGCCACGTGCAAACTCGGATTCACCAAGAGTCCGTTTAAGGATTACAGGTTTTAGGCAGCCTGGGCAATTTACCGCTTTCTGCACGCCAAGTGCCCATTTACCGCTTTCTGCACGCCAAGTGCCCATTTACCGCTTTTCTGCACGCCAAGTGCCCGTTTACCGCTTTCTGCACGCCAAGTGCCCGTTTTACCCTTTTTTTGCCTCAGGTTTCTCTAGGTAGACAAAATTGATATAATTTCTGAATTCTTTATTTCTATTTTGCCTCGGAATATGTTTCGGCCAATTCATATTCCTTGTCAAAATCCAAATAAAGAGGGGCAGCTGTTATACCCCAATTTTGTCCGTCTTCTAGTTTTAGTCGTTTATTTTACTTAAATCGTGTTTTGAAGTCGCGTGATTACGAGAATTATCAGTGTGACGTCTCAGTTACTAATCCTAGCCAATTTCAATTACCCTGTTCAACTAAATAGAAATACCGTTGTTTTAAATAAGGCATGCACGCGAATGATCGGTCCTTTCGTGCATTCTTCAATTTAATCTTTGTATTTGGATTTAGTCGAACCTAATTGAGACTACCAAAGTCATTTTTCTCGCGATTGGGCTTGTCGTTTCAATTCGGGCCTAAGAATGCAATTCCAAGTTAATTTTTAGCGCTTTTAGTTAACAGGCCCATTTTTCTATTTTTGGGCCTCGTTTTAGCGTATTTGTTTAGTCTGGCCCGTTCTCGTCTTTGTATTTGGCCCGACTCCTTTTTCTTGTTATTAATCTTATTCTGTTTATATAATTTATTTAAGTAATATAATATCAAAAAAATGTCAAAAAAAATTCTATTTAATTTTATTTACAATTTAGGAGTGTCCAAGAGTCCAAAATGTCCAAAAAAATAGTAATAAAAAAATACTAAAAAAAATGTAAAAAAAAAGAAAATTAAATAATAAGAGTAGCATTAGCAGTCTCCTGGTCTGCTCCAAGCTTCAGCAGCTAACTTGGGCCAACAGCTCTCAACAGTCCAGATCTGCAAAAGAGTCAAGGCCCAGTCAAAACTAATTAATGCTAACCCTATTTTTTTTCAATATAAATAAATAGTCAATCCTAGGTCTAAGGACACGGGAAGACACAATCATACACAAAACAGACGGCAAGAATCACTAAAAAATAAAGATTAAGGTTTCACATGGAAACCCTGATCAACAAATACAAAATCTGAAACAAGTGGCCGTAAAACAGGAGCAGCGAAGGATAGAAGTATCAACGGTAGCGGTGCGCGAATTGAGAGCAATTTCAGAGGCTGGAACCGAGGTTGGTTGTTATTTATTTTTAGGAGAAACCAGTAAATAGGATTACGTCTCTAAATCAAAAAAATCGAATTGAGATCTGTCTATGTTACCTTCATGTGTTTTTTTTATGTTTTGTTATTTTTTGTCCATGATATGGAACATGCCCTGAATTTTTGATTTGCATGGTTGAACCTGTAATAATTTAAGTTTGAAGATATGTTTTAAACTTAATGATGAGTTTCTGTGACTTTCATCTGTTTCGAGGTTGCCAAACGATAGAGCTGCCCAACTAAGTTGGGTTATAAGTTAGCGAAATATTTTACATGATAATTTCCCTTCCATGAATCTTACTAAATTTACATGACGGAGGAGGTAATCTTAAAATGAATCTGTCTTTTAGAAAATTACAAACAAGAAAGATGGAAAATAGGAATAGCAACAAGAACAGAGGAAGGGGAACCGAAATAAAATCAAAGAAGAAAATAAAAACTAGGAGGTGGAAACCACCACCACCAGCGCCGGCGACGACGCCGGTATCCTCCCCAGTTTTCTTCGCGGCCCCCTTCGCGTCCTCCTTCTCCTTCTCTCGTCCTTCTTCCCTCTCTCTCCGTCCAGCCGTCGTCCCTGCAACCACCATCTCCGGTCGTCTTCTCCGGCGAAGCTCCGCGAACCACCCACTGTCGCGTCCCCTTTCGTTTTCGTCGCAACAACCGAGCTCCTCCACCCAAACCGAGCTACCTCCACCTGAAACCACCATCGTGAGCCACCCCTCACCCCGTCGAACCGCCCGGCTGCAGAACCCCCTTCACCGCTACAACAGACGACGCCGGCCAAGGGACGGCCGGACGTCGTCGTCCCCTCTCTCACCTCAGGCCGATCGGTTCTCTCTCTCTCTCTCCCTGAATCCCTTTCCTTTCTCTCTCGCCGGATTCCTCGCCGGATCCCTCGCCGGATCCCTTGCTGGATTCGCTCTCTCTCTCTCTTAAAAAAGGGAGCTGCGGCGCAGCCATGAAAGAAAAGGGGGAAGACTGAAATGTTTTAGGTTTTTTTAATTTAGGGTTTCCTTTTATAGTGTCTCCATTTATTTTATTTTAATTTTCTTTTTAATATTCAGATTTATAATCACACCCCACGGATTAACACACACACCCTCCCTCACTTAAGCCCAGTTTCGCATACTGGGCCCTCCAATGCGAACTGGGCTTCCTTTTTACACCACCTATTAATTATACAACCCCTTGCTGCTAATAACACCCTATTTTACCATTTCACCTCCCTTCTCGTTTTTTTCAATTTAATTTAAATCTCTTCAAGACAAAATATTTTCTCATAAATTAAAAACTTTGTTAATAGTCTTGTGGAGCCTTTGCTTGCATGATTATTAACAACGAGGTACTAGTGGTGATCACTTGGAGCCTTTGCTCAATTGATCATCATGAATGCCTAATTTTCCTAAAGATTTTCACTAAGTTAAAAACTTTGTTAAATAGTCTTGTGAAGCCTTTGCTTGCATGATTACTAACAATGAGGTACTAGTGGTGATCACTTGGAGCCTTTGCTCAATTGATCATCATAAATGCCTAATTTTCACAATTAAACAAGATAAAAAATAAATAAATAATAAAATAACAAAAACCGTTTTCCAAACCAGAAGAACTACGTAGCTTTGAATTCTCCATTGCACCAGGAGATACGTAGGAGCGGGTCACATCCCGTCAAGCATAACAAATAAAAATCATTTTCACAATAAGTTTTCAACAATTATTTTCAAAAGAACCTAGAACTACGTCGCCTTTGATTCTCCACCCGGAGATACGTAGGAGCAGGGCCACGCCCCTGTCAAGCGCAAAAATAAATAATTTCTAAATAAAAAATACAAACACATCTCTTTCAAAAATCAAAAATCTTGTTTTCAAAGTAGGGGATTAAGTCGGTCGTACGGCCGGGTTAATCATTGTTTTAGGATAAGTGAACTGTGGTCCTTCAGAGCCCCAGCGCTCCTTCAGCCCCCAGCGGCCCTTCAGACCCCCAGTGGTCCTTCAACACAGATCACACAATCCTAAAACCCCTATATTAAAAAACACCAAACACACGAACATTTTCCTACACAAGAACTACGTAGCTTTGAATTCTCCATCGCACCGGGAGATACGTAGGAGCGGGCCACGTCCCGTCAAGCACTTTTTTCTAAAAACCCTCTTTTCCTCCTTTCTCACCAAAAATAAAAAAATTCTATTAAGTTCTTTAATTCATTGTCAGTAAGAATCACAGAGGCAAATTAGGTATTTTTCAAGTCAACCTTTAAAAACCACACACTTAATTAAAGGTTCCCTCTCAGTAGAGAGGACGTGTGAGGTGCTAACACCTTCCCCTGCGCGTAACCGACCCCCGAACCCAAAACTCTCAGTTTCGCAAGGCCAATCGCTTTCCAAAAAGGTTTTCCTAATATTTTCCTTAATAAATATTGGTGGCGGCTTCATTGTCTTAAGAAAAGTTGTGAACGAGGAAGGTTCTCCCTCGGGGACTTTTTCGGGCGCAACAGGTTGCAGCTCCAATAATTTGGAGGCGAAACCGATAGTCCGATGAAATCAATCAATAGTCACATGGTTGGCAGACATCCAGCACATACCTAGGACAATGTCCATACCCTTCATAGGTAAACAAATAAAGTCCACCACAAAATTTCTGTCTCCGATGGTTAGAAGACAGTTTTCACACAAAGATTGGGTCTGAATACTACCCTCAGCAGCAGTTTTAATGGAGATTGGTTGAGGCAACGGAGTTAAAGCCAATCCCAACCGATCGACACAAACTTGAGATATAAAACAATGAGTCGCACCCGAATCATATAAAATACTAACGGAGTTATAGAAAGAAGATCTCATACCCCTTAGCAAATTGTCTGAAGGTCTGACATTCTGAGCGTCCAAAGTGTAGACTCTCCCATGAGTTGTAGTAGCATGGTTATCTTCCTTCCTCTTCTTCTCAGGGCAGCCAGATGCATAATGACCTTCTTTCTTACAGTAATAGCAATGGTTTGACCCAAGTTGACACTTGCCTTGGTGATACCTCCCGCACTTGGAACACATACTGAACCTTGGGGAATTAGATGATTGAACTTGCTTCCCTTTGTTTGCGTTGTGCCTGGGACCCATCTGAGAATTAGATGATCCAACATTCTTCCTATTCTGACTAAACGCCTTTCGACTTACATACAGTCTCTTCAAGTCGCTCTCAACAATATGAGCCTGTTGTACCATAGATGCATAGCTGATACACGCGAAAGAACTTAGACTCTGTGCAATGTCTTCTCTCAGTCCATACTTGTACCTGTCAGTCTTCCACTTGTCATTGGGAGCATACCCAGCCAAACCGAAGAATTGGTACAGCTCTTCAAATTTGGCCGTGTATTGGCCCACAGTTAAGCTTCCTTGTGTGAGAGCTAAGAATTCATCCTCCTTGTCAAACTTCATAGCAGTTGGAAAGAATTGCTCCTGAAATGTTTTCCTGAAATTCTCCCATGTCTGGGGAGTTCCCATAATTTCCATCATGGCTTTGGCATTAGTCCACCAGTTGTTGGCTTTTCCCTTCATCATATGGGATGCCAATCTCAGCTTATCCTCATCAGTAACTTGCATTGTAAGGAAAATCTTTTCAATGTCGTCCAGCCAATTCTGGGCTTCCATGACACCAGGTCCTCCTCTGAACTCAGAGGGTTTCATCTTCAGGAATTCAGAGCAGATTTGCCTTGGGTTAACTTGAGGCTCGGGAGCTTGCTGAGGCGGAGCTTGAGCATTTTGTAGCAGCATGTCTTCCATCATCTTTTGCTGCCTTTCAATCACATTCTACATCCAAGCAGAATGCGGATCGATTGGTGGATTGTTCCTTGATCCTCCTGCCATAATTCTGCAAACGATACACCAAATATTAAGTTGATCAGTCTCAATGTCTCTTAGCATCATAAGAAGCATTATAGCAGAATTACTCAAGGGACAACCAACCCTAAAACTAATCTAAGCCCGACTAGGTCGAACTGCTCTGATACCATAATGTAACACCCCGATATTTCTAGCTTGTAGAAATACCAAAATGTACCACTTGGCATACATCAGAGTAACTTCCTGTCATTGAATATTGAACACAACTAAAAACTTGGATAAATAATTATCAAACGGTTCCATGAACCTCATTAGACTTAACATAAAGTACTTAAGTCTCATGACTTAAAACTTCTACAACCTGGTGTTCAATATTTAAAACATGAGTAGCGGAAACGATTTACAACTCTTACTAATAATAGTTATAAAATCGAAACTACAAAGATAACAAAGGGACAAAAACCTAAACATAAACTGAATCTTCGGCAACTCCATGAATCACACCGGCTAACCGTGTTTCTTCGCCTTTGCTTTTCCCCATTTCTCTGTAAAAACCACAATAATAAAGGGTGAGATAAACATTATCTCAGTGAGTCCTATCGAGACCCCTTACTAACTCTAGCGGTTCATTATGCTTTATTCTTTGAACTCGTAGCCTAATAAGCGACTACGTGGACATATTTTCTTCTAACCCGTAGGGAAAGTAACTTTTAGGGAAAGTAACTTGACTTGTTGTTACATGAATTGAGGATTTACATAACTTGCATGGACTTATAGTCCTTTATCTTAACATAATTTGTGTAGAATTGCATATACTAATGTACGATTTTTTCGTAGCTTTCATAACTTCAGATAATTTCATCTAAAGCATACTCAATTTCATGACATTCATGTATTACAATCATTGGACAACATTGGGGAAATGATTAGAAGGAACATGGAATCATTTGGAATGGACTAAAGTGCATTTTGAAAAGGGGTAACAGAAGCTTACGCACGGTTCGTGCTTAGTAGGTGCACGACCCGTGCGTGTTTTAAAAACTTTGGCACGCAGAAATAGAACAGAGCGCAAGGTCGTGCACTAAGGCGCACGACCCGGGCGGGTTTTAAAAATGTTTTGCGTAGGACGCACACGACCCGTGCGCAGGGGCGCACGGTCCGTGCTTTAGCATAAGTATCCAGAAAATACTGTTTTCGTAAATTTTTTTCCATTCCGTTTTGATTCCAAAATTCATTCCGATCGATGTCCTAACACAACAAACAGTATTCCAGTCCAGAATAACAATCAATACTTCAATCAATTCAAACAATCACAGTATCATTCAATTATACCCAAGTTATCGTTAAAAACATAATTTTGTAAAAACGGTTTTTGACTCGATTCCTTTTGAAACAAAACGCGAGGCACCTTGGTTCAGAAACGTGCAAACTCAGTATCGAAAACATCCCTAAGCGAGTATAGAACTCACCTCTTGCGATGAAAATCGCACACAACAACGACGACAACTAGACTTCGACGAACGAAAACCGAAATCTCACGAACCGGCTCCGTATCTTCCAACACTCCTCCAACTCGAACCAAGCCACCCAAAGTAGCCCAACAACTGAACTTCACCCCCAATCTTTCCTATAACCCTCCAATTTACTGAAATGCAGTAGGAATCAACTCTTGGAACCTCCTTTGAGCTCACAAGAACAAGAATGCAAAGATGAACTCACTACTTCCTTCTCCACCCATGAAACTCGAAATCAAGGTGATGATAGAGGAAGATGACTAAGCTTGAATCTTAGTATGAAATTAGTATCAATGGAAAGAGAAGAACAAATGAGGAAGAATGGTGGTAAAATGTTGGACATGCATGAAGAAATGGAGAAGATGCTCCCCCTTTTTCTTCCTCTCTTCCTCTCGCGACTCTCTCCCCTCTCCCTCTCTTCTATTTTTCTGTTTTACTTCTCTTGAGTTCAGCCACATGTGTGTGTGTGTGTGTTTTATCTGAAAGTGAGTGAGGGTTTAAGTGAGTTTCAGCTGGGGGTGTTTTGAAATAAAGGAACAGTTTTGCCCCCTATGCTCTAATTGCACCCTATTATTTCTAAACACCACCCTTTGTGACTTACTTAATCAACCATCAATTTATCATCAAGACACACATACATACATCACTGGCAATTAAATTAACCATGAGATATAATCAATTATGCCTAATTATTCAAATTAGCTAATTAATTATCTTATAACTTTCTTGCTAATTTCAATAAATGAAATTAGCTAAATTGGGGATGTTACACAGTGGATCATTTTCTTTGTTTTATTTAATTTTGTCATTTTTCTCACAAGAAGAAAAGAAAAAAAAAAGAATTATTAAGTAACATCATTATGCCCAGAAAATATAGCATTCATGCATCATTTAGCTCTTACTATCATACTAGTTCAAAGACATGTTTATCCGTGCATGCATTATTTTCTGGATAAAAAGAAAAAACAATTTTGGTGACACCGAATTAAAGTTGTTGAAACACAGTGAATTTAAGTTTCCATCAACTAACCAATTTTAAAAGTATTAAAGTAATCAAATGTCATTAAACTTCTGGTGACATGAGTTTAAGTTGCTGAAACACCGTGAATAGCATCCAATGGTAGAAGAAAAAACATAACAAATCTACATATATTATAGGCTTAAATATGTTTTAGGCCCCTGTAAATATAAGGTGTTTTGGTTTAAGCCCCTGCAATTTTTTTTTTGTTAAAAGCCCTTACAAAATGAAATATTTTGTTATAAGCCCTTCTCAACATATCCAGCAATCATAGCATTCCATGTATAGGCTAACATTTTAGTCATAGAAGGGCTTATAACAAAATATTTCATTTTGCAAGGGCTTTTAACAAAAAAAAATTTTTGCAAGGGCTTAAACCAAAATACCCTATATTTACAGGGGCCTAAAACATATTTAAGCCTATATTATACTACAAATATAAGCTATCCAACTTGATACAAGTTAACAGTTGCAATGGATTGACAAGATTGACCATATAAAATCGATACCACAACTCCAACTTTCCATGTATGATTCATAATCAAACAAAACCTCTTAGGAATAACCAAAATGATGTTCCACCTGCAACAAAAAGCTGACCTGATCACCTAGTGTATATTTGTGCAGAAATCAACTTCAATATAATAAAAACACATACAAGCAAATTTATCAACTTCAATATAATAAAAACAGATGCAAGAAAATTTACATTTGTAGACATCTCCAAATTTTAACATTTGACACAATTTAGGGTTAAAATGATAAAAGCACCACTAAAAGATAAAAACTGTCAGATTTTTCGCAGCTTAAAAAAAAAGAAAACCTGCCCAGCATTGACGCGCTGCCCGACATTGTGACAGTTTTTATTTTTATTTTTTGTTAATTTTTTTTAAAAATAGTTTTTTTTTAAAAAAACTGACTTTATTTATTAAATTTTTATTTTTTTTCTGACGGAATATTTTCCCTTTTTTAATTTAAAAATAGTTTTTTTAAAAAACTGATTTTTTTAACATTTTTTTTAAAAACTGTTTTTTTTAATTTTTTTTAAAACCAGTTTTTTTTACCAAAAAACCTGTTTTCTTATAAAACCTTTTTTTATAATTTTAAAATATGATTTAAATAATATTTAAAAAACTGTTTTTTTTTTCAATTTTTTATTCCTGAAGGAATTTCTTTTTATTTTTTTTAATTTAAAAAATCGTTTTTTTATAAAACTGATTTTTAACTTTTTTTTTTAAAAAACCTTTTTTTTAAACTTTTTTTAAAACCTGTTTTTTTTAAAAGTCTTTTTTCATAATTTTAAAATATGATTTAATTAATATTTTAAAAACTTTTTTTTTTTTAAATTTTAAAATCTGTTTTTTTTAAAAAAGTCTTTTTTCATTATTTTTTTGAGTTTTTTGGTCAAAAACATTAAAAAAAATCTGTTTGTCACTATTTTTAAAAAAAAGTTTCCTTTTTTTTTATAAAAAAATCATACTATAAATCAAAATCAATTAGTCACCATTTTATAATCTACTTAAACTACTAAAATTAATAATTTTTTTAACAATGGTAAAATTAATCATTTTAACCACTATCATTTGTCTAAAAAAACCGTACCTTTAAGAAAAGTTTAAAAATTAACTTTTTGTATAAAAAAATAAATTATTAAATTATTAAATTAATATTATACTACAAAATTAAATAATCTAAAATTTACAATTTACTATAATCTCTCTATTAAAATCATTGAATTTAACCACTAAGAATTGTAAAAAAACTTTAACCCCTACCAAAAATTACAATTGGAGTGGCAACAGGAGACTGACAATGGGAGCTGCAACGGGAGCTGCAACGGGAGTGGCAACGAACCGGAGTGGCAACGAGAGAGGTAACGAGAGCGCCAACGGGAGGGTCAACGAGGATGCAAACGGGAGGGTCAACGAGAATACATATTTTATCTCTAATGTCAAAATACATTATTATGGATCAATGTAATTCTGATTGTCAAAAAACCTCATACCACTAGGAAAAGTTCCAAAATTATTTTTCCTAAAAAAATAAATAATTAAATCTCATTTTCTTTTTCTCGTGCGCCGCACAGGAGCGCCAACGAGAGCAGCAACCACAGCGCCAACGTGAGCGCCAACGGGGGTGCATATTTTATATTAAATCTCATTTTCTCTATATTTTTATTTTCTTTTTCTTTTATTAAATTTTGCAACTTTCAAACGAGAGACTGGCAATGTGAGCTGTAACGGGAGTGGCAATGAGAGAGGTAACGAGAGCGCCAATGGGAGGGCCAACGAGGATGCAAACATGAGGGTCAACGGGGATGCATATTTTACCTCTAATGTCCAAATACATTACTATGGATCAATGTAATTATGATTGTCAATCTCCTATAATTTCTTCGACTCAATATAATTTTCATTTGTATGTTATATGACATAATACCTATCTCTTTCCACTTTGAATTTCAAATCATACAATTTGGACATTGTTCACAACTTATGATTATCTTCCAAATTACTATTATGACTTATGGCAATACACCGACCATATAGTATCACTCATGCGTATGCACGGGTAAAAAACTAGTGAAGATAAATAAATTTAGGAATCATTAAATTAGTAAAAGAAAACTCAGTTCACCCTTACAGAAATGAAGGCAAACTTCTGGAAAAAATAAAGATTTAACCTCTCTTCGTTTATGGAAAAAAATAAATACATTATTATGGATTAAATTACTAATTTGAACAACATTAATTTTTCTTCTGAGATATCATGATAACTTCACTTTGTGTTTACAGTAAAATGGAAACAATAGGTGCTTCTTATTTTCTAGAGTTTCAATTTCTCTTACCAAACAAACACAAAGAAATGCCGTAGGTACAACAAATGGGGAAATTGGTTAATAGAAAAGAAGATAGGCCAAAAAGTTTATGAACTTATGGAATTAAGTTTCCCAAATCAATCAAATGGAAGTCATTCTTTGAGAGCTTACACTACAAAGGCGGGCGTCTGGAGTATTGGTGTAATTGCAGATATGTTATTAGGGTTTTTTTTACCCCGTCTCTCCTATACCCCCAATTAACGCAAACAGATAAAAATACCCTTTGGAACACTTTAATACCGAAATTTTTCCTCATTTACACATATTTCTGGAAAAACTAGGTTTTTCACCTTAAACTTTCCGGAAACATGGGTATTTCCAGAAGGCAATTGTTTTCAACTTTTCCGGAAACACCCCGTAGAAGGTAAATGTGGAAGGAAAAAATTTTGGATTTCTGGAAACACCTCAAAACGGATTGACTTCCGGAAATACCCCGTTTTGAGGTGTTTCTGGAAATCCAAAAAAATTTCCTTCCGCATTTACCTGTATTTCCGTTTTTTTTTTAAATTTTGTTTTTAAATGTTTTTTTTTTTGCTTTTTCAGCGGTG
Organism: Astragalus membranaceus; assembly: GCA_039519185.1. Classification (NCBI taxonomy): domain Eukaryota; kingdom Viridiplantae; phylum Streptophyta; class Magnoliopsida; order Fabales; family Fabaceae; genus Astragalus; species Astragalus membranaceus. The sequence goes on from CM076846.1 coordinate 10,516,562, forward strand.
AGACGTACAGGACGATTAGAACGAGTCTTTCGGAGCAACATTAGGAGATGCAGATCAAACTCCTCCTGCTCCTAGCACCAGGACGAGGATTCGGCTGGTCACCAGGCGGGCTGGTCACGCATCTGAGCGTTAGAGGCGTGTCCATGAGCACGAGCAGTAGGAGGCTGAGCCTGCTCAGCAGTATCATGAGCCTGAGCCTGCTCAGCAGTATGAGGAGGCTGGGGCATTTCAGCAGTATGAGGAGGCTGAGGCTGCTCAGCAAGTTTTGTTGCACCGTTTTCATGTCCATGTGGTCTCCAGGCTACAGTTGGGACAAGTAATACTTTTAATAATTAATTTAATTTTTTTACCAATAATTAATTATTTTTATTTAATATGTTTTAATTTATATTTTTTATTTTTATACAGGACCGTGGGAAGGTTAAGGTGGCATCCCATGGTTTGAAGATATCGAGGTTTCGACCTCAGCAGCACCACCCACATATACACAGATGGCTAGAGCAGGCCCGTCTGTTGGAGCTTGACATCACACCTCTCAACAACATCAACCACGAGCTGATATCGTCTTTTATGGAGATGTGGCATTCTGAGACCAGCTCATTCCACATGCCGTTCGGGGAGATGACGGTGACGTTGGACGACGTATCCGACAGACATTTTACAGCAGTGGTTGTTCTACGCTGGCCCAGCGCGGACTTTCAGGAACACTTCTAGACGGACAGCCGTGGCGGGTCTCTGCGAGGACGGTTACCTACCATGGTATTTGGAGGTGTCCATTCCCCGTCTGACTCCGCCTCCGCCTCCAGAGGATGATGTACCAGATCAGGAGGCAGCAGCTGAGGATATTGATCCACTGACCGCGGAGGATAGGATGGAGAGAGCAGCTGCACTTCTCCGAGATGCATGGTAGACGAAGGCATTCCACCTGCTGTATATGAGACCCTTTTGACTGCTTTAGGGCTTTTGACATTTGACCCTTAGTTGTATATTTTGTATATTTTGACGTATTTATTCTCTCGTAATGTATTGTTATCGTTTATCGTGATCGTAGTTTAGCGAGTTTCGTTATATATCGTTATTTATGGTAATAATTTATATTTTTTTTAAAAAAAATTAAAATACTTTCCGGAAATACACTACAAAAAAAACGTCATTTAGTGACCGATTTTTCGGTCACTATACCGGAAAAATCGGTCACTACACAGTTTAGTGACTGAATTTGCGACCCAAAAAAATCGGTCGCTATATCACTGGTCGCTAATTGTAGCGACCGATTTAGTGACCGATTTATAGCGACCGATTTAGTGACCGATTTTGGCGACCGATTTAGTGACTGATTTATAGCGACCGATTTAGTGACCGATTGTTGTGACCGATTTAGAGACCGATTTTGGCGATCGATTTAGTGACCGATTTAGTGACTGATTTTAGTGACCGGTTTAGTGACTGATTTTAGTGACCGATTTAGTGACTGATTTTAGCGACCGATTTAGTGACCGATTTTGTGACTGAATGCAACAACTGCTTTAGCAACCAATTTAGTGACTGAATATAGTACATAATTAGTGTCCAATTTAGAGATTGAAAGTTGTCTAGAGACCATATTGTATGACCAAATTTATCAGATATTTTATTTTTTTTACTCACTAATTCGATCTCCAACATATCGAATTCAACTTAATGAACAAAATGATTATATTGCAACTTTTTTTACTTACTAATTTAATTTCTAACATATAGATGGTTAATATATATTTTTATACTTGATTGATTCATGCCAAATTATTTGCACAATAACAACACTTCATTGTATTAAAAACATAATGTACTTAATAAAAAAACATAACAGTAATTTGAGTTTGTAATTAGTTTTTAAATCATAACAAACAACATCAAATGTTTAACTCTCTTCATCACTTTGTCCCTCTGAATCAGACTCTTCATCATCTTCGTCATCCAACTCTTCATTAAATGGAAACTCTTGAGAGTTCATCATTTCCATCAATTGTTTTATCATCTTGTTATTTTGCTCACTGTGATAGAATATAGTCCATAGTCATACATCGTTCCTTTATTTACTCCAACTATATCACGCCACGCGTCAAACTGACTTGGTGGAGTAGCTCCTTGCAAAGATGAGTGTGTAAAGTTGCTCTGTTACTTTTAAACCTGCTAAATGAAATAATAAGCAAGAGTATTCCAAAAAGTGCAAATTGCTAAACCTTCGTCACCATTAAAAATAAAAACTCGAGTGAGATGTGGTGATAAAGCCACTCGAGGGTCCATACTCAAATGCTTATAAGTATTGGAATGAAGACAAAGAAAGGGGAGCTTTACCATATTAGCTCTATGTTGAGATGTGGTGATAAAGCCACAAGTGTGAAGCGACATTCCAAAACCTCCACAATCAGATGCTCGATTTTTTTTGCTTGGATGCTGGTACAACAATCCTAATTCTATCATTTCTGCATAACTAAAGGATTCTATCCCAATTCTGTCAGTTCTACATAACTGGAGAATTCTTGAAAATTTCTATCCGCCTGCTCACCACTCTAAGACCCTGATTAACTCTGCTACTAATCCTCTTTAGCTTCTTCTGCAGTTTCTCTGGCTTTTCTCATATTGAAAGCTATATCCAAGTCACCTCAGTAATCTGTTATAGTGATAATTCATCCCATCTACAATTTTACTTTACCTCGATCTTTGCCTGCCATCTACAATTAATACAAAATCAATAGCTTGAATTGTTATTAGAATAATTAAAATTAGAAATATATTATGAATGCAACATATAACTTCATTCACTCCAGAGGAGAAGAATTCCAACAAGAGATAGCCATTAATAACTTACACCAGAGCATCTACAAGCCAAGAAATAACCTGTATCCATAAAATAAAAGATCCAAAAAAGAAAACAATGCAAGGATAATCCAGAAAAGTGGCACAATGCCCTGTTTTCATAAAAACACCTCAATAATCTACTAGTTCTCTAACACACAACTCAATTATAAATCACAGTCTTTCCTACATGAATCATAGAACTCATGATCGATATGACACTTAATAAATAAAAAAAGGATAACAAAATTACATAATATTGTATCAAGTACTTGGAATGACCGGAGGAAATAAAATATCAAAACCTCTTAACAAGGCACTAACCACAACCAGTTAGAGAAATGAAGATCTTCCAATAAACATTACTTTTCTCTTGATCCATTATTAGTCACAAAAAAAAGCACAAGTCTATGTACATTATGCAAGTACATGATGCAAGCAACACATATTTTACTTAAAACAAAGTAGACATTGAAGTACTATAAAGAGACTAACCTGTGATCCCACAAATTTGTTTAGTTGAAGCAATATAGAACACCTGCACAACTAAATCAAAAAAAAAAAATTACTGGCCAAGCCTCAATGGGATATTTGATTAAAATGAATTTGAAACAGCCCAGGATATTTTTAGAGTAAAATGAATTTGAAACTATTGTAGAGATAAATTAGCCTCATTGGAAATAAACTACCCTAGAGTAATAAGGGGGGAGATGAAACTGTTCCTGGTTAAAATCATAATCAATGAACAGAAACAATGATCCCAGCACATTATAAAGATAACCACTTTTTCCTTTCCAAAATACAGTCACCTGGATCTAAGTAACTTAGACACGGGAATTTCCATAATATTTCAATTATAAAAGAGAAAAGAATAGTTCGGAGATCTTAATCTACCGAGACTGTATAAGAGATATGATTAGAGTTAAAATAATCATTAACCACTTTCACAAGTATTGCCATTTTAATTAAAAAAAATCCTATGAAGCAGCAAGGGGGGAGGTTTCTGCTTGTTCTCTTTGACGGTGAAGGGGAAATTTGGCAACCACAAAGACAAAATTATTCAGAATTTTCCCATATCAAATAGATATTTAGCCACTCAGAAACTTCAAATACTAAATTCTTGTGAACCCAAGATGAGCAACCACTTCAAGAATCTATAAGTAACTCGTGTCTTGCTAAACATTAACATTTTCATTCATAAAGTTAACTTGAGCTTCTAAAATGCAAGGTTATGAGGCTAAAATTAAAAACAATAAGTAGCAACCCCCTCCCCCCAAAACACAGTTATGACTTTGAATTGTAACTTACCATATTATATCCAAAAAACAGGTCTACAAAAACATGCACATATTCTCTTTTAAAACCATATATCTGTAATGTTATAATACTCGATTTAGTCATTATATTATTATAATAACAATCAACTTAAAACAGAGTCAACCTCAAACATTAACCCTAACCATATAATTTTCCAATAGAACCATCAATTTTCTTCCAGTTGACAAATATAGAAAATCATTAAGATAAGCACAGAAAGAACTGATATATTAATCGAATTTCATAAACCAGAAACATTAACAGCAAGAGATCACGTTTAGGTTGGAGCACAAGAACTAACCTGAACCAAAACAGTGTTCTGCTAGCCGAGCACAAGAACGGAGCTCTGAGGATGACGGGAAGAGGAGAACCAGCGCGCAGATCGCTTGTTTGAGGGAAACCAGGAAGTGATTCGCGGGGGCTCTGAAAATTACAAGAAGCGATTCATGATTGTGAAATAGGGTTTTTGTGAAAGAAGTGTTGCTAGTGCGTTCTCTCTCCTCTCTGGAATACTGGAAGCAATAGGAATCTAAAACTGAGATTGTAATTACCTGTAGTGAGAGATGCGACAAAAGGCGTGAGAGCGGTGGTGTAGTGCTAGACACGGCGTGCAGAGCGACTTTGCAGGGAAGGACGTGGAGCACCGAGCGAGAGCGACGTTGCAGGGCGTGGAGTGGCGAGCGAGAGTGACGCGAAGCGTGGAAGTGGTTTTGCTCTGAATGTGAAAGTGGTTTTGTGCAGAACAGGGAAGAATGGGTTTTGCTTTGAGCGTGGAAGTTAGGGTTTTGTGAGAAATCCTAGTTTTCTTTTCAGATAGTGGGAAGTTATTTTTATTCTCAAATTAACTTTTTTCTTTTATTTTTTTTTTGAGAAAAAAGAGGGAACAAACTTTTTCATTCTAAATAAACAAATGGTGGGAGTAAATTTTTATGTTAAAAGAAAGAGGGAGCGAAAATTTTTGGTGGGAGGTAAACTTGGTGACCGTTAATTCGGTCGCTAACTAGTGACCAAAAAAACAGTCGCTACTAGCAACTGAAAAATCAGTCTCTAACTTCAGCGACCAAAAAATCGGTCGCTAAACCAAAAGTACTTTATAACTTACAAGTTGGTCTCTAAATCGGTCGCTAAAGTGACCGATTACAATTAGTCTCTAAATCGGTCACTATCTAACGAATTTCTAGTAGTGATAGATCTAAATTCGGAATGCAAATTTTTAAGATTTCCGGAAATACCTCAAAAAGAGGTATTTTCAGAAGCCATTTTGCCTTCCGAAAATACCTCTTTTTGAGGTATTTCCGGAAATCTTAAAACTTTGCATTTCGAATTTAGACCTATTTCCGGAAATTTTCAAAAAACCATTTTTTTAAAGAAAAAAAGGGTATTTTGGGGATTTTTGGTAAAATGGGGGTACAAAAGAAAAAACCCATGTTATTATGTGGCACCCACCCAATTTGGGCATGGACTTCAGTATCTTTCGTGCCCCATTGAAAGTAGGGTTTTTTTTGTACCCCCATCATATCACTATATACCCCCACAGACCTTGTGAAAAGACGAAAATACCCTTAAATTTTTTACAAATTTACAAAACATTTACTATTTTTCAGTTGCATCCGTTTGACCAGAAAGTTTCCTGAGAGAATCGGATTTACCATTCAGATAGCTATTTCCGATTTGCCATCGAATTTACCATCGGATCTGCGTACATCCGATCTTCCTCAGAGTCAGCAGAAATAGTAAGTCAGATCTAGCTATATCCGATTTCCCCATCGTATCTACTTATATCCGATTTCGCATCGGATATAGCTAGATCCGATTTGTGTTTTATTTTTGTTTAAATTTTTTTTTTCCCCAGTGTCCAATAGGTATCGAGGGGAGTCCCTCGGCATATGCTCCCAGTACACGCACCCGCCACAGGATTGCGGGACATGCGTCTACCCGGCATAGCCGACAGCAGCAGTATCAGCAGGTGGAGGAGGCCCCAGACTATCACTATGAGGAGGGCCAGTAGGGGCACCCTCTTGGTGAGCATTCTATGTCTGAGGACCATTCTATGCCTGAGGATTACCAGCAGCAGTATCAGCAACAGCAGTACCAGGAGGATCAGTGTTATACCCCAATTTTGTCCGATCCTTTTTTTGCAATCATTTCTATCATTTATTTTGCGTGTCATAAGTCACAAATTCTATTGGCACGAGATAAGTTTTTCAGGCTCATTCGATGCTATCTCGTTTTAATTCGGGCCAACGCTTAATACTTTGTTCATTCGGGCCGAAATGCCTCTTTGCCTGATTGGGCCCATACTCGCGTAGTTGGTTTGTATGTCTACGATTCGCGCCTGTCTAGTAATATGGGCCTATGTGTTGCTATTGGACCTATGTTAGTAATTTGTTTAGATTGGACCTGATTTTAAAAAATTGTTCTAATTGGGCCTTATTTTAGTCATTTGTCTAATTGGGCCTATGTTTAGTCTTTTGATTGGGCTTGGCCCAATTTAATCATTTTCTTCCATTTTGACCAAAAAACAATAAATCTGCCCACAGTCCAAAAAACAAATATATTTAAAAATCAATAAAAATTAATTTACAAAAAAATACAATAATCCAAAAAATCTAAAAATGCAGAAAATACAAAATAATCCAAAAAAATCCAAAAAAGTAGAAAACGAAATTACAAAAAATCAGCAGCTCTTTGGGCTTATTCTTGCTCTCCAAGGCTTCTCAATAAGCCTGATAACCTGAAACGGAAACAAAATCGTTAGTCATAAATTTTTGATTACGTTTCACACCTATAAAAATCAGCACAATGCGGACCCAAAAATCAGACAGAAAATACACCAGATTCAGAACCAAAAGGTTAGGGTTTTCACATTGAAACCCTAATCACAAAACATCGAGAAATTCTGAAACAAAGAAAGGCCGCAGCAGTAATAGGCAGTAGCAGCCAGCAAAAGGTGTCAGTAAAGAGCAATAACAAAAAAGTTCAGAGGCTGGGGTAAAAGGTTGGTTCCTTAAATAATTTTTTAGATATGCATGATGTTTCAGTTTGGCCAGTATAGGAAAATGTAACAATCTGATACCAATGTCAAAGCTGTCTATATGTAAATAAAAAATAAATCAAGCATAATCAGTGACCGTAAATAATTTAGAACGTAGAATTAGCAACCAATCTGAAGTAGGTTCGGTTCTGGGAAAGTTAGTGTTAGAAAATTTGAGATCTCATAATCAGTGATTAAAAAATGAAATCAGTGATCTTGGAAACAGTTTTGTTAGAAAATTGGGAAATCTATGAAATCTGTTTCTCTCAACAAAGATTTTGCAAACAATAACAGAGGCCACACAGAATCAGAAACCAGAAAAATATCAAAAACAAAAAACAAAGAATAGAGAAATAGAAGATAAAAAAGGTCGTCGCGTCGTTATCCCCGTCGCCGATGTCTGTCTCCTCCGTCAACAACATCCTTGGCACCGTGGCCATCCTCTTCGCACCATCCTTCTCTCTCCTGGCCGGAACCACCGTCTCCTCCTCCTCCTCCGTCAGACTCTCTCCATCATCACCGAAAGCAACTCCGTCGAAGCCTCTGTTTTCGTTGCCATCATCACCAGCCACGTTGTCTTCCCCTGACGCACTGGAGCCGGAAACGACATGAGTTCCGAAACAAGCATCGCACCACCTCTCCCCCCTTTCGTTCCCTCTCACCGTCGCTTCACCCCATCATAGACGGTCACCTCCTCCATCCCTCTCAGCCGCACTCTTCTCCTCTCACTCTGTAATCTCTTCCCTCTCTTTCTCCCTCTCCGCAAATCGCTCTCTCCGCAAATCTCTCTCTCCCACCAGAAAATTTCGCGTGTTGCCCTCTCTCTCTCTCCTTTGATGAAATGGCGCAGCTGCTGGAGAGTGGAAGGGAATTAGGTTTAGGGTAAAAATGAAGCGGGCTTTTATATCCCTCAGATTTTTGTTTTATTTTTTTTTATTTCAGTTTACTTCTCACACCCCTAGTGTTTCATTATTACAGCCTGCAAGCCCATCTTTTAAAACCCAGTCCAGTCCACAGAAACGAACTGGGCTCGTTATTTACACCACCCCTTTTCTAAATACAACTCCCTTTTGCAAACTGCACCCCATTTTACTATTTCAGCCTCTTTTTCGTTTTATTTACTTTCTTTTCAAGAAAACCATTACTTTTACAAAAACCTATAAAATACATAAATAATTTGGTTAATTTCCAAAAAATATAAATAGGGGACTAAGTCGACTGTACAGTCGGGTTAGTCTGCTTTTTAGGGCCACTAATGAACCGTTACGGATCATGTCCTAAAATCTCTATTTAAAACAAACAATTTCTAAATTAAAAACACATTTCTTTCCATAAATCAAATTTTTAAAATAGGGGATTAAGTCGGCCGTACGGCCGGGTTAGTCACCGTTTTAGGACGAATGAACCGTACGGATCAAGAGTCCTAAAACCCCTATTCAAATAAAATAAAACCACCACACATCAAACTATCTTCCAAGCTTCAAAAAACTTCATTTTCACAAATTGGGGGACCAAGCCGACTGTACAGTCGGGTTAGTCATCATTTTAGGACGAATGAACTGATCGCTCAGGATTCCTAAAATCCCTAAATAAAATACACCAACAAACAAAGTTTTCTACCAAGAACTACGTGTGATTTGATTCTCTACCAACAGATACGTAGGAGCAGAGGGCGGCCGACCTCTGTCAATTGCACTAATAAAAAACCTTTTTCAGTCTTCTCCTAAATAATCATTTTCTTAAATAAAATATCAATTTTATTCTTTCTTTTTAATTCACAATAAAAGGGTAAAAATAAATGTTTTCAAAATTAACTTTCGCTTCTACAACTAATTAGCAGGTAACCTTCCTTAGGAAGGATGTCGTGGGGTGCTAATACCTTCCCCACGCATAACTGACTCCCGAACCCTTATCTCCCTTATCCATTCCAAAAGGGTTTTTCTAATGTTTGCCCTTATAATTAAACTTTGGTGGCGGCTTCATTTTTGAACCTTCGAGGAATCCTCACCCGGATTTTTCGGTCGCTACAATCAGCCTCAGCAGGGGCATCACGGACAGTATGAGGAGCAACATCCTCTATTCACTGGGGTAGCATCTCATGTTTGTACCGTTATACTGGGAGACCTGGTAAGTTTAATTTATTTACGTAGCCTTCTTAGTTTAATTTATTTACATAGCCTTATTTTTGATACTTTTATAATACAGACATATGAGCGGAAATTGAAGGTTACCAACCATGGTAACAAGCTGGCTCAGAGACTGCTTGGGTTTTCCCAAAACCACCGGTTGTGGGCCTTTATCACAGGTTCCGGATTAGCCCCCCTCGTCTCGACCGGACATACAAAGGTGGACCATGAGCTGATGTCTGCTTTTCTTGAGAGGTGGCACTCAGACATCCTCATTTCACTTACCATTTGGTGAAATGATGATTACTTTGGATGATGTCTCCTGTTTGCTGCATCTACCCATTACGGGGAACCACTACATAGCTCCACCTACTTCTGTCACCACTGATCAGGCCATCCACCTAGCACATGTTTATCTAGGTGTGACTATGGAGGAGGCCGGGCTGGACTGTCGAGCTTCATCTGGCCCATATTACCGTTTTGAGTGGCTGCAGGAGATTGTTAGTAGAGGGTCCATAGAGAATGACATGCGTCCTGCTGTCAGGGCCTTTATCCTTCTGATCCTAAGCTGGTCCATCTTAACAAAGCGGACATACCCCCACTGATAGGTATATCTGCTTTTATATTTTAACAAATCGGATCTACCTCACTAAAGGTAGATCCGATTTTCCCCCACTAATTCTAATCGAATATACGTAAATCCGCCTCTTAGTTTTGTGAATCGGATCTACCTACCTTATATGTAGATCCGATTTAAGTCAATTTAATCAGGGGTATTTTCGTCTTAAAATTTCTTGTGGGAGTATATAGTGATATGATGGGGTAAAAAAAAACCCTTGAAAGTAAATCCAACTTTTAATGAACTTATTCGGTCTTCTCTATCAGATGGGGCAAACGGCGTTGATGTCGCAGAACTGAATCAAATAAATAGTTAGCCATCAAACCCAAAAATGGGAATGTCGATAGGGAATGTTGATTAACAATGGTTTTTTATGTATAAGTTGAGTTTAAGGTTAATTAGGGAAACTTTATACGAACGAATTTTATTTAAAAGTTCTTTTTTGGATATTTAGTTAGGCATTAAGAAGTTGAATTTTTGTTATTTGAGGGACTTTATGAAATTGATTTTTAGTTGGTTAGTGACGTGTGCTCAATGGGATTTTTAGTAGTTAAAGAGTTATAATTTTTGGTTTTAAAAGTAGCTAAGTGAGTTTTAAAATAAGGAGATGGAAATGAAATAAATATAGAACGAGGTGAACTCTATACATAGGAGAATGCAAAACTATCTTTCAACACAAACGTCCGACAAGTATTTTCAACTTAATTTTTTAATGTGAATTCTATAGATAGGAGAATGCAATTATCTTTCAACACAAACGTGAGAAACGCACTGACAAGTATTTTCAACTTAATTTTTTAATACCAATATCGGGTGAGTTGTTATTAAATGCAGTGTTTCTTACATTTCTTTTTTTTGACAAATTTCCTTACATTTCTAATTTCTTTGAAACTTCTTCGTACCAAACATTAATGTTCATAAATTAATTTCGTGACAAAATACGTAAATTGCATGTTAAGTAATTAATGTGTTTTTGGATATTTTAGGATTCTAAAAAAAATTTAATTATTCAAATACTTAAAGTTCATTTCTCAATAACTGGGATACACAAAAAAATGTTCCGTGAAAAAATATGTAAAGTGCGATGCTTATTAATTTATTTTGGACTACTTTAGGGTTTGAAAATATTTTAAGTACCACCCATCACAACAAGCCCTTTTTTCTCGCGCTTCAGAAAACCATAACAAGTTCTCAACAGGAAAGTAGTTAAAAAAAAAGGGAAGAGTTGAATGTTGCAAACAAAAATATGAAGAAGATTAAAACTGAAGATTAAAATGTTAAGCATGTAAAAAATTCATATCAGAAAAAAAAGGCTTAATTACAGTTTTGGTCCCTCTATTATGACCAACTAACGATTTTGGTCCCCAAAGTTTTAATTTGACGATTTTGATCCCCCTATTTTCCCAATTTGTAAAATCAAGGTCCCCCTCTTAATTTGGTCAAAATTAAAACTGACTTTGACCAAAAATCCTACGTGGCACTGTTCATCTCTCTCTCTCTCTCTCAGCACTATTCTCTCCTCTCTCCCACCGTAACCCCTCCCCTGCCCCCACCGTAACCCCTTCGCATCACCCCACCATAATCCCTTCGCATCTCCCCTCCCCCCACCGTAACCCTTCCCCTCCCCCTCCCCCCCTGCGAACTCTCCCTCTCTCTACGATCTCTCCCTCTCTGTGATCTCTCTCTCTGCGAACTCTCCCTCTCTGCGATCTCTCCCTCTCTCTCTGCGAACTCTCTGCTCTCTCTCTCTCTCTCTCTCTCTCTCTCTCTCTCTCTCTCTCTCTCTCTCTCTCTCTCTCTCTCTCTCTCTTTTTCCAGATCCGGTGAAGGGGGAAACGAGGGGGGTGCGAAGGGGTTCGGTGGATCTGGGTTTGGCGAGGGGGGTGGAGGGGTTCGGTGGATCTGGGTTTGGCGTTCTGGTTCGTGGTGGTGTTCACGAATAGTGGTGGCGTTCTGGGTTTGGCGAAGGGTGGTGGTGGTGTTCGCAGAACCAGAAAGGGAGAGGGTGGGGAAGGGGGAGGGGTTCGCAGAGGGGTGGGGGGGTTCGCGAAATAGTGAGGGGTGGGGGGGTTCGCGAATAGTGTTCACGGAGGGGTGGGTGGTGGCAGACAGAGGGGGTGGGTGGTGGCTGGGGTGAGGGAGGGGGTCACGGTGGGGGAATGGTTCAGGAGGGGGGAGGGGTTCACGGTGGGGGGAGGGGAGAGGGATGATGAACAGTTTTTTTTTTTTTTAAAAAAGGAACAGTGCGCCTACGTGGACTGCCACGTAGGATAAGTCAGTCAAAATTGACTTTCAATTTTGACCAAATCTGAGGAGACCTTGATTTTACAAATTGGGAAAATAAATGGATCAAAATCGTCAAATTAAAACTTTGGGAACCAAAATCGTGAGTTGGTCATAATAGAGGGACCAAAACTGTAATTAAGCGCAAAAAAAACAAATAAAGGAGTTTAACCATCTAAAAAATAAAGATATCACCGACCAAGAAAGGGGGGAAACTAAAAACAATTACTACTTCCTAGATAAACAATTGACTGGATCAACGAGCCACTCAAAGAATAAGCAAGAAGGAGAATTTTGCCAGTCCTGAAACCGGTGCTAGGATAAAGATAGAATCTTGTCAAGAGATCTCCCAAAATTTGATACCCCTCCAGAGAAAATACAAGACTTTCTCAAATCCCTGACATCCCAAAGAATTGTATGCAGATGACCATACAGCATAAAACGCACATCCTTATTGGTCTCCAAGGAGGATCCGACCACATCACCATACAAATCCTTCGCTGTTAGGCATTAAATCCAAACATTTTCACTGAAACCTTGTTTTTTCTGAAATGAAAAACGAATGAATGCATGCTTGAGTGCTCGTTAAGTCTCATTGTATCTTGAAAAGACTCTTCAATTTCACGACCAGCCTCCATTCGTCAATAGAAAGATCATCCTGTATCGATAATTTAATAGTGAAAATTTTAAGAAACAATTCAACAAATTACATAAATAGTTAAACAACTGATGCATATCATTAATAACTTACCGGATAATTAGTTTTGAGAATATCAATAGATTTCCTTGAAATATGGCTTACAAGTTCATCGTCAATCTCAAAATGCCTTCCATACATTTTTTGTTGCTCCTCAGAATTGCTGCCAGCAATCTGTAAATCAAGTGGGAACATAACAGTAAGACTGTATTTCTTGTTTCTCCCTCTTATACACCACTTTTATTCTTACCCTTTCTCAATAACCAAGTCTAATAACTAACCATATGCAAATCAGTGTAAATGGATCATGACTTTTCTATGAAGTGTAAAAAGGTTTTAGAATAAAACTATTGCTTCAAATTACATTTAAAAAAGATATTAATCATCTTTTCAACACCGGTCAATCAAAGGTATAAGCTTTCCCTTCTTGCTAAGTATAAATCAGGTTTTTAACCCATATCTCAAACTCCATTCTTTGGAGGATATAACTTTGTTAGTTAGAAGTTCGTTACATAAAATATAACTTTAATTGAAGCACATACCTTAATGGCTACTTTCTGCTCCTTTATCGCATAATCAACAGGTTTATGGTTGTTCTCTATGGAGGCAATGCGACCAATATCAATGAACTCTTTGGAAGGAATACAAATTGGAGTCCCAATCTGTGAAGTAGACAATATTAGATGCAGGATTAAGGAAACCAAACAATTTTTGTGCATTGCACACAATACAACATGACATGACCCTCATGAACACCATAACCCAAACAGTTATGGTCAGAAACTAGGAATCCAAATCAGTCTGAAAATTATGCTAACAGTAAAAAAGAAGCCAGAATTGAAGGGCGGTTATTGGATAGGATATAGTAGATTGAACCACTCTGCCAAAAAAAACATGTTCTAAAGAATCATTCAATGTGATAATATAGAAGAATTAGCTGATAAATTATATAGCATGACAATGAGGATCAAAGCACAATATTCATGTTGGGCGCATTTAGTTTGTTTCAACAAATCAATGACTTTCTTCAATGTGCCATGGAAAAAACATACAATTTTAATAGTGGAAAATCTTCTGCCAACTTAAAGACTCTATAATAATTACTACACCAGTTTTTTGAGTGGGCCATTTGCCAAATGCTACCAAAAAAGGTTTTTATTTACACAACATGCTGCTTACAAGGTGACAAATTAGTTTCAGCTCACTTTTCATGCTAATGAAGGTTCAAAGAAATACAATTGCTAATTCCTTTGTCAAACATAAATTGCTAATTCCTTTGTCAAACATAGATGCAGAACAAAAAATACAATTGCTTAACTTGGCTTAAGCAAAAGGAAAGACCGTTTAAGGCACATTAATTCTTGAAGGCACGTTTTCACCCTAAAATCACATTAGTTAACCGAAAATCATGTTAATTAGTAAAATAACGGCCAAATTTAGGGTAAAACTGAAATCCGGAAAAACAGCTGCTTTCACTGCTTCTTCAAATCCACTCTGCACACGCAAAAGCATCGCGGTGGGGTTGGAAACCGCCCCATTAAACCGCTTTTCGCCGCTATAGCGGCGCTATTTGCTACAGAGGAAGCTACATTGGAAAATATTATCTGAATTAAACAATAATACCTTTAAAATGCCTTCAAGGACATCAACTCCCAAGACAATCGGATCCTTCTTATTGATGATGCAATTTGGTAAGATTTTCAGAACGCATGGGAAGACTGCCTCGTCAATGTTGTCCATATAAGCCTTAAATTGGTCAAATAGATGATAAATGATGTCAGCGATGAAATTTGTAATGACTCACGATTTGTAAGCCTTCGAACGCTATTGCTGGGTTAACAGAGAAACAGAAGAACGAGATGGGCGATTTACAAAACGCCGTATCAGTTAAGTTCTCTGCTTTTTTTTTTTTTTTTTGATCAACAAGAACAGGCCTTCATATAAATGAAATTGGGCAAAGCCCAAACCTAACAAGAAACGACAGGGCGAGAAAAAAAACAGCTGGGCCAAAAACAAGAAGCCCAAACCATAATAAACGCAACATAAACGAAAAAAGCTCAGAAACAACCTAGATTTACAAAACCTAGAATCACGATGAGATGAGTTCCAAAAGAGAGAAACGAAACACCCATCGAACAAACACCCTAGAGTTCATCTACTACCCCAACACCCTGATATTTCAAAAGAATCCTGATGCAAAATCGATCTTAATAGAGGAGGAGGAGCTGAAACCCAATCAACTGGAAGATCTCTTGAAGACGCCAACTTCGCAAGACAATCAGCAGCTCTGTTTCCATTTCGATTCGTCCAAATGAAAGCACAAGAGGTAAAATTTGCCATAATAAGATGAACATCATTTACAATGACATTAATCTCACCAATTTTTCTTTTTTCATTGCAAGCATCAATCAAATTGAGAGAATCAGATTCAAGGACAACACAAGGACAATGAAGACTCGATGCAAGGATAGCAGCAGCACGGATAGCAAGAGCTTCAGCTACAAGAGGAGAAGAAGCAAATAAACTTGAGGTACTTCCTGCAATAACCACCCCCTTTTCATTTCTAGCTATAACACCTGAGAAGCCCTTTCCTGATCCCAAATCAAATTGGGCATCAGAGTTAAATTTAACCCAATTGTTGCAAGGAGGATTCCAGCATTTCACTGAACTCCTAGCACAATTAGTAGCAACATTGATGACCTGCTCCTTTGAAATATTTTCTAGCATAGCTGAACAGTTGAACTTGATTGAAAAAAGAGTGTCAAACGGATTAGGATGTTTCTGTTCAACCACCATTAAATTTCTAGCTTTCCATATGTACCATAAAGCTATCATAATAAAACTTAGCAAATTATCCTTATCAACTCCATTACACCAAGAAGCATCTAAGATTGCCTCAAACCACACCCCAAAATGTTTGATATTCAGGGTATTAGGAACATGGCATATTTGCAAACCAAACCATACAGGGGAAACCCAAGGACATAGAAATAGAATATGTTCAATAGTTTCATCAGAAGCTTTGCAGATAGGACACAAAGAGGAAGGAGCAATTCTTCTCTTAAATAAGTTATCTGCAGAACCTATAGCATTATGATGAAGCTTCCAAACAAACTGTTTAATCCTACCAGGAACATTAGCTCCCCATATTTGATTCCAAGATCTTTCAGAAAGAGTGAAAGAAGGAGAAGGGGTAGTGGAAGGGATAACCATAGCATTCCTCATAGCTTTGTAGCCAGTTTTAACACTATATTCACCATCTGTAGATAAAGGCCAATAAAGACTATCCTTTGTATTAAATAAGCTAATAGGGGTTAAAACAGCCTGAATAGAACTAACTGAAACAAGATTCCTCCTTAGAGAATCAACATTCCACACTTTTGAAGATTGATCAATTAGATCCTTAACCTTCAAAACTGTACAACCTTGATTAGCAGTAGCCATAAGACCAGAGCTAAGCCACCTATCCTTAGTAATACTGATATCATCACCTATACCAATATTCCACCTTCCATGCTTCTTCAAAAGGTCTCTTCCATGAAGTATACTCCTCCAAACCCATGAAATACCAACTTTCGGTTTAACATTCCAAAAATCCTCCTTATTGCAATAAATACCCCTCAACATAGTAGCCCAGTAATCATTAGGACATTGTAAGCACCTCTAGGCTTCTGTCCTCTGCAAACACAGCTGGTCTGACTCAGGGGTTAAAATTGGCCCCTAGAGCTCCTATTCTAACTCATATCTTTTTTGCAGATGATGCATTAGTTTTTGGAAAGGCTAATCTTGAGGAAATCTATCAAATAGTAGCAACCGAAAACGTTATGACGGAGTTAGGGCTAGTTGCTTGGGCCGTGAAGTATGAGCCAAAATTTTAGGTGATCACTTTTCCTGCACCCCTCCCTATTCACCCAACACCCCTTAACTCCAAATATTTCAAACCTACTCTTAATGAGAGGACGTGTTTACGTACGATTCGGTTGAGGTCAACTGAATATATTCGGCTAGGCACAACCGAACGTGTATTTTTTTGAGACACACTCTTTTTTATCTCTTTTACACTATTCGGTTGACCTCAACTGAAATATTTCAGTTGACATCAACCGAACGTGTATTATAAATAGATAGATCCTTTTAATTTAATTGGCAATGATGTAATATATATTAGTAGATGAGTTAATAATCACAAGTACTAATTTGGCTCAATGGTTAAGAGTTGTGAGTGTGAGTAAGGGGTCATGGGTTCAAGTCTCACTTTAGGCATTTTAAAGATTTATTTTGAATTAACAACACTGCCACGTGGCAGCCATCCATTGGTTGCTGACGTGGCACTGTTGACATAGGAGCTGACGTGGCACGTCAGTGCCACGTGTCACAGAGGCCCAATAATATGGTGACACGTGGCGCTGACGTAATCACTGTTAAGTTTTAACAGAAAATTTAACAGCAGGGGGTAACTGGAATTAAGCCTATATAATATAATATAATTTCATCGGTATTCATGCATAAAAATAAATACCTATGGTTAATCAATGATTTAGAGATTAATCATAAAATGATTTCAACCATAGAGTTTCCTTAACATAATATCTAGAATCTTAGAAAAGAAAAAAGACTTATATTGTACAGTGTGGCAAAGAAATGACACATATAAATAATAGAATAATATAAATAAATGAGTAATATATAACATTAATCTCAGTTGAAATAATTTTTTGTAAACTCGTTACTTTTACTACTGTTATCATTTGTTCCTTATTTTTCTTGTTGGAAATGCCACAGAAAGGCATAAGACCATTATTTTCGGGAACGGATTGCATGCCTTGAGGGCGCGCAAACCTTTATACCTTTACTTACTTTTTATCCGTTGGATCAATCTTGTGGTTGTAAATTTGACACGTGTCCGTGCTTTAAACAAAAAAAAACAAATGTGTTCGTTCCTGTTCCTCTCCTTTCCCGTTCCGTTCCTTTCCTTTCCTTTCCTGCTGAAAACAGAAACAGCAGCGTCGCCCCACGTTCTCCGCTGCACCGCTCCGTCGCGCCACCGCGCCGCCGCCCAGCCCCATTGTTCCGATTGCCACGGTTGTTGAGGTATGTTCATCTCTGAAACTGAAACTTTTCTCTCACACCACTTCTCTGAAACTGAAACTTTCACCTCTCTGAAACTGAATAATCATCTAAATACTTTCACCTCTCTGAAACTGAATCATCTATCTGTTGTAGTATTATTTAATGTATGAAATAGAATAAATATATGTATTAGTTTTAATGATAAGCATGTATGTTGATTCTGATGGTTTGATTTTGAAGGGCATATTAGAAACAGAGCATATATGGTTTGAAGCATATTACTGATTGTGCATATTACTGATTGTGCATATTACTAATTGTGCATATTACTAATCTGAAGCATATTACTATTACTATTCTGAAGCATATTACTATTACTAATTCTGAAGCTTTGGAAAGAGCAAGTGAACTTAATCTGAACATTTTTTATTCTTTGACTTATTAGGTTTTTTATTTGGGAATTGATCAAACATGACTTCTTCAAATGTTGATTGGAAGCCGATGATTGGAATGGAATTTAACGATATGGAGCAAGCTTACCAATTTTGGCTCACGTATAGTGCCCGTGTTGGATTTGGTGTTAGAAAACGCTATGCGAACAAGAGTAAAAAAGACGGTACTATATTGTCGTGTAGATTTGTTTGTTGCAAGGAAGGGCTGCGAAAAATGACGGATATTTTAGTTACCAAGCGAAGAGCAGAGACTAGAACTGATTGCAAAGCAAGGATTACGCTTTTACTAAAAAACGGAAAGTTTGTCATACATGAATTTATAGAGGATCACAACCACCCTCTACAACTTCCAGAGACAACACATATGCTTGCTTCGCACAGGAAAATAACTGAAGTCCAAGCACATGAAATTGATATGGCTGATGACTCTGGACTAAGACAGAAGTCGACATTTCAACTTATGAGCACTAATGCAGGGCATAGAGCTAATCTCGGATATCTACGGTTAGATGTAAAAAATTACCTCAATGCAAAGAGACAAAGAAGTATGTTGTACGGTGAGGCTGGATGTCTTTCGCAATATTTCCAGCAACAATTGTTGGATAATCCGTCTTTCTTCCATGCATACCAGATGGATATAGATGAACAAATTACAAATGTGTTTTGGTGTGATGCAAATATGATATTGGATTATGGGCATTTTGGCGACGTTATGTCATTTGATACTACGTATTGTACAAACCGTGCTAATAGGCCACTTGCTTTTTTTTCTGGTTTCAACCACTACAGGGGTTCGGTTATTTTTGGTGCTGCACTTATGTATGATGAGACAATTGAGTCCTTTAAATGGTTGTTTGAGACATTCTTACAAGCACACAACCAAACAAAACCAAAGACCGTCTTTACTGACCAAGCTCAAGCAATGGCTGTTGCTCTTGCTGAAGTGATGCCCGAGACTCGCCATGGTTTATGCACGTGGCACTTGTCGCAAAATGGAATTAAACACTTAGGAAACTTGATGAAGGGAGGAAGTTATCTTTTAAGAGACTTCAAGAGATGCATGTATGACATTGACGTTGTAGCAGATTTTGAGACAGCTTGGACCTCCTTGATAAAAGAATATAATGTTAGTGAAAATAAGTGGATCAAATCGGTTTATGCTATAAAAGAAAAATGGGCTTCGTGTTACATGAAAGAAGCATTCACTCTTGGCATGCGGAGTACACAACTTAGTGAAAGCTTGAATGCTCACTTCAAGTCTTGTATGAAACCAAATGTGGATATTATTCGATTCTTCAAACATTTTGAACAAATTGTTGATGAGAAGAGGGGAAATGAGCTGACTTGTGAGTATGAGTCTCTACATAAGCTTCCAATGTTAATCTCTGATATGTCACCAATACTAGTACAAATGGCAAAATTATACACACACACTGTCTTTGAGTTATTTCAGAATGAGTTTAAGATATTCTTGGGTTTATGCATATCAGAGAGAAATGAGTCTCAATCTTTATGTCAATATGTCATCACTATGGTAAACCACTCAAAATCTTGGATGGTATCGTTTGATCGTGTATCGGCCTCAATATCTTGTAATTGTAAAAAATTTGAGACATTTGGCATACTTTGTTCACATGCATTGAAAGTATTTGAAGCGAATGATGTCAAGGCAATTCCAGAGAAGTATATTTTAAGAAGGTGGACAAGAGAAGGCCGTTGTGGTGTTGTGCAAGATTTGAGGGGGAAAGAGGTCGAGGGAGATCCAAAACTATCTAGCACAAGGAGATTTAGACAAGTTGTTTTTAAGTTCATCAAAGTGGCAGCCGATGCTTCAATTTTTGAAGAACACCACAAGATTGTAGATGACGGTGTGGACGACATTTGTAAAAAAATAATGAAACTTCGCTTAAAAGTCAAAAGCAATGAGAGCCATGACAATGATAACCCAAAATCTTTGAGTAATGTTACTCAACCGAAGGGATTCAAACAACGGCGTGGCTTAATGGGTCGTACGCGAAAAAAGAGTTGGGTGGAGCTACAGTCGAAAAGAACAAAAAGATGTCCACCTAGAATGTCTCAGGTATACCAATCAATGTGTAGATCACTTGTTTTAATTTTACATGGATTATGACTTGTTTTAATTTTACATGGATTATGACTTGTTTTAATTTCCAATCATTGTTTTAGGATAAAGAACTAGCAAGTCAACTGCCTGATGGAGTATCTTGTTCCGCACCTCCAAGTTATAAACCCCCTCAGACACAAGAGGAACGAATTAGTTACACAGAACTTTTGATGGCACCTCTTAATGATACATGCACTACATTATTGTTGGATTGATCCATGATCTACACAAGAATATTTTGATTAACTGTAAATAGATGGGAAACAATGAATGGTGTAAATAGATGGGAAACAATGAATGGTGTAAATATTTTGGATGGTGATATTTTGATTAACTGTAATGTTCCTTTTGGTTCATATTTAGATGGGAAACAATGAATGGTGTAATTGATTAACTGTAATGTTCCTTTTGGTTCATATTTTGGATGGTGATATTTTGAACTTGAATGGTGTAAATAGATGGGAAACAATGAATGAGTTCTACTGTAATGTTCCTGTTGATTTTTTTGAATGAATGCTGATTTTTTTGAACAATGAATGCTGATTTTTTTGAACTGTAATGTTCCTATTGATTTTCAGAATAACAATGAATGCTGATTTTTTTGAACTGTAATGTTCATATTTTCAGAATAACAATGAATGCTGATTTTTTTGAATTGTATAGCAATTTCAGAATAGCATTTCAGAATAGCTATTCCATGATACAATATTGTCTGAATTTTTTTTCCAGTGGCCTAATACAATGAAATGCAAAAAATTTAACCAATTTGAGCATTGGTGAATCTTTTTTCATTTGGCCAATTTTGAGAGGGCATTTTCTTTGTTTGGGTAATGAAAAGCAGAGAAACCTAAAATTGATATGCCTTTTCTTAAATTATGTTTGTGTATCCTTTAAAAAAATTGTCTATTTTTATGAATCAAACACAACAAATATTCTTACAAAGACTTCTTTTCAAGTCAAATGTATTGTGATTCTCATATGACCATGCGTAGTACTAGTCCTACAAAAGAATATTTCAATTCGTTTATAACAGGCCACGAAGCTGTAATGTCCAAATGAAAAGAGATTCACCAATTACATGTATCTCAAAATTGGACATTACAGAATAGACATGTAATTGGTATTCCATGATACAGTATTGTCTGAATCTTTTTTCATTTGGCCAACCTTAAGAACCTGTAATGTCCATTTTGGATACCAATTACATGTCTCACAGGTTCAGGTTCATTTTGGATACCAATTCAGAATAGCATTTCAGAATAGCTATTCCATTTTGGATACCAATTCAGAATAGCATTTCCATTTTGGATACCAATTTCAGAATAGCATTTCCATTGAGCACAAATTGACACTGTATAATTGATACTGCATAATTGAGCACAAATTGATACTGTATAATTGATACTGCACAGGTTCAGGTTCAGAACACAATTTCAGGTTCAGAACACAATTAATTGATACTGTATAATTGATCAAAAATCAGCACACATTACTCTGCATTTACACTATCAAATTGATTACATTACTCTGCATAATTACATTACATTCCATATTCGCAAAAGAAATGCATAATTACATCAAGTTGAATAAGAAATAACAACTAGTATCTACAACTTGAATGAGAAATTTCATTCTTCAACTATCAGTATCTACAACTGTCAGGTGGATCATCTTCTTCGAATGCTGAAAATTGCAAATTCCATTCAGTCATCTTCAGCTTGCACTTCATCAGTCATCTTCAGCTTCTTCTCTTGTGTATTCAACATAGAGTTTATCAAAGTTGGCATAGGACAGACCTTGAGGTAAATTCCAATTTCCTTGACATCCCAATTTGTTCTTCTTACGGAACAATTCAACAACTTCCCAAACAATTTGAGTATCCCAATCAAATATCACAATCTAGAGGGTGGCACAACCAAACTTTGCTACTGATGTTCCACTAACAAAAGCTACTGATGTCCCAGAGACGGTGGATGGAGCAGTGGGGCAGAGACGGTGGGATGGCGCGGTGGTAGGTGTCGTGCAAAGGAGAGGATGGGACTACACACTGGTTGAAGTGCTGGAGTGGGACGACGCAGCAGTTGGAGCGGCGCGGCGAAGAAGGTGTGGCGGTGCGGTGGTTGGAGAAAGGGAATCATCGAGAATTGGGGAACGAATTGGAACGAGAAAGGGAAGGGGATGGTTTTATTTTCTCTGTTTGTTTTTCTAGAGTGGACACGTGGCATGTTAAGAACCGCACGATTCATCTAATGGTTAAAAATAAAAGAAAGGTACCAAGGCATGACACCCTCAAGGTACTCAATCCATTTCCATTATTTTCTTGTTGGATCACACAAAACAATTTCGTGGTCAACAACACCACGAAGTGACGCGGTGCGTTAGTTTTGTGCTATGTTAATGCTTCCCTATTTTACGCTGACTTTTCATGATGTGTGCTTTTTTTTTTATATATAAAAAAGACTGTGAAAACAACTATCGTGGAATTCCGAGAATTGCTATTTTGCTAGAAACTAGTCTTTTGACCCCGTGCTTCGCACGGGCTAACGCCATACTAATTGTTAGAATTTATTTGTATGAATACTTTCGTTGAAAGGAATACCTTCAGATGAATAAATTAATTCGTAGAATATTATTTCATAGAATATATTCGCAAAGGGTTGGTGCAAAATTAGTGTTTCGTTGCTTGCTGGATATTGATATTTCGTTGTAATTCAAAAGAGATAATCCTTTTTGTATGATCCTATTTAACAAATGCGGATTTACTTTAGGTGGGGGTTTACCTACTAAAAGATAAATCCGATTTTGGGAAAAAACCAAAATCAGATTTATCTTTTAGTAGGTAAATCCGAGCGAATTTTTTAAGTGAATGATATTTTCCGGATTCAGTTTTTTTATATGTAATACTTTAGCCACTTAGATATCATGCATGATTAAAAAATGACAATTGTTCACACCTCACATGGTTGAGATCTTCCTATAACTCCACTTGTCACATGTATCACTCTCAACCACATATATACAAATATAAAAGGAAGTCCTAAGTGTTTGTATTATCTCTCTTCTTCTAATTCATTGTTCATGTCTAATTTCCATCGGGTAAATCGTTAAAGAGAAGATGATTGCACAACAATTCCATATCTTTACCATTAAAAAGTCTGAAACTAATGGGGAGACTAAGTACACGAGGAGGCCGAAGGAAGAGTTGAAAGCTGAAAACCGAAGTGTTTCGTTTTTATGAAATGGGTAAAGTACGGGTCACAGGGTTTTAATATATAAAGGCTTTGGTTTCCACAAAGCCAACCAATGTGGGACTTCCCCACTTTTGTAATATCATATAAAATCACCGATGCTAAATGTCTATTTTTTTATTAGGGTTAATGACTTCTCCTCACCAAGTGTGTATTTTATGCTTTACTCGGACTTTAGGTCCATTACTCGACACAAATGTCATATTCTCACTCGATAAATTCTATGCGGTTTTAAACTATGACCATACTCTTTGAGTTATCAATAATTCATCTCATTTAAATATAAGCAAAACAGCGTTTTAACCAACCGATGTTAAATGTCATTTTTCAAACATAAAAAACAGTGATGAAATGGACATTTAGCATCGTCTATTTAAACACTCGATGCTAAATGTAACATTTAGCATCGCGACATTTAGCATCGGCAAATAACCGATGCTAAATGTCCAAAATAACCGATGCTAAATGTCTTTTCTGCATTAGCGAGAATTACTATATTCTTTAGAACATACAATAACATTTGTCTAAGCTACATTGGCTTTGAGAGAAAGGACCGAGTTCAGAAACTACTACTAATTGCTCAACTAAGCATCTGTAGTTCACCAGCATAAACCTGTTTAAACTCCGGGACTAATAATTAAATTGCTGGCAGATGTAAATGGAGATAGATAACTCCAAATATTCTCAATTCTGAGCAGTGAGAAGAACCTTAGCAAGAAGATTTAATGTCCTCTTGGATTTTCATGGATATCCTTAGGTAATGACTTTGACAAGTAATAAGTACTTGTGTTAAACTATATAGCAGATAAACCTATTGCATTATAAGTCTACATACCTAAAAAAAGAAAAGAAAAAGAATGCACAGGTATCAAAACTGAAGTATTAAAACCAAGTGGGTGTGGCACAAGTGGTAAGTTGTTTGAGCCATTTAAGCATTTGGTCAGTGATTCGATCCCTGGTCGGTGTGTATGGAGAGACATCGCTTGGGAGAGATCAGCCCTTAAATGAACTCCAGTACCTCGAGGGATCACTACAAAAAAAACGCAGGATAAGCGACGGAAATTAGCGAGGGAAATCAAATTCGTCGCTAATAATTACGTAGCGAAGGAAATTAGCGTGTGAATAATTAATTAACCCTGATTGATTGTGTGCTAATATTCATTGTGTGGCACTTAATTACAGGTGTTAGATATGGTTGAACATGCTGGTGAATAATTGTTGGAAAAGAGGCCGCTTGAGAGAAAGAGAGAAGTGAGGTTTGAGAGAGACAAAGACAGAAGTGAGGGCTGAGAGAAAGAAAAACAATATAAAAAGAAAAAAACGCAAAAACAGACTCTAAAATGAAAAAAAAAACGCAAAAACATCGAAGTTTGGCACGAAGTACCGGTTGAAGCCACGATAGTCGCATATAATATAAAAACCAATTTAAATATGCTTTTAATACCAGTTGATCCAAAATGATCAAAATAAGAGTCATAAAGAAAAAATATGATAGATTAAATTAATACTACACTAATTTTAAAAATAAAAAAATAAAAATTATTAAAAAACATTAAAATATGTAAAAAGTAAAAAAAAATTGATAAAAATAAAAATAAAAATAAAAGTGTTTCCCGCGGAACCACGACTGCAGGCTTATTGCAGAGCGGTAACCTCATATATTATTTAAGCTAGTTCAACTGTTAATTTTACCAAACAGTTTAAATGCAATCAGCTAGCTTATCTGATATTAGGTATCCGCTATCATCAGTTCATCAGTTATAAGCTAGCTTATCCGCTATCTGCTAATTTATCCGATATATTTTGCCAAACAGAGCCTTGGAGCATCTCCATTCATGATCTCCACCTAATTGCTTAATTGGGTCCCACCACCTTCACATCATTTTAAAGCAATTCACTTGCTTTTTACTCTAATGGTGAATATCTTAAGAACCAAAGATGAGTCTCCTAACTATTCTCATGTAAATATATTTTATTTTTTTATTCCAAATTAAATTATTATTTATTATGGTCCTACCCGACTCGAGAAATTAGTCTCTGCAGTTGTGCACAGCGGATACCCGATTTATACAGAAAAATTTAAATTATGATTTATTTTAATTATCATAAATTATTTTGTCAAAAAATCTAGTAATACTTTATTTAATTTTTTAAAAGAATTGACCTAAAGGAACCATTCCAACTACTAAGTCAAATCTATTACCATTTTGTTCAATCTTATCTAACCAAAAGAAATCTCAATTATTCAAAAAAATATGTCAATAATAGACAAAAAAAAATTGCCAATTTCAAAATATGCCTTCTGATTTTTATACCCGTTGCAAATTTATTTGTATTTATTACTCTAGATTTGTATCAAAAAAATTTATTATTCTAGATGCTTCTTACCAGTATTTTCTCACCACAATCCCTTGTTTTACTCTAAAAGAACCACCACCGCCCAATTCACTTCATCTCTCTTTTGTCAAAAAATACCAACTATTTTATGATTTATCTCTTCCTAAAAAAAGTCATTACGGGAACCGTACCCTCTTTTATCATCCACCTATTCCCAACACTCTCCCCATCTTTATCTCTTTCACATTCTCATCTCATCTCAGATTCACTATCCCACTTTTCTTTTTTCACTGCCTCATCATACCCTCTTCTCCTCATCTCTTCTCAACACCCCATTGTTTTTTCCTTCATCGCACCTCCACACTGTTCATCTCCCACCACCCAAATCCTCCATCACAGTGCACAGTGTTGCTCAGATCGGTGCACATCGCTACCTCCACACTGTTCATCTCCTACCGCCCAAATCCTCCATCACGGTGCACAGTGTTGCTCAGATCGGCGCACGCTACTGCTCAGGCCGTCCTCAAATTTCACATCAAATCACTTCTTTGGATCTATACCTGCATCACTCCTTCGTCATTAAGTAAATCAACGTTTTTTCAGCATGCATGTTACTTTGCATCTTGTCACTCAGATCTTCAACATTCTGTTTGTAAAAATTGTTAATTAAACTTTTTTGTTGTATGAATCCTGAGTGGTTAATTTTTATTTTTTTTGAAAGATTATCAATTTAGATTCAGATTTTTTTTGTTGTATTGTATTTGAGTAACTTATTTAACAATTATTTTGGTGATTTTAATTTTATCTATTGTTTCTCAGATTTATTCTGCAGTTTAATTGTATTTTTTGCACTAAAAAAATCTTACGATTCAGGTGCGTAATAGCGAAACTGTTCCACACATCTCTTTAAATTTTGATTGTTCTCTCTTCTACATTTTCTCTTTTCTATACTTTGTTGAGAAAGGAATGAAGGGCGTGGGGGCTGATTTTTGCTAGATGTATATTAAACATTAAGAAGGGTATTGGAAGTATATTACGAAGAAAACAGGAAAATAGTGAGAAAAAAAGGTGAAGAAAATTCAAAATAAGTAAGCGTGAAAGTGGGCCAATGAAGCGTATTGGTTGGGTGCGGTAACGGGAAGTGTTTGGCGCGAATTACCGACTGCAGGTTGACTGCAGCACGGTATTCGCAGTATATATGAGATAACATTGCTCTTTTCTTGGCCAAAGTGCTTCCGGGGTCCCATATCTTTATTTAAAGTAACGAATTAGTCCTTTATGTTTTTTTTGTCCCAAATAAGTCATTTATCTTTCAAATTTTTGACACATAAATCCTTTTCCGTCAACCTCCATCCAACTTTGTTAACAGTGCTTATGTGGCGTGCTGACTCATTATTTGATTAGGTGGCATGTCATTTTCATTTTTGCTTAGGTGGCATATAATTTAATTTAATAATAATAAAAGCTAAACAAAAATAAAAATGACATGTCACCTAATCAAATAATGAGTCAGCACGCCAAATAAGCACTGTTAACAAAGTTGGATGGAGGTTGACGGAAAAGGATTTATGTGTCAAAAATTTGAAAGATAAAGGACTTATTTGGGACAAAAAAAACATAAAGGACTAATTCGTTACTTTAAATAAAGATAAGGGACCCCGGGAGCACTTTAGCCTCTTTTCTTAAAGGCTTAAATACAGTTTTGGTCCCTCTATTATGACCAACTCACGACTTTGGTCCCTAAAGTTTTAATTTGACGATTTTGGTCCCCCTATTTTCCCAATTTGAAAAATCAAGGTCCCCCACCCCAATTTTGACTCAGTTTGACTGACGTATCCTACGTGACAGCCCACGTGGACTGCCACGTAGGCACC
Source organism: Astragalus membranaceus (assembly GCA_039519185.1). NCBI lineage: Eukaryota > Viridiplantae > Streptophyta > Magnoliopsida > Fabales > Fabaceae > Astragalus > Astragalus membranaceus. Next base: position 10,544,582 of record CM076846.1, read on the forward strand.
TCCCTCTCTCTCTCGCTCACCGTCTCTCCCCTCCCCCCCTCGATTTCCCTCTCTCTCGCTCACCGTCTCTCCCCTCCCCCCTCGATTTCCCTCTCTCTCTCTCGCTCACCGTCGCCCTCTCTCTCCCCTTCGCATCGCTCTCGCTCTCTCCCTCCATCGCTCTCGCTCGCCTCTCGCTCGCCGTTCGCTCGCCGCTCGCTCGCCGTTCTCTCTGCGTCTCTCTCTCTCTGCGTCTCTCTCTCTGCGAACTCTCTCTCTCTCTCTCTGCGAACTCTGGGGGTGGGGGTGGGAAGAGGAACAGTGGAGGGTGGGGGTGGGGGTGGGAGGGGGAACAGTGAAGGGGGGAGGAGCGACGGTGGGGGAGGGGGAACAGTGAAGGGGGGAGGAGCGACGGGGAGGGGGAGGAAGAAGAAGGGGGGGTGGGGGGTGGGGGTGGGGGGTGCCTACGTGGCAGTCTACGTGGACTGCCACGTAGGATGAGTGAGTCAAATTGGGTTTCAATTTTGACTTTTTTAAGTGGGGGACTATGATTTTTCAAATTGGGGAAATAGGGGGACCAAAATCGTCAAATTAAAAGTTTAGGGACCAAAATCGTGGATTGGTCAAAATAGGGGGACCAAAACTGTATTTAAGCCTTTCTTAAATATATCACGAAAACAAAAGGCAAAATAAGAATTTATAACTTCTCACCGTTTACGTGCGATTCGGTTGAGGCCAACTGAATATATTCGGCTAGGCACAACCAAACGTGTATTTTTTTGAGGCACACTCTTTTTTTACCTCTTTTATACTATTCGGTTGACCTCAACCGAACGTGTATTATAAATAGATAGATCCTTTTAGTTTTTAAAGGTTCCTTTTAGTGATATCTAGTCAAAGTTTACTAATGGTGGGACCGACTTATGCAAAATTCGATGGTTTTGAGAACTAAAACATATTAAATGCGACTTTGTATATTACTACAATCAAATTTACACAATTTTGGGAAGGAGTCTTCCTTTAATTGTCAAAGAAGAAAGCATTTATTCCCACGAGTAAAAGGATCTATCTATTTATAATACACGTTCGTTGATGTCAACCGGAATATTTCGGTTGAGGTCAACCGAATAGTGTAAAAGAGGTAAAAAATGGGTGTGTCTAAAAAAACACGTTCGGTTGGACCTAACCGAAAGTTTTTGGTTGACCCTAACCGAATCGGTGAAAACAGCGCGCCTCATTAATGGCCTTTTGGTCATTTCGCAGGGTTTGGGGGTGTGGGGTGAGTAGGGAGGGATGTGGGAAAAGCATGGGCCAAATTTTAACTCGGGCTTTTGACCTAGTTGAATAAAACATGAACCCATTTGACCTAGCCTAATAAAACATGATACCAATGCGGGCTAGCGCGTACTAGGCCGAGTAACCCATTTTGTCAACTCTAAATGGCTGTGGGGGCTCGGAAGAAGGGGGAGTACATATAAAAATGTCAATTGCATGGAAGTCTCTCGACTTGGGAAGTAGTTGACTTTTATGACAATTCGTTTTGAATAGATTGTCATCTTTTGTTAATTGTAATACCTGAATTTTATTAGTTGTTTAAATCTAGGCTTTAATACAGTTTTGGTCCCCCTATTATGACCAACTCACGATTTTGGTCCCTAAAGTTTTAATTTGACGATTTTGGTCCCCCTATTTTCCCAATTTGAAAAATCAAGGTCCCCCACCCCAATTTTGACTCAGTTTGACTGACTTATCCTACGTGGCAGCCCACGTGGACTGCCACGTAGGCACACCCCCCCACCCCCCACCCCACCCCACCCCTCCACTGTTTGTCTTCCCCACCGATCCCCACCCCCACCCTCCACTGTTCCCCTTCGCCCCTCCCACCCCCACACCCCACCGTGAACCCCCCATCCCCACTGTGAACCCCCCATCCCCACTGTGAACCCCCCTTCCCCGGATCTGCGAGAGAGAGAGAGACGCAGAGAGAGCGACGGTGAGTGAGCGAGAGAGATCGACGGTGAGCGAGAGAGAGCGATGGTGAGCGAGAGAGGGGGAAAGCGAGGGGGGAGGGGAGAGACGGTGAGCGAGAGAGAGAGGGAAATCGAGGGGGGAGGGGAGAGACGGTGAGCGAGAGAGAGAGAGGGAAATCGAGGGGGGGAGGGGAGAGACGGTGAGCGAGAGAGAGAGGGAGGTGCGAAGGGAAGGGGTCACGGTGGTGGGGTGGGGAAGAGGGGAAGATGCGAAGGAGAGAGAGAGCGACGATGGGGTGGGGTGAGGTGGGGGGGTTGGGGGTGGGTGGGGTGGGGGGGTCGGTGGTGGGGGGGGGTGGGGGGTGGGGTGGGGGTGGGGTGGGGGGTGGGGTGGGGGGGGTGTGCCTACGTGGCAGTCCACGTGGGCTGCCACGTAGGATAAGTCAGTCAAACTGGGTCAAAATTGGGGTGGGGGACCTTGATTTTTCAAATTGGGAAAATAGGGGGACCAAAATCGTCAAATTAAAACTTTAGGGACCAAAATCGTGAGTTGGTCATAATAGGGGGACCAAAACTGTATTTAAGCCTTAAATCTAAAGTGTCAACCATATTTTGAAGGATATCAGATAACTCGAAGGATTAGTCTCCACAGTCGCCGTGGAGGATGCCTTGGTTTATTAACTCTCCAATTCATTTAATCCTTTTGTACATAACTGAGTATATTTTAGTTAGACAAGAGTATTTAAACTAACTAAGGTTAGATAGTGGAGTTGATTGTAACTAGAGCTAGTTAGTGTGGTTAACTAGTTGTAAATCTGATGTATAGAAAGGGCTTGATTCCCAAGTTGTAATCACTTTTTACAGTTATGGAAAATGAAACAGATTCCGTTTTACAGTTTCTTTCTCTCTGAGTTTGTTGAGTTGCTACGGTATCAGTGTAAATAGCTTTTCTGTATTTGATTGTTTGTCTGTATTTTGTTTTGGGCCTAGGGTGTAAGTAGCAATTGATAGTGGCCCATTTACTTGTTTTAGCTTGTTGGCCCAATTGTTGTGCAAGTCAGCCTGTTGACTTGCTGTTATTGTTCACAGCATTGTATAAAGACATAGTTGAATGAATAACACAATCAAGAATTTGTTTTTTGCACATTGCGAATTCAGTTCAGAAACAGTTAGATTCTACAATTGGTATCAGAGCTCCGATCAAGGGGCCTGGACTGAAATTCAAGAACCGCAGATTCTGTGAAGTAAAATCGAACCGTAATCGAAGAAAGATTGAAGATTCCATGGCGGAAAAGGAGAACGGTGCTTTTGTGCAAGCTGCGATTCCGAAGCTTGACAATCACTACGATCACTGGGCGATCTTGGTGGAAAACCTTTTGCGATCCAAGGAATATTGGGAAGTAGTTGAGAACGGAATTCCAACTCTCGTTGCAAATCCATCACCAGAGCAGAGGAAGGTTGTGGACGATGCAAAATTGAAGGACCTCAAAGCAAAAAACTACTTGTATCAGGCCATTGAAAGGAACGTTTTGGAGACGATCTTGAAGCATGACTCGGCGAAAGATATATGGGATTCATTGAAGCAGAAACACAAGGGCTCGAACAAGGTAAAGCGTGCGCATTTGCAAGCCCTGAGAGGAGAATTTGAAGCGCTCAAGATGAAAGAAGGTGAGTCCATTACTGAGTATTTTTCAAGAACTCTTACTATCGCCAATAAGATGAAAAGACATGGTGAGGTAATGGCTAAGAGTGTAGTTGTAGAGAAAATAATGAGATCTATGACTGCTAAGTACAACTATGTGGCATGTTCCATTGAACAATCTCATGATGTGGAAAGCATGACAATAGATGAACTTCAGAGCAGCATCATAGTTGAAGAACAGCGAATGAATGGCCAAAAGAAGGAGGAAGAACACGTCTTGAAAGTTACTGGTGTAGGAAGAGGTAGAGGTAGAGGGAGAGCTGGTGGTAGAGGTAGAGGAAGACAAGGTTCTAAGGAGAATCTTGAGTGCTACAAGTGTGGCAAACTAGGTCATTTCCAATTTGAATGTCCTAGTCTTGAAGGAAAAGTTGCCAATCATACTGAGTTTGATGATGAGGAAGAACTATTACTCATGGCAAGAGGTGAAGCACAAGAGTCAGAGAAGGGCAAGGTGTGGATTCTTGATGAAAAAGGAAGGGTGTGGTTCTTAGACTCAGGGTGCAGTAACCACATGTGTGGTGAAAAAGGCTGGTTCTTTGACTTGGATGAAAGGTTTAGAGAGTCAGTGAAACTGGGAGATGACAGAAGGCTTCAAGTTGCTGGTAAAGGAAGCATTAAACTCAAGATAGAGGGTAGAATACATATTATCACAGATGTGTACTATATCCCTAACTTGAAAGACAACTTACTTAGTATCGGACAGCTTCAACAAAAGGGTCTCAAAGTGGTGTTTGAAGATGATTACTGCAGATTGTATCACAAAGAAAAAGGTTTGATCATCACCTCAAAGATGTCTCACAATAGAATGTTTGTGGTGATGGCCATTCCTTTGGTAGCTCACTGTTTGCAAACTGTGAAAGATGATGAAACAGAGTTATGGCACAAGAGGTATGGACATTTGGGATACAAGGGACTGCAGATGCTTGGTCAGAAGGGTATGGTTAGGGGGCTGCCAGATATAAAGGAAACCAGCAGAGTGTGTGAAGAGTGCCAAGTTGGGAAACAACACAGAGAAACTGTCTCCAAACAGAGCAAGTGGAGAGCATCTAGAAGGCTTGAACTCATTCATTCAGACATCTGTGGACCTATCAATCCTCAATCAAGTGGAGGAAAAGGGTACTTCATCTCTTTTATTGATGATTTCAGTAGAAAGGGGTGGGTATACTTCTTAACTGAAAAATCTAGTGCTTTTGAAACATTTAAGAAGTTTAAAGTAATGGTAGAAAAGGAGTCCATGTGTTCCATTAGTTGTCTTAGAACTGATAGAGGGGGTGAGTTTAATTCCACTGAGTTTATAGAATACTGTGAGAGTAATGGAATTAGAAGACAACTCACAGCAGCTTATACTCCGCAACAAAATGGAGTAGCTGAGAGAAAAAACAGAACTGTGATGAATATGGTTAGAAGTATGTTAACTGAGTCTAAATTGGAAAAGAAATTCTGGGCTGAAGCTGTGAAATGGGCATTCTACTTGCTCAATAGATGCCCTACTGTTTCGGTAAAAGATGTAACTCCAGAAGAAGCATGGAGCAGTGTAAAACCTTCTGTTAAGCACCTTAGAATCTTCGGTTGTGTAGCTTATGTTCATGTATCTGATGTGAATAGAAGAAAGCTTGATGATAAGAGTATCAAAGGCATTTTTGTGGGTGTAAGTGATGAATCCAAGGCATATAGAGTGTATGATCCCATCACAAAGAAAATCCTTACTAGCAAGGATGTTGTTTTTGATGAAATGAATACATGGAAGACTGACAACACTGAAAGGGACAAGACAGCAGGTAGTGAAATGATTGATGAAGAGACAGAAGCAGTTACAGTTCAGAATAATGCAGAAATGAATGCCACACCAGATACTACAGATGAAAATGTGAATGTTGCAGACCATGAGGCAACAACAGATGAATCTGCAAGTGAAAACAGAGACATATCAGAAACTACTACTGAAGGTGAGAGTGAACCAGAAGCTGGCAGAGTTAGAAGACCTCCTGGTTGGTGGGATCAGTACATAGTTCAAGGAGATAATGATAGCAGTGATGAAGCAAATGATGAAGAAGTCATGCACAATCTCTTGATGATTGAAGGAAATGACCCTGTAACTTTTGAACAAGCAACAAAGGAAGAGAAATGGAGAGTGGCAATGGACCAAGAGATAGCATCAATTGAGAGAAACAACACTTGGGAACTTGTTCCATTTCCTCCAAATGGCAAGAAGATTGGAGTTAAATGGATATATAAGACCAAGCACAATGAAAGTGGACAAGTTGAAAAGTACAAGGCTAGACTTGTAGCCAAAGGGTATTCTCAAGAACATGGTATAGATTATGCTGAAGTATTTGCCCCTGTGGCAAGATGGGATACTATACGATGTATTTTAGCTGTTGCTGCTTATAGAGGCTGGTGTGTATACCAATTGGATGTAAAAAGTGCTTTCCTCTATGGAGAGCTAGAGGAAACTGTTCACGTTGAGCAACCAAAGGGGTATGTGAGAAAAGGGCATGAAGATAAAGTCTATAGGTTGAAAAAAGCCTTGTATGGCTTGAAGCAAGCCCCAAGGGCATGGTATAGCCGTATAGAATCATATTTTGAAAGAGAGGGATTCAAAAAATGTTTACATGAGCACACACTATTTACCAAAATAGATAAGAACAATGATCTGTTAGTGGTAAGTATATATGTTGATGATCTGATTTATGTTGGCAGCAGTGACAATGTGACTAATGATTTTAAAAGATCCATGATGATGGAATTTGATATGACTGAATTGGGAAAAATGAGATATTTCCTAGGTGTAGAGGTGATACAAGGAGAAGGCTACATATTCATATCCCAGCATAAGTATGCAAATGAAGTTGTTGACAGGTTTGGCATGAGTGAATGCAAACCAGTGTGCAATCCTGTGACAGTTGGCAACAAACTCACTAAAAGTGATGGAGGAAGACCTGTAAATGCTACTGTGTTTAAGCAAGTAATTGGCAGCTTGATGTACTTGAATGCCACTAGACCTGACTTGATGCAATCAGTCAATGTTATGAGCAGATTTGTGGAGCATCCAACTGAGAAACATCTTGCTGGAGTCAAGAGAATACTGAGATATCTGAAAGGGTCTGCAGACATGGGACTTCTGTACACAAAAGGAAAGAAAGAAACTATGGAAGCATATTGTGACAGTGATTATGCTGGTGATCTCGATGATAGAAGGAGTACATCAGGTTTTGTCTACCTGTTGAGTGGTGCTGCTGTGTCCTGGTCATCAAAGAAACAACCTATTGTTACTCTCTCCACAACTGAGGCCGAATTTGTTGCTGCAGCCCACTGTATTTGTCAAGGTATTTGGTTGAAAAGGATCCTTGAAGAACTGAGACTGAGACAACCAGAATGTTTAACTGTAATGTGTGACAACAGTTCAACCATTAAATTGTCTAAAAATCCTATCATGCATGGAAGAAGCAAGCACATAGATGTGCGCTTTCACTTCCTAAGAGACCTATGCAGAGAAGGCAAGCTGGAACTGAAGTACTGCCCAACTCAGGAGCAATTTGCAGATGTTCTGACTAAAGGATTGAAGAATGACTCATTTGTCAAGTTGAGGAAATGCTTGGGAGTTCTCTCTGTAACAGAAGCTACTGGCAATACTGATAAACTGAATACTTGAATGTATTTCAGTTTAAGAGAAGGAATGTAAATAGCTTTTCTGTATTTGATTGTTTGTCTGTATTTTGTTTTGGGCCTAGGGTGTAAGTAGCAATTGATAGTGGCCCATTTACTTGTTTTAGCTTGTTGGCCCAATTGTTGTGCAAGTCAGCCTGTTGACTTGCTGTTATTGTTCACAGCATTGTATAAAGACATAGTTGAATGAATAACACAATCAAGAATTTGTTTTTTGCACATTGCGAATTCAGTTCAGAAACAGTTAGATTCTACAATCAGGAGAATTTCTTCCGCGTCATCGTCATTGATTCTTCAACTCGTTTCTTCTTCACTGCAACTCGTCTTCTCCGTCTCGATCTGGTCTCCGTTTACTTCTGTTGACATCAATGGCGAACACCAGCAACAACCACGACGATCCTTACTACCTTCATCCCTCTGACAATCCGGGCTTAGTTCTTGATTCACAATCCCTAACTGAAGACAATTTCAATTCATGGCGTCATGCGATGTTAATGGCGCTCTTAGGCAAGAACAAAGTTGGTTTTGAAGATAGCAAAATCAAGAAACCCGCTGAAGCCGATGCGAAATACGGAGTGTGGATCCGCAAAAACAGCACCGTCTCCTCGTGGCTGCTCAATTCCTTTTCGAAGGAGATCGCCACCAGTGTTATCTACTCCGCCGACGCCGCGATCTGGAATGACCTTCACGCTCGGTTCCAACAGCGCAACAGACCTCGCGTCTTTCAATTGAAGAAGGATGTTGTCAATTGCATGCAAGGTACAACTTCAATCGGTGCATATTACACCAAATTCAAGTCGATGTGGGAAGAATTTGGTGAATTTCGTCCTGTTCATACCTGCACATGCAGTGGTGTTAAACCGCTTCTTGATCACATTCAGAATGACTGTGTTCTCACCTTCCTCCTAGGACTCAACGACAGTTTCTTCAATGTCCGTCTATTGAGAAGATTTTTTCTCTTGTCTCGCAAGATGAACAACAACGCCAGGTAATAGCTCCTCCCACCATCGTTGATTCTCCCCTTGCGTGTGTTGTTTCGGTGCCTCCGGCCAAAAACCCTAGGCGTGAGCATCCTCAATGCTCTCATTGTGGTGTACTTGGGCACCTCAAGGAGAAATGCTTCAAGTTACACGGATATCCTCCCTCATACAACAAGAAACCTGTGGCAAGGGCTAACAATGTTGCAGATGTTAAATCAACTGGTGGTACCACTGCAATTTCCAACCACCAATATCAGATGATGATGCAGTTTATTCAGGCACAGATGGCCAAGGCTACCACACCAGAATCAGATCAAGTGGATACATCTTGCGTAGGTATGGTCCTATCCACCCTAAACACTGATGAACCCCTCCCCTATAGCACCTGGATATTTGATTCCGCTGCCACCGCACATATCTGTTATCTTCTTGCACTCTTTCACAATTTAAAACCTGTTAGTGGTAAGTATGTCACATTACCGAATAGAACCAAAGTAGTTGTGACTGGCATAGGACCAATCACATTATCCCCAACCCTAACTCTACACAATGTATTATATATACCAACATTTAGTGTCAATATTGTATCAGCTGGGCAATTGCTAGATAATTCTGACATGTCTCTCACTTTCTTTGCCAAACAATTTATGCTTCAGGGCATCAACCTGCTGAAAGAGATTAGTAAAGGAACGTTGGAACATGGCCTTTATACTATGCATTCATATCCTATTCTTTCCAATCCCCATTAATAAGGTTTGTACTTTAGTTACACCTAATAATCAGGATTGCCATTCTGCTTGTAATCAAACTTCACCTAGCTGTAATTTTGTTTTACTAAATTCACATCATAATGCCAATCTTTGTCACTCTAGACTAGGTCATCTTTCAGATGTTGTATTGAAAAATATTAGCAATAACATTCCTTTTGCTTTACCTCACATTTTAGCACTAGTAAATGTACCATTTGCCCCTTAGCTAAATTCAAGAGACTACCTTTTAAATCCAACCATAATATGTGCAAGAATCCATTTGATCTCATTCACTGTGATGTCTGGGGTCCGTATAGCCAATCAACATATGATGACAAGGTTTATTTCTTAACAATTGTGGATGATAGTAGTAGGTTCACTTGGATTTATATGCTAACTGCCAAGTCTGAGGCCACTGTCAGAATCAAGTAATTTTTTTGCTTTTGTTAAGACTCAATTTAACAAGACCATCAAATGCATGAGGTCTGACAATGCCAAGGAGCTTGCATTGATTGACTTCTTGCAGGAACAAGGGACATTACATCAACTCTCTTGCCCTTATAGGCCTGAACAGAATTCTGTTGTAGAGAGAAAACATCAACACTTGTTAAACATAGCACATGCTCTCATGTTTCAAGCTTCTCTTCCTCTAAATTTCTGGGGCGACCGTGTATATGCAGCTGCTCACATCATCAACAGAACCCCCTCTCCATCATTAGCTGATACCCCACCCTTGTTATAACCAACAACCCTGGAGAGATACCCCACTCCCTAGTTCAAACAACAACCCTAGAGAGATACCCCACTCCCTAGTACAAGTTACAACGTTAAAAAACAAATACAAAGTAAATACCAAAATACCTCTATGAAGGCAGATACAACAACTTGAAGATTCCCAACCCAATCTAACCATTGAGAGAAATCAGAACAAAAGTGTGTGCTAGGGTTTGTTTTGCGTTTCAGCGTATGCGTGAGAATGGGTTCTTTTTTCTGTACAGCACTTACGTCCTATTTATAGATTTAGGAAAAATATGACCGTTGGACAGATTATGTTGTAATAAGACATAAGAATAAAATCGATTTTAGGCTTAAAGTGTTTTGGTGTATGAATCGATTCTTTGCTAAAAAATATGACCGTTGATGGCTTCTAAAAAGGAAGGGAATCACTTATGTGCTCAATGCATAAGGTGTAAAATTGATTTTGAGCCTGTAAAATTGGTGAAATGTAAAATTATCCTGCGTTTTTTTGTAGTGGTTGTAGACCAATCAGTTTCAAAGATAAAAATCATCGAACAAGAAAATGAGCTAAAAAGAAAGATGGTCCAAACGAGGATATAGAAACTCTTAAAGAGTCTTTAGACATAATTGATATTTTAGTTCCATAAGAATTGATCAGGTACCTGAAAAATTCTGAAATTAAAGAGATCTCAATGAATTATATCAAGAATGAAATACAATGGAACCGAAACGAAATCAACGTTGACGATATTTTTACATATAATATAGCGCTAAATGTGATGAATAATAGCGAGGATCATGAACCGGAGTTTATTAAAAACTAGTATTTTACCCGTGCATACGCACGGGTGATACTGTATCTGTTATAATTTCCTTTGAAATTATAAATACGTTGAAAGTTGCAAAATATAATTAAAAAAAAAGGAAAAACTTGATAAAAAGCTATATTTTCAAATTTATTAAAATAGTTGTGTTTGAAAAAGTTTAAAAAAAGTCGGTACTTCTTATAATGTTAATAATAGAGTAAAAATGAAGAAAAATGAAAATGAGATTGTAGGTAAAATATGCATCCCCGTTGGCCCTCCCGTTTGCATCCCCGTTGGCACTCCCGTTGGCGGCCTCGTTACCTCTATCGTTGCCACTCTCGTTGCTGCTCTAGTTGTCGATCCTATTGTCAGTCTCTCGTTGCTGCTCCCGTTGCCACATGTTAACTCATATTTTTTTATATGATTAAATATTAATTAAATCATATTCGTTTAATTAATTTCGTTGCCGCTTCCGTTGCCACGTATTATGGCTTATTTTTTCTATATAATTTAATCATATCGTTTAATTATAAAAAGTTATTTTGTAATATTTGGTAGTGGTTAAATTTTTTTTACAATTCTCAATGGTTAAATTCAATGATTTTAATAGAGAGATTATATTAAATAGTATTTTTTTGATTATTTAATTATTGAGTATACTATTAATTTAATTTTTTTGAAAAAAAATTAAATTTAAAAAAATAGTTTAATAAAAAGAAAAGTAAAAAAAAAGACAACAGCTGACACGCGTCAGCGCAGACAATATTTTTTTTATTTCGAAATCTGACAAAAAGCTGCGAGAATTTGTCTTTTTGTGGTAAATTGGCGTTTTTACCCCTAATTTTTGCCAAATATCAAAATTTGAAGATGTCTAAATAAGTAAAAGTTGACGCGTGTCAGCGGTCGCGCGTGTCAGCGCAGACAGTATTTCTTTATTATTTCTAAATCTGACAAAAAGCTGTGGGAATTTGTCTTTTAGTGGTGAATTGACGTTTTTACCCCTAATTTTTGCCAAATGTCAAAAATTGAAGATGTCTAAATAAGTAAAAGTGTTAGCATGTTGTTTTATTATATTAGAGTAGATTGTAAACAAAATGAGAATTGACCAAAATTGAAAGATGGAATTGAAGCAGAATTAAACTCTCTTTACACGCAAAACATTTTTGGACCTATATTCCAAACACCTAAAGGTGTGAAACTAGTTGTATACAAATGGGTTTTTGTGCGAAAGCAGAATGAGAATGGTAAAATTGTGAGATACAAAGCTCGACTTGTTGCTCAAGGGTTTTCATCACAAAAATCTGTAATTGATTTTGATGAGACATATTCATCTATATATAGTGGATGCAAGAAGACTTTAATTTCCGTACTTAATTAGCTTTGTAGCACATGATAGCTCAATTTGCACATGGTGAATGTTGTTACAAATTATTTGTATGACTCATTTGATGTGATAATTATATATATGAAGATACCCGAAGGATCTAATATTCCTAGACACACTCTTCTGACTCTCGAGATGAGTACTCAAATTGAATTAGTCCCTCCATGGGATAATATAATTTGAACGCATGTGGTATAATTGTCTCAATTCATATTCTAAAGGAGGGACATAAAAACGACATCACCTGTCCATATAGTTTTATGAAAAGATCAAGAAATGAATTTGCTATATTTTGCTATTATTGAAACTTCTGATATATAGATTGCTCAAAGAAATAGTATATATGAATGACCCCAAATTATATATGATGGATTTTCAAGTTGAACCTGAGATTGAACTATACATGAAAAATCCCAAAAGGATTCAAAATATAAAGAAATATCTTCAAATATTTTTTTTTGAAAAACAAAGTCTTGTCTTGATCTGCAGATCGAACAATTAGCTAGTTAAAATTTTGTTTAACAAGTTATAAATAACTAGTTTTTGATTGACTACATGGGTTGTGTGGCAATAAAATAACAAATATCCCCGTCCTGATGACTAAAAAAACATGCATGCATATTACTAAATGATACATTGCTTCATATGATATAATATTCTGTGATAATTAATTAGTAGTAATATGATTCATCACAAACCAATTAAAATGCGTCAGAAAAAAAGTAAGATGCATATTTTATGTCTGATTATCTTAATGAATAAATCATTTTATGTATGTTCCACAAATTAACTATGCAGATACAAAATATTTTTCTGATCCAGATCAATCATATTCTAAGTCAGCTATTATCTACTTGCAATGATATTGAAATACCATTATGATTTACAAAACATCTATAGTTGTTGCTTCTTCATTTCATGGTCAGATACTAATAATTCAAGGAAGATATCGAGAAGATAATACTGACCGCAAAACTCCATTAAAAGAGAATATTAACAAGTGATAGAGCGGAGTAGATTGCTCCCTATGCATTCAGGGAGAAAATTTAAATGTTGGAATTGATATTCTTAAATGATGCTTCAAACAGGGGGAGAAAACTACACTCTTTTTTCATTCCCTATAGTTTTGTCCCATTGGGATTTCCTGGCAGGGTTTTTAATGAGACAGTTCTCATAGAAAAAATATTGTACTCTTTTTCCGTATTTTTTTCCCATTGAATTTTTTTCTAGTAAGGTTTTAATGAGACAGAACCTCAATAGAAATCCACATATGAGTGTTATGAAGAATAAGTTAGTGGATTTGATCCATATCTTCCACATTCCCTTAACACCCATTAGTGAGTGATTGTTAGTGATATTTAATTGTATTTGATTATTCACTTGCCTATTTATGTCCTATAAATATGACTCATACTTTAGTGTAAAGATACACTTGTAAAAAGCATAATGCAAAGACTTTCTCATTCACTTCTTCTCTCTTCTTCATCTATATTCTATTATATATATTTTTGGTCTACTTAGATGAAATGACAAATAAACACCACGCACACCACTACTATTGCTCACACGAATTAAACCAATTTTTATTTGTAGCTTATTTTTGATTTAAATTTAAGTATTAGTCAATTATTATAAATGATATGTATCATGTATGCAAATATTAAATAAAATAAAATTTAAAGAATTTATATAGGATGTAAAAATATTAAATATGAAAATGTAAAAATAATAAGAACTACATAAAACAACAATTTTAAACAAACAATTTTTATTTTTAAGAAAATGGACCTCTTAAGGTAAGACAACGAACAATTTTAAACACAAAATTCTCTTGTTTAATGACATATTGTATAAAGAATCAACCTTGTTCTTGAGCTTTATCAAACAACCATGAGTTTATTTAAAGAATCACAACGCTTCAGATCGAAATAGAATGTGTGTTTATTTAACAAATCATCGAAAGAATTAAAAAAATAAAAAGTTGGGCTTATTCATTATTAATATATAAAAAATATAAACAACCTCAAACGTAATATATGCTTGACCCAACAAACTATCACCCGATTTAAACGCTTTAATCTGTCTAATATTCGGTTCTTAACAAACCATTGAGCTTCTGCATGCAAAATCCTCCAACAAAAGAAAACAACACACAAAAAGAGAAAGAAAAATAAAAAAAGGGGGAAAAAAAGAAAGAGAAAAAGAAAAAGAGAGATCCTTTTCATCAATCCAAGTGATCTTCCTTCTTCTTCGATGGGAGATAGAAAAGGAGATTTTAGAATATATATCATCTCTGTGTTTTTCTTGGCATGCACCATTGGAGGAGGAGTCTTCCTATGCATGTACATATTAATTCCAGATTCAGAATCTGTACCATGGTATCTTTTTGCAGGCATGACATTGGTTGCAATTCCATGGTTTTGTTGGTTTTTCATATTTTTATATAGGTGTTGTAGACCTATTAATGTACAATTTGATGAAAACCACCAGAATTATGGTAAAGGTACAATAGGGACACCAAAATCTGCAATGGCAACTAATGTTACCAGCCCTCGTTATGCAAAATCATCTGATGATTCCCCTGTTGGTGGTGGTGGTGGTGGAGAGCGGCACGTTCAATTCGGAGCTGTTGTGGAAATGGGAGATGGATTTGGTGGTGGTGAACAAGAGCAACACCTCCATAATGAAGAAAATGTTGCTGACAAGTTACATGAGTCTAATGAAGGAGGACAAGCAGTACCATCTTTGGTAATAGTTAAGTGAGTGTAGAGAAAGTGAAATGCCATTAAAATCTTAATGAAATATTCTATATGCATGTGTGGTGATACATATATGTTATTAGGATAAAACACAAGTGATGAAATATACCTTTAGTTGATTTAATGCATGCATGAATGCATATACATGGCAAGTTGTAATTTTCACTGAGTGACCTAATCAGGCACCCTAAGCCTTATTTGTTGAAAAGGGATCAAGTGCCAAGGGAAGAATCCACTAATATGAAATGGTATGTCTTTGAGTAGTGTGGTTCTAAGTAATTTGACAAGATAAAGGATTGTGATATGTTAAGGTGTTATATGTACCAAATCATGATAATGGATATGATAATATTAGTACTGAGTTAGAAGAGAAAAAAATTCTATTATAAGTCTCCTTAATCTTGATCTTTAATTATTGAATTCCTCTATTTATTTTCCTTGCATTTTCTTCATTTTGGTGAATATATAAATGGATTAAGAGATCCAAATAAAAGAAATCATAGAAACAATCAAGCTATTGGAACGTCCCTCACTGTTAGTTGTCTTAGCAAATTCAGTCACATTGGGACGTCGGCTCCCGGGTTCGAACCCGGGTGTGAGCAACTGTAGTGTGCGTGCATGATATTTATTTGTCATTTCATCTAAATTGAAAAAAAAAGCGATTAAATAGTAAACACAAACCAAATGAGGGGTCCAAAAGAAAATGACCATATATCTTTGTCTATCTGCACAGTAGTTCTTTTTTCTATTCTCCCAGATGTGAGATTCTACGAAACGTTTCTAGCTATCTGCATTCATTAAGTTGGTGACATCTCACACACCAAATGAGCACACATGATGGCTATCATGTTGAAATAGTGACAGTGAGACACTCAAATTGCTATAATATTTTTTTTTGACAGTAAAACAATCTCATTCTTTTGCCAAAGCAAGGAGAAGTTCTATTTGATTAAGCAAATCCTGCTGGGTCATTTTTTGTCTTTGTTTTAGAACTAGTACTGCTAACAAAGCCCAAGTTAGGAGCCATGGTGAGGGGGCCATGATCAAAACGTGTACAGCTAAATAATTTCAACATTAGCTGGCTCGTGTATTTTTTTTATAAGCAATGTTAGTGGGGGTGGGGGATGTTAGTTTCCTGGGTTCGAACCTGAGTCCTCCTTCTTGCACTCTTTTAGTGCACTCATTCGGTATCCCTTCGTGTATTTAATTTGTTACAACATTCTGTAACACTATTTTTTCAATACAACTTCCGCTATAATTGAATCAGCAATGATAGATAGTACGAAATATTTCAACAAATTGTAAGAATTACACTAAATAAGGCGAACTTTAATAACGATACACAGGGTCGTTGAATGATTGAAAACTTTGTCAGGTACAGCCGTAGATTTCGTTTCATACTCTTAATCTTTTCTCTAATTGAATGTACTTATCGTATGTTCCATCACTTTAGAATTGACACTACAACAGATTTAAGGATGGGCAGCGCTTCTGAGCGCTGCTTAACTTGGCGCTGCTAATTCCACTCCAACAATGGGCAGCGTTTAAGAAGCGCTGCTCATTGATAGCCATGGGCAGCTCTTCCAAGTCATAAGCGCTGCTCATTCCAAAATTTCGCTAAACAATGGGCAGCGCTTGCACTGAAAAGCGCTGCTCATTGCCATAATTCGCTACACAATGAGCAGCGCTTGCAGGGGAAAGCGCTGCCCATTGTTTAATTTCTATTTTTTATTTTTTTTCTGTTTTTGTTTATTTTCCTTTTTACATTTGATATTTCCTGGTCATATATATATATATATATATATATATATATATATATATATATATATATATATATATATATATATATATATATATATATAGCCAATACAATCCAATCCATTATATAGTTAACAACAACAAGCTAATACAAATGCACCAATATGTACCAAAATGTACCAAAACATGAACCAAAATGTATCCAACAAGCTAATACAAATGCACCAATATGTACCCAACAAGAACCAAAACAAACTAGCTAACAATTAAGTTACATTATTATGTATCCAAAACAGCTAGCAACTATCCAAATCAAACAATTCATATGTATCCAAATCAAACTCTAACAATCCAATCCATTATATAGTTAACAACAACAAGCTAATACAAATGCACCAATATGTACCAATATGTACCAAAACATGAACCAAAATGTATCCAATTCATATGTATCCAAAACTAGCTAAACTTACAATATGAACCAAAACTAGCTTAGCTATATGTATCCAAATCAAACTCTAACAACTTACAGTATTACATTCTATCCAAAATAAAAAAAAACGGGAGACATAACGGCACCACTCTCCCCTAAGCTCAAGTAGCTGCTCATCAGAGTATGTCCTCACCCGTCAATTAGGAAAATATTGAAATCATATAAATAAATAAAATTAGAATTGAAATGGTTAAATAGAATTAACTATTATATGAAAATCAAAAAGAATTCTAAGTAGATACCTGCCGGGGAATAGTCATTTGGTTGTGGGTAATAATTTCTTTCAAAAATTTCATTACATAATACCCACAATCATTGCTATTGGGTTGTTTTGGACACTACAAAACAAAAGATTAGTTAATTATTAAATTTAATTTAATACATTTTTTTCACAAAATAATGTAATTAAATATATAAGAACATTGCTTACAAACTTACATCTATTGATATCCATTTTGGTCATTGATTGTTCCAATCCCCAATATGTTTTCAAACAACTGAACACATTGTCATATAACTATATTATTTGAAATACATACGTATATAAGTAAAACTAAGAAATATGCAGAGGGATCGAAATACACACACTTATTATATGTCTCAATCAACTCGGGGTAGTTGTTGAAATGACCATGCAATGAATCAACACCGTATCTTTATTAGGATTTATTGCTAACAGCAACCAATGTTGCCTACAAAATAAAATTTTGAATAAGTAATTGACTAGTATTTAAAAAATGCATGTTCGCATATTCGATTTAGGCATATTCGATTTTACTTTGCTAGTTTCATTCACCACACATATACAATTTAACATGTTCAAACACAACATAAACTTGAAACTCAACAAGCATCCATATCAAATAACTAATTTCAATCATTCATTTACAACATCCAAGTGGTATTTTGAATAACTAATTTCTAAATCAAATAACTAATTTCCATATCAAATAACTAAGTCAATTATTTACAACATTCACATTCTATTGAAATTATGAACACTAAGCAGTATTTTGAATAACTAATTTCCATAACAAATAACTAATTTTCATATCAAATAACTAAGTCAATTATTTACAATATTGATATGCATGCATCCAAATTTCTACAACACACAACAAAGCAACCACATAAACATAATATCACAAACTAAGTAAAATAATTAAAATTTGTCTTCTTTGAGTCAAAAACACAAACACTTTAAATGCAAACCAAAATAACAACACACAACCAAACAACCACATATACACAATATCACAATATCATAAACAAAAGCAATATAACGAAAATGAGCTTCTTTGAGTCAAAAACACAAACACTTTAAATGCAAAAATAAGAAAATGGGTTTATGAGTTATCTCAAAGATGATTGGCAAGCCAAAATGAAATGGGTTAATGTGGAAACCCAAACCAAAACGAAATGGTTGAGAGAGAGAGAGAGAGAGAAAAACGAATTTGGAGAGAGGGACAAAATGGTTGAGAGAGAGAGAAACGAAAATGGCGAGGAAAAATGGGAGAAACGAAAATGGTTGAGAGAGTGAGGGAGCTTGGTGAGTGTGAGTGAGAGAGCTTGGTCAGTGTGTGAGTGAGAGAGCTTGGTGAGTGAGAGTCGTGAGAGTGAGAGGGAATGTGAGAAAAATGAACGTTGGATGCGAGGGAAAGAAAAAAAAATTAATATCAATAGGCAGCGCTTGCCATAAAAAGTGCTGCCCATAGCCCAAATTTCGTCTAATTACAAGCGCTGCCCATCGCCCATGTTCGTGATCTAATAATCAGCGCTTGATAAAAAGCGCTGCCCATTGCCAATTTTCGTCCTCCTATAGGCAGCGTTTGGAAGGAAGCACTGCCCATTGCCCATTTTCGATCTCCTATGGCCAGCGCTTTTAAGAGAAGCGCCGTTCATTCCCCTGCGCGTTTTAAGCTTATCCAGCGCTTTAATCAAAAGCGATGCCCCATAAGGCACCATTTTTTTAAGGCTTAATTACAGTTTTGGTCCCCCTATTATGACCAATTCTCGATTTTGGTCCCTGAACTTTTAATTTGACGATTTTGGTCCCCCTATTTTCCCAATTTGTAAAATCAAGGTCCCCCACCCCAATTTTGACTGACTTATCCTACGTGGCAGCCCACGTGGACTGCCACGTAGGCGCACCCCCCCCCACCCCCACCCCCACCTTCTTCTTCCTCCTGAAACGTGAACTGTTCCTCTTCCCCTCCGTAGCGTCACCCTCCCCCTCCCCCTCGCCGTTCCCCCCACCCCCCTCCCCCTCCCCCCTCGCCGTTCTCTCTCGCATCTCCCCCTCCCCCCTCGCCGCTCTCTCTCGCATCTCCCCCTCCCCCTCGCCGTTCTCTCTCGCATCTCCCCCTCCCCCCTCGCCGTTCTCTCTCGCATCTCCCCCTCCCCCTCGCCGTTCTCTCTCTCTTCGCATCTCCCCTCCCCTCGTCGCATCCTCTCTCTCCGACACCGTCATCTCCATCGGCGCCATTATCACCACTCTCGCGAAATCGCCAAACAGATCTCCGATTCCGAAACCCATCCTCGCCTTCACTACCACTCCCCTGCTTCCAAAACTCAGAGCAGCACCACTCCCCTGCTTCCGAACAGATCTCCGATTCCTCAGCCACGCTGGAAAAATGATGAAGGGTGAGAGAGAAAGGAGAGAGAGAGACTGGCGGTGAGGAGTGGGTGGGGGGTGGGGGGTGCGCCTACGTGGCAGTCCACGTGGGCTGCCACGTAGGATAAGTCAGCTTTCAATTTTGACCAATTAAGAGGGGGACTATGATTTTTCAAATTGGGAAAATAGGGGGACCAAAATCGTCAAATTAAAACTTCAGGGATCAAAATCGAGAATTGGTGAAAACAGGGGGACCAAAACTGTAATTAAGCCTTTTTTTAAAGATCTGACGTAGTGTGAGTATCACTAATTTACTAGAATCCACCTAAACTTCACTCAATATTGAAAGAGTGTTGAAGAAAGAGTAAGGCACAACGCGTTATTAGAATTCATCTTTTGATACAAGTAAAAAGTTTTACCTTTTCTTATGAATAAAATTGATAAGGTTGAAACAAATTTAATATTTAAACAA
Source organism: Astragalus membranaceus (assembly GCA_039519185.1). NCBI lineage: Eukaryota > Viridiplantae > Streptophyta > Magnoliopsida > Fabales > Fabaceae > Astragalus > Astragalus membranaceus. The sequence continues at coordinate 10,564,652 of CM076846.1, forward strand.
ATTATTCAAAAAGGACTAATTATTTGGATGCTTTTAGGGTGAGAGAGCAAATCAAATCCCTCACCGGTGAACCACTAAAATTGGCCGTATGATATTGTGTAAAATGTTATGAGTGATTAAGATTGAATTAATCAGTATTAAGTCTCAACTGTTGATAAATTTTTATACTACATCCTACCATCATATTTAACGGCGAAGTATTTAATTTCCTCCCTCAACTCAGAAGTACCAATTATTTGAACTCTTTAAGAAGGAAAAAGGCCACTCAGGTCTATATCTATAAAGGAGGCTGGATTGGAAGATTGAGAGTAAGTTTTTTGAGATTCAATTGTGACAATAATCAAAAGAAACGTACCTAACTAAAATGACTTCTGAGGTCACAATTTATTATTAATGAAAAAAAAAGAATAAAAAATAAAAGAAAACTTGTGGTGTCTAATTGCGGTTAGCGGTTGGATGGAGTTCAGTTGTAATGCGATGCAGAGTTGTGTTGTGTCCATCCGTCCGTCATGGCTTGTACAACATCTACTCTCGCTTTTGCATCCCAACTCCACTCTCTTTCTCTTTCTCTTTCTCTTTCTCACCCTCAACTTTTCTTCCCCAAACTCCGCAGTAACCAAATTCCCCTTTCTTTTACTTCCAGACGGATTTATCACTCTAACCGCGTTTACGCAAAAGCTGTTTCTGCCGACCGCCAAAACGCTCTACCTCTAGCCGAGGATACCCAAACCACTCCCTCTTCCTCCAAACTCGTCCTTGTCGTCGGTGCTTCCGGAGGCGTTGGTAAACATTCATTCATCCCCTCTCTCTCTCTCTCTCTCCGCGTATTTATAATTATAAGTTCTGAATAAGAAATTAAAACACGAGAGCACGTTTGATTTCCTAAAATTAGATGGAATTCTTTCGTGATGTTATTTATGTATTCAGGTTAGGACTGTGAAATGTGGAATTGAATATTATATACATAATTCAAATATGTGTAACTGATTAATTGATAGTTAGTTAAGTTGTTAGTAAGAACTAACTATAGTTGAGTGATCGGGTTAAGTTGTTACACATAATTCAAATATGTGTAACTGATTAATTGATAGTTAGTTAAGTTGTTAGTAAGAACTAACTATAGTTGAGTGATCGGGTGTACAAATAAATACCCCTTGTAACTTCAGTTACTGTACACAAGAGTAAATAAAAAATTCATTTTGTTTTTCCACTCCACTGTTACCATCTTCGATCCCTCTTCTCCCTCAGTGTGCTTCCCTCTCCCTCTCTGTAACCGGAATTTGGATTCTAGGGAGCTAACAAACTCCGGTAGAGCCAAATCACTAGCAATGGAAGGTTGAAGATGATGCAACCTTCGAATATACTAGAGACAGTAGAGAGCAAGAGATGACAAGAGAGAGGAAATTGATTTTGTTGTGATTGCTAATGATGCAAATCACATTCCATTTCATTCATCGTATAGGCGTGAGCCAAATTCAGTTACAAGGCACGTGCTGAGCACAATTCACAGTAAATAGTAAAACAGTGAATGGGTAAAAACATTAAAATGGAAATGAAAAATAAAATGCAACAATTGATAATTGAAGATGTCACATTGAACCGTGACAATACCCGCCCCTCAAAACAATCCTTGTCCTCAAGGATGGAAATTTGGGTACTTCTGTTGAAGATCATAGTAGAATTCCCAAGTAGCGTTCTCTTTGGGCTCACCCATCCATTGCACCAGCACCTTTGTAGCAGCAACATTACCACGTTTCACCATTTTGCGATCTAGCACAGCAAAAGGGACTTTGGCAGCAGGTTTCACAGGAGGCAGGGTCCTGATAGCAGCAGCAGTAGGATTAGAACACAACTTGAGCTGAGAAACATGAAAAACATTATGTATTTCAGAACCAGAGGGTAGCTCAAGCTTGTATGCTGAGGAGCCAATCCTATCAAGTATTTTAAATGGTCCATAATACTTGGGATTGAGCTTGTGAGCAGCCTGTTGTCGAGCAGTAGCTTGCCTATAAGGCTGGAGCTTCAAGAAAACATAGTCACCAATACTGAAAATTCTCTCAGATCTTTTCTTGTTAGCCTGTTGTGCCATTCTGTTCTGAGCACGAAGGAGGTGGAATTGTAGCAGTTTAATAACTGATTCCCTTGCAGTCAATGTCCTGTCAACTTCCTGGTTTGGTGATTCACCTGGAAGATATGGGAGATGAATTGGAGGACTCTGGCCGTACACTACTTCATATGGACTAGTCTGAATTGAAGAGTGAAAATGTGTATTGTACCACCATTCAGCTAATGGTATCCATTGAGACCAGCTAGTAGGTTTATCTGAGCACATGCACCTTAAATATGTCTCCAAGGTTTTGTTCACCACCTCTGTCTGGCCATCACTCTGTGGATGGTAAGCTGTGGATTTGTGCAATAAGACTCCTTGAAGTTTGAAGAGCTCATTCCAAACATTACTGAGAAATATTGGATCCCTATCACTGACCACAATACTAGGCATCCCATGGAGTTTGAAAACAGTGTCCAAAAACAGAGTAGCAACATCAATTGCAGTGTAAGGGTGTGAAAGAGTGAGGAAATGAGCATACTTGCTCAATCTATCAACAACAACCAATATAACTTGTTTACCATGAGAAGAGGGAAGACCCTCAATGAAATCCAAACTGATTTCATCCCAAACACGTTGAGGGATAGAAAGTGGTTGCAGGAGCCCTGGTGACTTAACCAATTCAGGCTTGTTTCTTTGGCATACGTCACATGACCTGATGTAGTTCTGCACTTCTTTATTCATGCCCTTCCAGTAAAATAAGCTCTTCACTCTTGCAGCAGTGATGTCTCTTCCAGAGTGGCCACCCACAAAAGAATCATGAAGCCACTTGAGGATAATTTCTTTCAACACAGGATCATTTCCTACCAGCAATTTTCCCTTCCTTCTCAACTCATCATTAAACCATGAAAACTTAGGATGAGATGCAGGGTCTTCCTTAAGGTCATTGACAATTCCCTGTAAAATAGGATCTTTTAACCAAGAGTCCTTGATTAAGATCAGGAGATCTTCATGAGCATTATTTAGCATTAGAGGCAATAATTCTGCACCAGTTTGTCGTGACAGAGCATCTGCTGCCGTGTTGGAAATTCCTGTCTTGTATTGGATTTCAAAGTCAAATCCCATCAACTTGGCCATCCACACCTGTTGAAATGGTGTGTTAAGCTTTTGATCCAACAGATACTTGATGCTTTTCTGATCTGATCTGATGATGAAGGATCTGTGAGATAGATAAGCACCCCACTTTTGTACTGCATAAACAATGGCAAGTAGCTCTCTCTCATATACTGACATAGCTTGCTGCTTAGGGCCAAGGGATTTGCTGATATAGGCAATTGGATGTTGATCTTGCATTAGAACTGCACCAATTCCTCTTCCAGAAGCATCTGTCTCCACCACAAATGTCTTAGAGAAATCTGGAAGTGCAAGCACTGGAGAAGAAACTAATGAATTTTTCAACTCGTTGAAAGCTGCTGTGGCTTTTTCTGACCAAACAAAACTGTCTTTCTTTAACAAATCAGTGAGGGGTCTAGCTATTTTTCCATAGTCCTTAACAAACCTCCTGTAGTAGCCAGATAATCCCAGAAATCCTCTTAGTTGTTTGATATTAACAGGAGCAGGCCAATCTCTAACTACTTGAATCTTTGAAGGATCTGTAAATACTTGGCCTTGAGAGATGAAATGGCCTAAGTATTCTACTCTGGCAGTAGCAAAACAACATTTCTTCTTTCTCAAAAATAACTGATGCTCTCTCACAGTGTTGAAAACTTGCCTCAAATGATCGATATGAGCTTCTAGTGTGGGACTATACACTAGGATATCATCAAAGAACACAATCACAAATTTCCTCAAAAATGGAGTGAAAATATAGTTCATGAGGGCTTGGAAAGATGCTGGGGCATTGGTGAGTCCGAATGGCATCACAAGGTACTCAAAATGACCACCATGTGTCTTGAAAGCTGTTTTAGCCTCATCTCCCTCTTCAATCCTCAGTTGGTTAAAACCAGATCTGAGATCTAGTTTGGTGAACAGTGTGGCAGATCCCAACTCATCCATCAAATCTTCTATGAGAGGGATGGGATATCTATCTTTAATGGTGTGCTTGTTGAGTCTTCTGTAGTCTACACATAGGCGCCAAGACCCATCTTTCTTCCTGACCAGCACAGCAGGAGAAGCATAGGGACTATTACTGTGCCTGATAATGCCCTGCTCAAGCATTTCTGCCACCAAATTATCAACAGCATCTTTCTGGACAATGGAGTACCTGTAGGGACGAAGATTAAAGGGAATAATGTCCTCCTTTAGTGGTATCTTATGATCAAAACCAGGTCTCCTAGGAGGCAAATCATGAGGCTCAGCAAATATGTCTTCAAAATCATCCAACAAATATTGCAACTCTGTTGGTAAATTTTTGTCCTGTGTTTCTAAGTGAAATAGTTGCACTTTAGGAACTGTGAGAGTGGGTGTATCCTGGTCCAAAAAGAGGAAACAAATCTCTGCCTCAGAATTCAGTGATTCATTGAATTTCTTGTTACCAATCAGCTTGTTTGATGGAGTCTTAGCACTCCTCAAAGAACATTTCCTGCCATTAACATTAAACTCCATTTGCAACTTAGCAAAATCCCATACAATTTTCCCAAGAGACTTCAACCATTGAACTCCAAGAATTAAATCGCAACAGACAATTGGTAAAACATAGACATCACAAGTGAAGGTGCTTTGCTGTAGCTGCCAAGTAAAACCACGAACAATAAACCTAGCATAAATCTTATTTCCCCCACCTGCTGTGACAGACATTGGTTTAATTGGCTCCAGTAGACAACCCAGCCTCTTGGCAGTGTCTAAGTCCAGGAAATTATGGGTGCTACCACTATCAATGAGGATTTGCAGCAATCTCTTGATGTACATTCCTGTGACTTTCATTGTTTGGTGATTGGGAGTTCCTGAGAGGGCATTCATAGATACAGTAGGACTATCAGAGTTACTGGTATCAGCACTGGTTTCACTAGGGTTTTCCTCCTCTTCATCACTAGCGTCCGCCTCCATCATAAACATTTGAGCCTTCCTATGCTTCAAGTGATGACCTGGAGTAAATGGCTCCTCACAATACATACATAGGCCCTTAGCCTTCCTCTCATCCATCTGAGCAGGAGTAAACAAACGAGTGGGTCTGTTGTTTGGGAATTTAGAACTACTAAGGTTTTGGTTGGCTGTTTGGCTCTGAGGTGAAGTGGATTTTGGTGAAAGTGATGACTGGCTATTTGGTGACTTAGTGAAAGTGAAATTGGGTTTCTGTGGTGGTGATTTCAGTAAAGGGGCTCGTGAGGATTCATATAAGCGAGCTAGGTTTGCAGCATTAGCTATATCTGGGGGGTTGAACATTCGAACTTGCATCTGTGTGCTATGCTCCAGGCCAGAGAGAAAGATACTTAACGCGTGCTCAGGGATAATAGATACCTGGGTTAATGCGAGCTCGAACGCATCAATGTAGTCCTGTACCTTCCCATTTTGCTTGATCTGGATCAAGGTAGACATTGGATCTTCATACACCTCTCCGAAACGCTTCGCAACATCAACAACATACTGCTCCCAAGTTGGATAGATGTCATGTTTGAGCCTGATATAATTCAAATGCCACTGCAGAGCTAACCCAGTCATGTGGATCGAAGCTAACCGGACCTTCTTCTCCGGTGGCGTCTCGTCAAGTTGAAAAAACTGGTCGCACCGGTAACGCCATTCCTTCACATCTTTTCCCTCAAACTTGGGAAATTCAACTTTTCCGATCCTGGTAGCGTACAAATTAGCAGATCCAGTGGAATCTCCGCGTGGGGAACGATGATTTGAAGCATGAACCGAACCACCACTACCGTCACCGGAGTTTTCCCGCAACAGAGTTCGCATTTCCTCCATTCCAGCGAACAATTGCTCCATTCTAGCGCTGAGCTCAGCATGCTTATCATCGTACTTCTTATCTAACTCAGCAATGGTCGTAGCACCTCGAGTACCAGTAGCCATGATTCGCAGCGAAGTACAGAGCAACGGGATCGTTGCTTTGATACCAACTGTAACCGGAATTTGGATTCTAGGGAGCTAACAAACTCCGGTAGAGCCAAATCACTAGCAATGGAAGGTTGAAGATGATGCAACCTTCGAATATACTAGAGACAGTAGAGAGCAAGAGATGACAAGAGAGAGGAAATTGATTTTGTTGTGATTGCTAATGATGCAAATCACATTCCATTTCATTCATCGTATAGGCGTGAGCCAAATTCAGTTACAAGGCACGTGCTGAGCACAATTCACAGTAAATAGTAAAACAGTGAATGGGTAAAAACATTAAAATGGAAATGAAAAATAAAATGCAACAATTGATAATTGAAGATGTCACATTGAACCGTGACACTCTCTTGTACATTTCTTGTGATAATCCAACATTGAACACATTAATTCATGCTAATAGTTTTGATTGTGGAAATTTTTTGATTTATTTGACTTACTAAATATTCAGGGCAGCTGGTTGTAGCGTCATTGCTTCAGCGCAATATTAAGTCACGCTTGATAGTTAGGGATCCTGAAAAAGCTACTGCACTGTTTGGTCAACAAGATGAAGAGAAATTGCAGGTATCTACTCTTCAATTAGAAGTTTAGACATGTTTTTATTGGCTAATTTAAGCTTATCTACTTATATAGAGTAATTCGTAGAGCTTATGGAAAAACAACTTCTGATAAGGCCATAAATTGTTTTCAGCTTATTTTTATAAGCTCTTCAAGATAGCTTATGAAAATAGCTTATGACTTATATAAAAATAGTTTAATCTTATTTTACCTTTTATTATAGAATTAGCTTATGCATAAGCACTTATGCAATAAGTGCTTAATTAAGCTGTTTATTCAAACAAGGCCAGAGTTATATTCATTTATTTTTAAACCAAAGAGGCCTTTATTTGCTTTTGTAGAACCACCAGGGAATAACCACCTTTATGTCTCAGTTTGAAGTCATTCATTCTCAGTTTGTTTTCTAGTTATATGGAGCTCTTCTTGAATATGACAGGTATTCAAAGGAGACACTAGGAACCAGGATGATTTGGATCCATCCATGTTTGAGGTAAGCGCTTCAAGGTACTTTACCAAATACTTCATAATACTTGTTTCTTCAGTATTTTTATTTTATTTTTTATTTTGATGCATCCTTCCATTCAACCAAGAGAATGTATGGTGATAGTTTGTGTTTCTCTCTCTTTGCTTTTATTTACTTGCTTTATAGGGAGTCACACATGTGATTTGCTGCACAGGAACAACAGCTTTTCCTTCGAGGCGGTGGGATGATGACAATACACCAGAAAGGGTTGGTAAGAATCATGCTATGTATTGAAACTACAGCATTTGGTTTCATAGCTAACTTAAAATAGAAAATTAGTTGGGTGAAGATTCAAGTGTGGAAAATTTCAGCACAACATTAATTCCTTTTATACAAAGTTGCCTACAGCATAGAAATCATCAACTTTTCAAGCACTTCTCAATATTTGGTTTTGATTATTGGTATTTATTTGAAGATTGGGTGGGAGTGAGGAATCTGGTATCTGCATTGCCTTCCTCGGTGAAGAGAGTTGTTCTTGTGTCATCAATAGGTGTGACCAAGTCTAATGAATTGCCATGGAGGTAAGCATACCTAATAATTAGTTCTTAATTGACAATGTTGCCTGTGACTTTTGTGTTATCATCACTGGGCTTACAAGAAAGCAAATTCCTTTGACCGATAATTTTCAGTGAGGCCCTTTTGAAGTTCTAATGAGAAATTAATTTAAACTTTGAAACATTAGTTTAACCTATCCATGATTGTTTATAAAAACTTCCTATTTTAACATCAAATGTAACACCAGCAGAAGGATTACCTGAAATTTTCGAATCAACTAATATTTACATTGTTATTTAATTCAATTACTAGTTTTCTGTTGACCATTCTTGATTGAAGATTTCGTTTCACTATGTATGGTTATTACCATGCTCCAAACCATATAATCAAAATTTTGTCGAACTTATAACTAGTGATGATAGTTGAAAGCCAGGACAGAGATTAGTGTTCCTGCTAGAAATGACAAGTTGACGGATTGCCTGCAGTAGGGGAAGGGGGCTGTTAAATGTTAGTGCCTTATGCTGTTAATAAGAGTTCAAACTAAGAGATTCCACTAATATTTATTATCTTCAACACATCTTTGATTCTTTGCCTTATGCTGTTATTAAGAGTCCACACTATAAGATGTCACTAATAGTATTTTCTATCATCGACATATCTTTGCCTTATGCTGTATTGCTGTTAACATAATTCCAAACTATGAGATGTCATTAAAGTTTTTTATCTTCAACATATCTCTGCTTTATATACCCATTCACGGTCTTCATTAATACCATTAACTATATTAAGTCCTCCCTTGTATTTGGTATCTTGGTAAATAAGTTCATTAGGCAACCTTGAATCCTCTAAAACAATTAAATTCTTAATACTTCGGTAACTATTAGATCATAAATGTATTATGTTCAAATTAATTTTTAAAGTGTTTATAGATTCATTTTCAACATTTTGTGTAATATACCCACTGTGACCATGCAAAATCATATTTCATTGGGAACTTAAAGTCAATTAAGGCATGAAAGTTGGCATATACGCTCAAATATTGAGTGAAAATTACATGGGGAGGGTGGGGGTATTGTATGTTGGGTTGCTGCAAGAAGTATGAATAATCATTCAAAAATCAATATTCTTTTATAGTGATATGGAGAATTTACTACATTCTGATTATGAATGCGGTAAAAATTGGAAGCTATTGTTACTCCGAAAAATCTGTGCTTAGAAATATGTGGACTAGGTATCATGTGCACAAGCAAAATCACACACAGCCTATGCTTGTCAAGCATAGGCTGAAGCATAGGCTGTTTGTTACAACGTTCAAATAAATAGCAATAAATTCCAGGTGATCTATGATATAAATTATTCCATGACGGAGTATAAATTATATTGGTAAATGGTCTTCTCTAAAATTTGCCTCGTGGACTTGTTAATGTTTTTTTTCACGCAGCATTATGAACCTATTTGGTGTATTGAAATATAAGAAGATGGGGGAGGATTTTCTTCGGAGTTCTGGCTTTCCATTTACCATAATTAGGTAAGATGAAAACTTTGTATGTTTAATGCCTGATATTGTCATGTTGATACTTGACAAACAAAGGTGGAGGACTTGGATTATATGTCTTGTATTCTCGAAATCTCTTCATATGGTGTATTTAAATGCATTTCAGACCTGGAAGGTTAACAGATGGACCATATACTTCTTATGATCTCAATACTTTACTCAAAGCAACAGCTGGGCATCGACGAGCAGTCCTTATAGGTCAAGGTATATGAATAAAGAATAATGTGCATTATTATAGCTTTGGTCTATGGCACAGCACAAACATTTTCTTTTCCTCTTTACTGTTTTTTTCCTAAGTAATGACATGTGGCAAAAGCTCACTCACCAACAAAAAATTGTTTTTCACCTTTTATTCCTTTGGATGTGTTGTGCACTTGTGGATCACATGTATCTAACTAGTTTTGCATAAAATACTTTGGCGAATTTTTTGTTATGTCCCTACATGTGAGATATATATAGAAACTAAATTAAATTTGTGTCTTCTCTTAGCAAAGTATTTTTGTTTGAAGTTTTAAAAATACTGTAACGGCTTTCAGGAGATAAATTAGTGGGAGAGGCCAGCAGAATTGTGGTTGCTGAAGCTTGCATACAGGCACTAGATCTAGAAGTCACTGAAAACCAAGTATATGAAGTTAACTCTGTCGAGGTACGTTACGAATGTAAAATCTGAACTTGATATTATTTCACACTCAAGTGAGTATATATAGAGAATATACAATGTGTAGCCTACGACACTAACTATTAACAAGAGACCTACCGGACTAACTAATAACAATAGCAAGTAACTATTCTAATTACAATAGTAAGTTGTACAAGCCTATTCTAACAAGGTAAACTTTCAGTGGTAATTTTGGTATTAGGTATATGCAATGATACATGGATGTGTTAACCGTATGAGATAAAGGTCATGTGATAGAATCTCCTTTAAGTAGATAGTTGAAAAAATCTTAATAACTCTTCAAGAATGCATCGGTGCAGCAGTTGCAGATAGAGCCGTTGGATCTTGGACCTTAGATTTTGAATCCTAAATCCAACGACTCTGCTACTGTTTCTGCAGAGGATCCAAATCGATCATGTTCCCTAACTTAGTTGCTTTATATTATAACTCATTTTGAAGAGAGCAATGCTTGTAATCTTGCACTTGTACCTAGCTATGTATTTGAGATTTTCACTGCTTATCTATTGGTCATGAGATCGACTAATGTAAAATTCTTAATTTGTTATTGTTAAGCTTGTAATTCAGATTCATTGTACATCAAATGCTGGAAAGTATTTATAGATTTGGTTATTGTTGATGCTAAAATGCATATATTTCAGGGGGAAGGTCCTGGAAATGAAGCTCAGAAGTGGCAAGAACTATTCGAGTCCGCACACTCTTCCTAGCTGGACTTCAATCAAAACTTTTATAGCATTTGGAGCCATGTATACGCATCATAATCAGGGACTTCCTTCTGCTTCACAATTATTGTATGTACTTTTTTCTTCATTATTGGAAAGTAAGCAAAATGTGAATTTAAAAAACAAACAAACCCACACACACACACACACAAGTAAAATAAAATATGAGCTACCCTAAACTAATTGAGAAATATAATTTTGAAAAATCCTTAAATTTATTTCAAGTTGAGAAGTTGATTTAGGCAAGCGAATTCAAGAACTACTGAAGGATTTAGAGAAAGTTGTGGGATTGAGATGGTAAAGGATTAATTGTGTGGCAATAAATGAGCAAGCAAATTCCAATCATCCATAACAATAATAACTAACTGAAGGAGACAAAAAAACAATGTTGAGTTGCAAAACACAATTCAGAAGTTCATATCCTCAATCTCACACTCACTCTTCTGATGTGTCATAATTCATAAATGAATAAACTTTTTATTCAGCATAATATAGAAATTATATATTGCCAACTTACACGCAGTATCACTTGTTTTGTGTAGAAATTATGTGCAAAATGTGAACTATCGATCACATGTCACACAAAACAACAACTTGTGGAAGAAACTTTTGGAATTGGGTTGGGTACATGAATTAGCACAATCGACAATTTCAGATCCATCAGCTCCATTTTGCTTTGCTTTTTCACACTCATTCAAGAATGTTTTGAAGGCGTCCTCAACGTATTTAACTGCATCTGAAACACACATGTTCTCGATTAACTTGTTTGGATATATACTCTTTCTATGATCCCCATTTAGAGTTGCTGCCATTAGCACCAATTCTTCTTGAAATTCAGTCAACTTGGCTTCTTCTTTAGCTCCCGCCTCTCGCAGTTTGACCGGTTCTGGTAATTTCTCTGCAAAATTGAAAAGATAGGAATGAGGAAAGTGATGTGCTGCGTGTTCGAACTCACACTCTCAGTATCCACACAACATTTACGTGTATTTTACCACGAAGTTGTACTCTCGAGACACACATAAACATAATTTTACCTAATAATAAAAATTCAACAATAACTAGTGTAAGAATGGTGAAGATAAAAGATTGATATTTTACCTGGACAATCAGTTCTTGGGCTATTTCGAGTTAAGAGGCCCTCAAACGTTCCAGCCCATGCATCGCGCTTTGTCAAAAACTGAGGAAGATTGAATATCTTCTTAACAGTTGCTGGTATAGATGAATGCTCATATTGTGATGTTGGAAATGGTCCAGAAGGTTCATGCAACACTATATACAAATACAATCATGCAATTATGATTAATTGTTTACTATGAAAAATATCCCATATGAATCTTATTCTTACCTTTTCCTGGTTCAATCCATGGAGAAATAATGATAGTTGGAACCCTTACACCAAGCCTATCAAACTTAAACTTAAATGGCTCAGGACCTACAATATCATCTGGACTAGGAACTCCATCAACAGGGGTTGGAACATGATCATAAAACCCTCCATGTTCATCATATGTAATCACAAACAACATTTCATTCCATTGTGGGCTAGCTCTTAATGCTTCGTACACTTGTTTTACAAATTTTTGTCCTTCTCCAACATCATGAGATGGATGATCATCATTTGCTGGTATTGATAACAAGTCGAAAAATCTTTGTTCAATTACCACGTAGTTTGGTAATTTTCCTTCTTCACAATGCTTCTTGAATGTTAAGCCGTATTCATGAAAGTTATCTATGTATTTTAGTTTCCTTAGACTCCTGAAAATGATGAGTAAAATAATTAATTTGTCAGTGGTATAAGAGTACATCAAAGTACAACTATGCCTCTCTACGGCCGAAGATTACTGTTATGCTAATTCGCACTTGATCAGAGACATTGTCTTTTGGGACTCTCCTACTAGTTTTATTACGGACGAGCTAGCTAATTTGGTTCTCTCTTTTCTTTCTTTTGTTAGGTATGATTAAAAAAAAGTACAACTAATATTAAGCTAACTTTAATTAGTAATAATTTTGTTGTTACGAATTTTTCTATAACAAATTGAAGTCTTTAAAATGTGTATATTTAGGTCATACACGAATCTATGTCAAAAGCGTGATATAAAAAAATGTTATTTGTAATTATAATTAAAAGTAAGATAAGTTTTTTAAAAAAAGAAAGATAACTTCAAACTTTCAAAAAACTTCAAATTTATGTCAAAGTTTTAAAAATTGTTTTTTCCCTTAATTTTAAAATCACATATTTAATCTTTAAAGCATAGATAGATATATAAAATGTCATCGCAAAAGGTTTTTTGTTTTAAGACTTTATTTGGATAAACAATTTAATTAAGTGCTTATTGTAATATGCATTTTTTTGACAAGATTGTAATATGCATTTATCTATAAAAATAAAGTGAAACTGTTTTCATAAGCTAGCATGAAAATTTTCTGAAAATAAACCAAAGACAGTTTATGGACATGTCATAGACTGTTTCAAACAATTTCACAAGTGTTTATGCTAATAAATAAGTTCAAATAAGTTAATTCAAACATATTTTTTGATTAATTTTGAACAAAGTGATTGATATATAGTTGAATGAAAATGGAATAAAAGCATCAAAATGGGAATATCCAATAGTATCTTCGGTATAATCTTAAGAAATTCCCCATAAAAATCAAGCAAAAGAGTAAAATAAGGAGACATTAGTGATGATATAAACAAAGTATCAAGGAACCTGTAGAAAAGGGTTGATGGTGGTTGCTGATAGTATATCCCAAAACTGAACCCAATTTCATCCAAAGAATCAAAAATTGTCTTTTGAGGCAAACCCCCAATAAGCTTTTTTGTGTCATTGCTGCTCAGCCCATTCGACGTCGCAGAATGCACATACAACCTGTTCGGTTGGGTCGATGCAGGAACCGAAGCAAACCAACGGTCACAAACTGCAAACTCTTTAACTAACTCCTTATAAACCGCCACTGAATCCGGTTCGAACCCGTTCATAACCGCTTCAGTCATTTTCGGTTTCTCTTGTTTCGCCGCATTTTGAGCGAACCCCTCCATTCTCGGCGGCAACTTCTTTGCCGCCGAGGATTTGCTCCATGGTTCTCCAAAAACTTGCTCATAAATGTCTTGGATTGAGTGACCAGGATCCGGGTCAACATAGACGGACCGGTTAGTGAATTGAACCCGGTTTGAATTTGGATTAGATGTAGAAATTGGGTTTGATTCTGAACCGGTTACACCGTTTATATCCGGGTTGAGGGACTTCATCCAACCCAACATGTGATCGAAGGAACGGTTCTCTTGAACCAAAACGACAATCGTTTTGATGGGGTAGCTTTGAGTGGTGCTTGAATTTGAAGTCATTTTCTACGAAGTTTCGTTTTCTCAAATGAGGATACCAATGAGTAAAGTAAGAGATGTATTTATAGATACATACACGTACACGTAGACTCAAAAAATAGACTTGCGTAAGGAATATACTATATATGAATCAAAAAATATTAAGTGTTGGTGAAGCAATCAGTGAGACAGGCAGATAAGGAATATGCTATCATGCGCTAATTGACACATTTTTTAATGTGTTATTCTTCATTAGATAAATACCATTAAATGAAAAATAGACTTGCGTATCTAACCTAAATAAAATCACATGTGTTCCTTAATTTAACTTATTGTGATGGGGAATGTGTCCCAGCATTGCACCCAATATTTTTAAAGCCGGACCGGAGATCGAACCGGTGAGACCTCTGGTTCATGGTTCAATCGGTTCAACCATGGTTGAACCGGATAAGTAATTTAATAAATAAAAAATATTAAATTTTGGAGAAAAAAGTAAATTTAAAAATAAAAAATTGCATTTCGGGCGGTTCAAACCGGTTCGGTTCCCGGTTCAAAGCGGTTCTTGGCGGTTCAATCCGGTTCTGGGGCGGTTCTTTGGCCTGCGGTTCAAATGGGGTTGAACCAACCGGCCAGAGGTCCGGTTCCCGGTTCAACCGGTTGAACCGGCCGGTCCGGTCCGGTTTTTAAAACCTTGATTGCACCATACTTCGACCAACACCACACTCCACTGATTGGGTAGACCATTTTTCATAACCGATAACATTGCTACACATTACAAACCGTGAAAGAAACCTATAGATCCATGCATGTATCATTTTTATTTATTTATGACTAGAGGATAAACGATCACACAATATTATCAGCATGCATGTATGACAAAAAGTGACGTACACAAATTGCATTTCCTAGAAATTTTGAGCTGTCCGGGGCAAGCAGTAAATTTTTAAATGGGAGCTTTTGAAAGAGGGAATAACATAAAAATGACAAGACTATTAAAAATAAATAAATCTACTTCAAAACAACACTTTCCTTATAGTATGAACTGTTTGAAGTAGTATATAACTTTCCGATTATTCTTTTATCATGTGCAAGTCACCTTAGAAATCTATCAGTTATTTATGGTTTGCTTGGATCGCATACCATTTAATCTAGTCTGACTATTTATTTTTGTTGATATTCAATAATTTCGACAATATATCATCAACTTGGCAATTCACAAAGCTATGTCCAACCTTCAAAAATCCATTCAACGCTGTGATTCCTTGGCTTCTACATTTTTAGCTGAACAGATGAGATTGTTGATGCCTCAAAGCTTTGAAATAGCATATGCGGGCAGGTTGTTGAATCTTTTGGGAAACTCCAAATCTTTCCATCCTTCAGCATCAACCTTAGAGAAGTAATGCTCAACATCGCTATCCTTTACAAGCTCCAATTTGGAAGGCTCCCACTGACAAATACATCATCCACATGAGAATCAAAGAAATATAATTTCGACAATACGATTAAATTATGTCTATTAATTAATGTTCAAGGTGGGAAACGATGATGATAGACAATTAAGCATACCTTTGGCTTCCTGTCTTTATCTATTAGTATAGCTCTACAACCCTGCAGAAGGGAATAACTATTGAGTATGGCATGAAATACAAATAATTTAAAACAGAAACGTGTATGTAGGAATCATGGGAAAACCTCAAAGAAATCCTTGCTGCGGTGTCCTCGTAGAATATGACAAACAATTCTATACTCATATACAAGGCATTGACCAACACCTAGGAGCCTGCCTTCTCTAATCTGAAAAAGTCAATAACAATTAAAAAGTCATTATGATAGTAAGAACAATTGGAGGGTGGAGAAGGATTGGAGATTTCTATATAGAAACATGTTATGACATCAAATGAAAAGAAAAGAAAATAATTAATGGCTTAAGAGACAAATGAATATAAAAGATCTAAATCTACATGCTATTGAAATAATATGGCCAACAAACCTACGAATCCATTAACACTGACAATAAGAAGCAGTATAACAGCCTCTTGTGACCAAAAATATTATGCTTCCATAAATCATATAGAATGATCATAGCTGATGAGGGTTATAAAACTAACAATAATTATCTAAAGATAAAATCTCAATTGTCACTCACGTATTTGAAATTGTTGGATCTTCAAAGCAATGTTTTCTAAGGTGTTGCATAGAGGCACAGCTATAGAAATCAATTGCCATATAAAGAATTCCATATAGGTTCTTGTAAAACATTTATGGAATTCTTTGTATGCCACTTTTAGAGAGTCCTGGATGTGCCCTAGGTCCGTGGACCAGTTTATGTTGACTAGCAACTGGTTTTGGTAGAAGGAGCCAATTTTTTGTGGTAACATTCAATCTTCCATCTATTATACACTTCGTGCGAATTGAAACTTAATTCATGCATCTATAAGACGTCCTTGGATGAGCAACTGCTTTGGGATAAGATGTAAAGCTGATGATGTTAGAGATGTTTTGCTAATAGATATGTTGTATGTTGAGGGATTGGGAAGCTGTGCTTCATTGATGTTTGCTTTGTTCTTTCTTGATGTAAAGCATTTGGTTGATGTATTCTTATCAGCCTGCCCCATGTAAATGCAAGGTAAGGCTATCTATAATAGACTTGTAATGAGTCATCTGCTTCTCTTGTGATGAATAATTTCTATACAATAAAAAAAACCACAACAAATGTACTTGAACATTTGAACATATCAAAAAAAGTGAACTTCATAATGTACATAAAACATAACATTTATTACTTTCTGGACACGTACCAATCTAAGAAAAACTTTAAGGCTTGTTGGAGATGCTTTCTTCAAAGTTTGAAGAGTTACAGAAATCCAACTATCAGCCTTACTCAAAGCTTCCGTCTCCTGCAAAAGCAATTAGTATAAAGTTACAGTTGTTAAATGGCATAAGCACATCCCTGATAATGCTGAAGAATAATAACCAATCAGATATTTTTAATAACATAACTTACAAGAGAATATAATATTTCTTCTACTGTTTTTCTAGAGAAACACTTATTGATTAAATCCATCCTGCAATGAGCAAATATAGATGAGAAACATACCTAAATAAGATAGTGTGATCTGTTTCAATTATTTCAAAACAATAAAGAACACAAACAAACAACAGACATGCTCCGATTTTTCACAAACATACAGAGCTCATGCTCTACATAGTTTTAGATGCTTTTCTAGATAAATGAAGAAAGTTTTATTAAAAACAAATAAGTACAAGTGCAATGGATAAGATATCCCCCCGAATAGAAATCAAAGAACAGAAACCAGCACAAACAAGAGAAACTAAGAAGCCATCAAGTAAGCGCCACAAAGAAATTAAAATAACGAAAAATAGTAATCTAAGGAAACTATATCAAGGATAATAGAGAATAGTCCTAATTACGATTATAATCAACACATCAAATAAAAAAGATCAACAACAGAAACTAATCCTTGAAAATTCTAGCATTGCCTTCCAACCTTGATATATAGCATAAAATACATAGCAACAAGTAGACTTTTCATATTTACTCATCTGGTCATCCAAAAACTCTAAAATTACATACGGGAAAGTACTACATTTATCACCCTTATGACTGAAAAATCTACAACACAATCAGAGAAAAAGGGGACAATGAGCTTCTTGTCACCAAGAACATATTTCAATGGAAGATCCATTTAAATATGATTTGAGACCCTTGAGAGAGCATGTGTGGAAAAAACTTGGTCCTTAATAAGGAGAGTAGATCAAATGGAGGGGAGTTCAATGGTTAAAAGAAGAGGAGACCTAGGAAAACTATAAGCCAAGCCAAACCACAAAGAAGGATTTAGATTTAAAAAGTTTGTCATTAAGCTAATTTATCCATGTAGCTTACTACTTCCTAAGACTGTCCAACCCAGCGGCTAGATCGACAAAACTCACCATCTGTAAAAAGTTATTGAAGGGTAAAAGTTTGCCAACATAGCTTGACTAAAAGAGCGCAACCCGGTGGCACGATACTTCAACCAGAACAGGATCCAGACAATTTAACAGATGCACACACACACACACACACCAACCTGTGATAAACACTATCCTCTTTTAGGGAAGGCTGCTCCGAGTAGGTATCGATAATTGCAGATACTGCAGCTGGATCACTAGTTTCCACCTTGCACAGTGATTCTTCTAATAACAATAATTTCTGTGCATTGATTACAAAAGGCAATAGAACAGGGACAGATTAGAAAACTCAAACCAGAGAGTTTAAACATCATATAAATTCCTTAAGAAAGAATTTTTTGCATCATAAAGTTGTGACATGCTAAAGTTCCAAAGGAATATCCATCATAACTGATGAAACTCAGGCAGTTAAATTAGGATAAGGTTTGCTTCATCTTTGTTTAAAATAAATCTCCAAGTAGCTAGCTTGGATAAAGTTTCAGATTAGATAGAGTTTTTTTTATTTTTAAAATAAGGGAGGTAAGTTAATGGCTTTAAAATGCATACAGTTACACTTTAGGCATTCAAAACGGTCCAAATTGCAAGAAACATGGATCTCAAACTACTCTTCTTTCTAATATTGCTTAAGAAAGCTGTTAGAAAATTATTAAACAACAGTTCATCCTCTATATAAATAGAAGTCTAATGCCCCAGGTAGGCACAAAACTGTCACCTCCATACTCAGGAGGTGCACACCAAACACTTGCTTGAATCCTTGGTTAAAACAGTGAGACACCGACTTTGATATGCATATGAAAAGCTTATCTTACTGTCTAAATATTTATCCATAGACATTTCATGATAAACTTTCATTCCTGATGCCTGAATACCACCTGGTTAACAATTATATTTCAAAACTGCACTTAATTTCCAATGATTTGTGCAAGTACATTTTTTATGACTGGACTGGCGTTTAGTTTACAAAGATGCAAATCATCAGAAAGAGTCTACAAGTGTAGTGGTAGGTAGCATACTGATGAAGGGACAAAATGGGTCGCAAGACCACAAGCAAGCATTTCTGCACCATCCAACCTAGCACCTGTAAGACCAACATATTCTCCTGCATTTTGTTTTCCAATAGAAAGGAGAAAAATGAGGAAACGGGAATGTTATTATACTTTTTCTTATTAGCCTTTTGCAAATGCTGAAAATATGTTGGAATCATAACCAAAGTGTTCAAATGAAACAGTGTTCTTCATACAAAAGCCAACCATGCAAAAGAAAGTAAATCATCATGAAAAATCAAGAATCTTAGCCTCTCCCCTTCCTCACCCCCTGTACTGTGTGTGCACATGGGGTGTACATTGAAAGATGTCAATCGACTGACAAAAACAGCAACCCATCAAAGTACGCAGGAGACATCAGTGACAAAAACAATGAAAACACTGAAAAATTGAATGACCTTATTATCAGGCAAACCAATTAGAATCAATTAAATTCATAGAGATCTAAGATACAACATTCGTACCCAAAAATCCAGGCAGTCTAGACAAGAAATATGAGGCGCCTACATCGGGAAATAAACCCAAAGCTGTTTCTGGCATTGCAAAGACCTGCAAAAGGTCCACTAGTACATGTAGGTCATGAAGTACAAAAATAAAATTGAAGTCAATGAGTATGTGGATGCTAAATAGAATGAAAAACAATGGTACTGTGATGCCTATTGTTGACTACTTAAAGCCAGTTAATTATTTACATCTTTGTTGAAGTTATAGTTTTAGATAAAGACGGGAGAGAAAGAATAAAGACTAAAAGACGTGATAATGATTGATGATTTGATGATGCAAAAAGATTAAGCAATAACCCTTATTCATAGGGATACAAGACTCTTAATTCTAATTGAATAGGAAAACAAATCACGATAATAAATAAGTAATAAGAAACTAATCCTATATGATAGATAACATAAAGAGTTAATATTCTGTTCATCAGGCCTTCCAATCTAAAACGAAGGCGCAGGCACGCCACTTGCGTACGCAATTACGCACCACAAAGGTACTTCTACGATTTCTGAATTCCTCGCCAAAATTAAACATATCTCATTGGCGAATCTATTTCGCTCCAAGATCAATTGGACGTGATTCTTGACGGATTACCCAACGAATTCGAGTCTTTAGTCACTCTCATCAACTCGAAGATTGATTGGTTCGACATGGAAGAAATCAAAGGTCTTCTTGCGCACGAACAACGCCTGGACAAACGACGAGTAATTGAAGAAGCTGCATCGTTAAATCTCACGCAAACCAAGCCTCCGTCTACTTCGGATGAGTCGCAATTTCAGCCTCAACAAGCGCCACAAGCCAATTTCACTAGTACTAACCCTAATTCTGAAAACACGCAAACCCTAGGTTCTGGATTTAGGGGTAGTTCTCAATTTCGTGGCCGTGGTGACCGGTATGGCCGTGGCAACCGTGATGGTGGTCGATCTGGTCAGGGATGTGGTCGCTCTGGCGTTCAGTGCCAAGTTTGTCGTCGTACTGGTCATGAAGCTTCGTACTGTTGCCACAGATTCAATATTGCCTACGGTACTGCTCACCCCTTCCCTAATGGCAACCCTTACCAATACTTGCGTCCACCTGCACCGAACAACAACTCATGGCAACAGGGCAACATGGCTGCTTCTCCTCAAGCTAACTACACTGGCGCCTATCCTATGCACCCTGCCTTGAACAACAATCTGGACACTGCAGCCACCAATCATGTCACTTACATGCCTGCAGCACCTGGCTCTGCTCCGCCGCCGTCTCATTTGGAAAACATTTTCCTTGGGAACGGTCAAGGTTTGCCCGTTCAATCCATTTCTAACTTCTCTTTTCCTTCTTCTTCGCATCCTAGTACCACTCTACATTTAAACAATGTTCTTCATGTCCCTAACATCAATAAAAATCTTATAAGTGTCTCTAAGTTTGCATATGATAACAATGCATATATTCAGTTTCACCCATTTCACTATGTCATGAAATCACAGGTCAATGACAAGGTTCTTCTCCAAGGACGCTTGAAATCTGCTGGTCTATATCCTCTTCACTCAAGCACTTTGTCCACACAACACTCTACCTTACCTTCTGTTAATTCTCTTGTATCTAGTTCTAGTGATGTTTACTTCAAGTGGCACCACCGATTGGGCCACCCTAGCCTAGATACCTTAAACAATGTTCTAAAGTCTTGTAATATGGCATCTTTTCAAAGGAATAAAAGTGAATTTTGTATAGCATGTTGCTTAGGAAAGTCTCATCGATTACCTTCCATCTACCACTATGTATAATGCACCTTTAGAACTTGTCTTTTGTGACTTATGGAGCCCTGCCCCTATGCAGTCTTCAATGGGCTATAAATACTACATTTCATTCATTGATGCTTTTAGTAAATACACAGATATATTTCTTGCATAGCAAGTCTGAGACACTCACTGTCTTTAAACAATTTAAGGCTCTTGCTGAATTGCAATTCAATAGGAAAATTAAATCCATCCAATCTGACTGGGGTAGGGAATTTCGTCCATTCAAAGAATACCTCACCAACCTAGGCATCACCCATCGCATCATTTGCCCACACACACACCATCAAAATGGAGTTGTTGAGAGCAAGCATAGGCACATTGTTGAAATGGGCCTGTCCTTACTCTCTCACTCCTCTCTGCCCTATCACTTTTGGGATCATGCTTTTCATTCTGCTGCCTACATCATCAATAGGCTTCCAGCTTCACACACTCACCATATTCCTCTCCACACACTGTTTAACAAACAACCTGCTTACCACTTCTTAAAAGCTTTTGGGTGTGCCTGCTATCCCTTACTCACTCCATATAACAATCCTAAGTTTCAATATAGGTCTAAAGAATGCATTTTTCTAGGGTACTCTACCTCTCACAAAGGCTACAAGTGTCTTGATCCATCTGGTCGTATCTATATTTCAAAAGATGTATTATTCAATGAGAAGCATTTTCCTTATCAACACAAACCTACTGTCACTCCTAACACTTTACACACCTTTCCCACAACAGCTCCATTGGGAGTTGTTCACAACCAAGCCACTCCTCATACACCTTCACCATCACTCTCCAATCCATCATCTTACACTCCTCACCCTCCCACTCAACCTTATCCATCACCACCAACAGAAAATCAATCTCCACCACCCACAGAACCCCACTCACCTACCTTATCCTTACCCTCAACAGCTTCTAGCACAATAGACCCTAACTCTTCTCCCTCAACCTCCCCTTCCCCACCACATAATACTCATCACATGCTTACAAGATCTAAAACTGGACACCTAAAGCCACCTCTATATCCTAACATTAACCTCACCACCACAGAACCCAACAATGTCCAACAAACCCTTGCTTCACCTCAATGGACAGAGGCTATGCAGAATGAATTCACAGCTCTTCAAACCAACAATACTTGGAATTTAGTTCCTCTACCACCCAACAAAAGAGCCATAGGATGTAAATAGATTTTTAGAATCAAAGAGAACCCAGATGGATCCATCAACAAATATAAGGCACGCCTAGTTGCTAAAGGCTTTCACCAAAAGTATGGCCAAGACTATTCTGACACCTTCTCACCTATTGTAAAGCCTATCACAGTCAACTGTGCTTACTCTTGCTCTAACTTACAAATGGCCTATTAGGCAATTGGATGTAAACAACGCGTTTCTTAATGGGCACTTACAAGAGGATGTTTACATGCAACAACCTCAAGGCTTTGTTCAAGGTGATTCTTCTCTAGTTTGTAAGCTTAACAAGGCCATCTATGGCTTGAAACAGGCTCCTCGGGCAGTTTGACAAAAACCTTGATATCCTTTGGTTTTCACCAATCCAGATGTGATCCATCTTTACTCATATATAATAACCGTGGCTGCTGTATCACGATCCTTATCTATGTGGATGATATAATCATAACAGGTTCCTCGAACACAACTGTGAATCTTGTCATTACTAAACTGAATTCTGCATTCTCTTTAAAACAGCTGGGAACACTTGACTATTTTCTGGGCATAGAATGCAAAAACACAGATTCTGGTGCTCTTCTTGTCTCACAGGCCAAGTATATAAAGGACATTCTGCACAGGGCAGGCATGGAAGACTGTAAAGGAATCTCCACTCCTTTACCTGCCAACCTTAAATTGCCAAAAAATGGAACAGATTACTTTGAAGATCCAACCTTATACAGAAGCAACGTTGGAGCCTTACAATATGTCACCATTACTAGACCTGAACTTGGCTACTCCGTAAATAAAGTATGTCAGTTTATGTCGCAACCCCTTGTCTCTCATTGGAGTGCTGTCAAGAGAATCTTGAGATACTTAAAGAGCACTATTGATCTAGGGCTAACTCTGCAACCAGCAACCAGCAGTATTCCTCTTAGCATCAATGCCTTCTGTGATGCTGACTGGGCTTCGGATATTGATGATAGACGATCCACCTCTGGTGCCTGCATCTACCTTGGACCCAATCTGGTTTCTTGGTGGTCCAGAAAGCAAACATTAGTGGCTAAATCCAGTGCAGAGGCAGAATATAGAAGCCTGGCTTTAGCTGCATCTGAAGTCCTCTGGCTGCAATCTCTTCTACAGGAACCGCATGTGTCCATACCTGTTCCAGTCATCTACTGCGACAATCAAAGTACTGTGGCACTAAGCCACAATCCAGTTCTCCACTCCAGGACAAAACATATGGAGCTGGATATATTTTTTGTTCGTGAAAAGGTCCTAAATAAATCTCTGGTAGTGTCTTATGTTCCAGCTCAGATTTAGGTGGCTGATATTCTCACCAAACCTCTCAGCAAGCAGCAGTTCTGTCACTTCAGAAACAAGCTCAGAGTAGTCAGTACTGCTGAGCTTGTGGGGGGAATGATAGATAACATAAAGAGTTAATATTCTGTTCAGTTAGTTAGTCAGTTTCTAATCTGTTAAGAAATTGTTAGGTTAGTTCAAAACTAAAACTGTTTGAGTTAGTTAGGTTATTGTAAAGCTCAACAGTTATAAATACCCATCTGTATTCAGTCTTCAACATTATGAAATATACAAGAATGATTTACTGTTCAGAAACTCTATGAAATCTATCACTATAAGATAAGTCAGGACGCTCTAAGGTAATATGTTTTCTATATTCTAACAATATTCATAAAGTCTCTGCAAAAGTCAAGAGTAACATGCATATGTAAGAACCTTGATGCATGTAATGTATGTGCATTAGATTAACGAGGAGTGCTGATATTGTTTGATATCCATCTTAATTACAATAGGATTCTATTGCTAATTACAAGGGCTAATTCAGCATTATAAAATTGCTGAGAGGGTTTTTCTTGAGCAATAATTCTACAATTTAGTTAGACTATGCAAAGAATCTAGAGACTATTTACATGATAATGCTCTCAACAAAACATACTGTATTTTCTGTAGCGACACGAAATCTTCCATGTATAGAAGCACCAGCACCACCTCCCATGACAATTCCATTAAGAATTGAAACCTTCAAATGTTTGGAAACAAATGTAAGGAAATGCGACGTGCGTGTGCAAAAACAAAACAGAAAAAGTGTTTGTAAATAAGAGTTACCTGAGGCTTACTATATGTTGCCATCAAATAATTCAATTTATATTCAGTATCAAAAAAATTTGCACCTAACCTCCAATCACCTATATCCATTGGAAAACAAATAATTAATTTTGAATTGAAATTCAATACTACATTTGAAAACCCATGCATTCAAATTTATACTCTCTCTCCTCCCATAATGGTAACTACTAACTAGTAATCCTAGTAACTGAATAATTTACCAAAAGTACAATATTTACAATGTGGGACGATTACAACAGCTTATAAATGGAAAAATAAATAAATAGTACAAGACATTATAAAATTAATAAAAATGTATAACACGGAATGATATAAAGAAAGCCTAGTACAAAATAGTGCTCACAGCAATGCAATGAATTTATGGTTATATCATGTAATATCATGTAACAAGAAGAAAACATACGTCCTTTTGCATCACGAGCAACGGCTGCAACATCACCGCCAGCACAAAATGCCCTTCCAGTTCCCTGATGTAGAAAGCCAAAAATCATAAAATTCAGATTCTCTTCAAAGATGTGAAGATATGTTACATATATATTTTTGTTCCATCCATGACTTCGCCTCTAATTGTTGAAGAAACATATACATTTACATTAATTACATGAATTGTTTAAATAGTAAAAGTTTGCCAAAAACAAATCAACAAGCAAAATACAAGCCTACTTCCATCCACCCGAACATTTAAAAGATCATCCAACCAGAAATAAAATTGGGATAATTGCAAAAATGCTAACTCATACAAATTTTTCTTCCCATTTTGATAAGGAAAAATTGTATTAGCGTGAAAGGAGTACATGGGAGGAGGATATGTGGATCATGATTCATTGCAGTCATTTTTTACTGCAGTCACTAAAGTCAACATATATGGGACTATTAGATCAATATAACACTCAATCCTAACCTTTACATTATTTTGTGTTAAAAAAATGGAAGAAGAGAGAGGAAGAGAGAAGTGACTGCAGAGAATCACACTCCGAGGATAGGTATCCCCTGTAAACAGATATAAGAAACAGAGACATTTGTTCAGAATAACTCTAATATAATTGTTTGCCCTTACAGAAAAATTCCTAAAAAGACGCCCAAATAAGGACCGGGATCAAAAGATTCCCTTTAATTGGATTGTTGACAACGGTATTATATGAAATTAAAGATTGTGATGATATTAAATTGGATTGTCGACAACGGTATTATATGAAGTCTGCTTATGGTGACAACTGCAAGAGTCCCATGTTTGCCTTTGGTGATTTGTGTATGTACAGAGAAGACTCGTAGAACCCTCAACAAGGAGGGTAATTCAAAGTAGAGGAAGACCAGGGAAACTATGGTCAAACCATTGAGAAGGATTAGGGTTTACATGATGTATAATAGGACATTGTGGCATCATTTGATTCATATAGCTGACTCCACCTACTGGAAAAGGGGTTTAGCTGTTGTTGTAATTCCCCTTTACGTCCACTAATATAGAGGCTCTCAAAGGATGGAAAAAGTTGTTAGGAGTATCCTTTAATCTTGTTTGGAAAGCAGTAGAATATCATCTGATTAGTACGGATGCATGTTCTTAGTAGTGAATGAAAGGCAATTGATTTTAGTTACTAGGGTGCCAAAAATATTGCACTTGTGGCTAAATGGCTACTTGAGGTAGAACACAGGTGAAAACAAAAAATAAGTACTATTTATTATTATCAATAATCAGGCAAAAGGTTCTCAAATTGTGAAAAAGAGAGGTAGTTATAGCCCTTGATAGCGCATCTACTCTTGTTAAGAGCCAAAAGGGTAAATCCGTCATTTGAAGGGTTTATGAAAGGAGAAACAAAAAGAATAAATAATAATTAATAACTAGTTATTGTGGGTAGTTATTAATAAGTAGTTATTGTGGGTAGTTATGTTTGAAAGTTAGTTATTTGTATTTGAATATAAATAGGTTGGTTACTCTTAGGAAGTTATGCTTTTGGGAAGTTATTGTAAGTTTATGGCCAGAAGTTGTAACATCTGAGAAGTTGTAACTTCTGAGAAGAGCATTGCTCTTGGGTAGTTTGGATGTAATCCTTACTATAATTTGTAATATAATTCGCAAGTTTCCTTTCCCATTCTCTTGTTCACAATTCTGTCAATTCATTGTCACTATTATTAAGCCATAAATCGATTGATAGCCTACATTTCTTAAGTCAAGAATCGATTATTGTCCTGTGAATTTTCTGGTTTGCATCAAATTGGTCCGACCTGCCGGATGCCACCGAAGAAGATGGAGACCAAGGTTGCTGCACTAGGGGGAAAATCGCAAGTATGGAAGTTTCTTTGAAGGAAATGCAGAATCAGACTAAGGAGAATCAAGAGAAAATCATCTCTCTACTTAGTTTGAGTAAGGAGAAGGGTCAGGCAGAATCATCACGCAACAACGAGTTTGTAAGTATGAAACAAAAAAATTCTGAATTGCATGGTGATGCGCTTGATGAATTTCGGTTGTCTGTGAAGAAAGTGGAACTGCCAATGTTTAATGGTGACGATCCCGCTGGATGGATTGCTAGGGCAGAAGTATACTTCCGTGTACAAGACACTTGTCCTGAAATCAAAGTGAATTTGGCACAGTTATGTATGGATGGGGCCACAATTCACTTCTTCAAGGGCTTGTTGGAAGAGAACGAAAATTTGACATGGGAGAACTTGAAGAATGCGTTGTTGGAGAGATATGGGGGTGTTAGTGATGGAAATATCTTTGAACAACTATCTGCTCTTCAACAAAAAGGAACGGTTGAAGAATACATTGAGGATTTTGAAAGGCTAATTTCCCAAATCCATCGGCTTCCTCTTGATCAGTATGTGGGTTATTTTGTCCATGGGTTGAAGGAGAGCATCAGAGGCAAGGTTAGAAGTTTGATTGCGCTGGGGTTAGTTTCGCGACCAAAGCTTATGAACGTGGCACGCGCCATTGAGCGTGAGAGCGACGAAGGGGGGAAAAATTGGGTTGTGCGCAAGCCGGTTGGGTCGCAAACACGACCCAGTTCTGTAACTGCTGGAAACCGTTCCAGCTCTGGTCCTAAGTCGCGCAACAGCGACTGGGTTTTTGTCAAAGACACCAAAGAAGTTCGCGAGCGCAGTGCAAGAGGAATTGAACGAAATCTGGGTGGAAATCAGTGGCGTGGAGCATCAGGCAGAGATAAAACAGGGACTGTTCAGCGTGACAAAGGAGTTCGTAATTTATCTTCGCAAGAGATTGCGGAGCGGCGTCAAAAGGGACTCTGTTTCAAATGCGGAGGTCCATTTCACCCAAGGCATCAGTGTCCAGACAGAAATATGCGTGTGTTGGTGACAGACGAAGAGTTGGAGGAAGATAATGCGGTGAGGGTGATGAATGATGAAGTGGCTGATTCAGGTGATGATGAAATCCCACTTCAACTCAGTGTCATGAGTTTCAATGGCCTGATGGTGAATTCTATTGATAGACTAAGTTCAATAAAGCTCCCAGGAACTACAGGAGAAATGTCTGTGTTGATGTTGGTTGATAGTGGTGCTACTCAAAATTTCATGTCGAGGCGTTTGGCCATGGATATGGGATTACATATCACTGAAGTTCCTCCTAGACCTATCAAGTTAGGAGATGGATTCACTGCTAAAACTCATGGAGAATGTCATGGTGTTATAATTTATGTCCAAGGTCTCTCATGGGAGATTAGTACTATGCTCTTTGATTTGGATGGCATTGACGTAGTGTTGGGGATGGCTTGGTTAACGCAAATAGGAGTTTCTTGGATAGATTGGATAGAAAAGAAAATGTGTTTTGATTACCAAAGTGCATGGGTTGAGGTTCAGGGGGTAGGTGGTAGAGAGTGTGCATCCTTGCAGCTATATGTGGATGATAATCGCTTGGCTCAGTTACAGTGTGATTCCCAAGAGGGTGTGGTGTCAAAGAGCCAGCAAATTGAGATGCAGTCAGTGTTGAGACAACAAGAGCATGCAATACACTTGGTTAAAAAGCAAGGATCAGAGACTGGCCTATCACTTGAGGTATTAATAGTATCAATGTCATTTCTCACAGGCATAATTTCTGATATGCTAGGAAGGCGCCCAATATTAATAACATCATCAATTATGTTGCTCCTCAGTGGTTGGGTAATGTTATGGGCTCCAAATGTTCGTGTGGGTCTACTCTCAAGGCTATTAGGTGGTGTTGCTATTGCATTTTCAATGATACTTACTCTTCTTAATATATTTGAGATGGCACTACCAGATATCAGAGGTTTACTCAATGCTCTTCCACAGTTTTCATGTTTTGGAGGAATGTTTGTGGCATATATTATGGACATTACTGGAACACAATTTCCAAGTCTCAGCCTTGAGGATAAGGCTGTTTCTCATATAGTGCATCTACTCTTGTTAAGAGCCAGAAGGGTAAATCCGTCATTTGAAGGGTTTATGAAAGGAGAAACAAAAAGAATAAATAATAATTAATAAGTAGTTATTGTGAGTAGTTATTAATAAGTAGTTATTGTGGGTAGTTATGTTTGAAAGTTAGTTATTTGTATTTGAATATAAATAGGTTGATTACTCTTAGGAAGTTATGCTTTTGGGAAGTTATTGTAAGTTTATGGCCAGAAGTTGTAACTTCTGAGAAGAGCATTGCTCTTGGGTAGTTTTGATGTGATCCTTACTATAATTTGTAATATAATTCGCAAGTTTCCTTTCCCATTCTCTTGTTCACAATTCTGTCAATTCATTGTCACTATTATTAAGCCATAAATCGATTGATAGCCTACATTTCTTAAGTCAAGAATCGATTATTGTCCTGTGAATTTTCTGGTTTGCATCAGCCCTCTACAGAAAGTGGAAATGGGTCACAGAGATAAAACATTCATTTCTATCTAATTCAATGTCTTACACTGTACAGACTACAGAGGGGTCTTATTTATTTTCAAATCAAAAGAAGTATGTGTAGTACAGTAGTACTTCTTAAGCACAGAACAATAATAAAACAAAATAAACCCAACAGCCAGTGACAGTTTCTTCCATGATTACTAGTGCATACTTCGTTTGAGATATCGCAAGTCACAGCAATAGCGGTAGATTGACCCACCTAAATTCAAAGAAAATACCTATGGTAATCCAAATTCTTGATATGTGAATGAAAAAAAATGTTCCCCCAATCGACAGATTCCTGCCTTGTTGAACCCTAATGACAATGTCATTCACATAAACAACCAGATATATTAGCCGAATTTGGGAAAAGTGCCAAACAGAACAAAAAATGGCCCCTCACGCTGTGAATCATCCTAAACTTCTGAGTAATGGAACTAAATATCACAATCAATGCTCCAAGACTGTTTTCAAGAAAGGGGGGCAACGATGTCATAGGGGGGTCGCGAAGGATCTGCAGGTAACAAGTTCCAAATGTCGTTGGGTCTTCCGGTGGCAGCGACGGTGAACTGCGCTAACAACACTGGCGCGAAGAACCGTCACAACATATCGGCAAAGGGAATCAAGGGTAGACTTAACCGTCTACCTTCGGCCTGCGTTGTAGATATGGTGATGGCCACTGTCAATAAGGGTAAGCCGGATCTCAAGAAAATGGTCTTGCCAGCTGTCATTGTTCCCCATGCAAGCCCTGGTGCCAAAAGGGTGGCATTTTATTTGGCAATTTTCTGGATGTTAAATACCATTGGATGGGTTACTTTTTATTGGCATTGGAAGCACATTACATTATGGCAGGGTAATGTTTCACAATTTAATGAATCGTCTACCTATTTGATGGGATGGTTAAGAGATTATCGTCTTCATTTACTTTAAAGATAATGCCGGTGCCATTGTGAATCCCAAAGGTGAAATGAAAGGGTCTGCTATCACCGGTTCTATTGGAAAGGTGTGTGCTGATCTCTGGCATAGGACTGCAAGTGCAGCCAATGCCATTGTATGAGTGGGAATTCTAGTTCAACCAGCCCGTGCTTCTACTTGTAGGATTTAGTTTTCTCTCAGATTTTGTTTATGCTTAAGTTTGTCTCCTTTTTTCTAAACTCATCAGCAAAAGCTTTTTGAACAGATGATATGATTCGTTAATTAAGAACCATTCTTCTGTTTCTGATATTGTTCATAGTTAGGCTATGCCTTTACATCAGTTTGTATGAAATATTTTTGGCTTGAATTTATCGATGTTTTTTTTAAAAAAAAAGAGGCTGTTTTGAACATCAAGACATCAAGCAAGTGCCAACCAGCCTAAACCACCGAAAGCAACACATCCATATGGTTGCTACATATAATCTCCCACAAGAACCTAGTCTCTGGTAAGAAAACTTTCATGCTGGGTTGGTATAGTCCCCATGCCTGATGGGATGGAAAGAAAAAATCTAATAAAGTTTAAATAAAAATGTAAATCAGACACCAACTAGCTCCTGCTAGAAATTTTCAAGAACGAAATACGTAGTTTATTCATTTTTGTTCCAACATTGTTAGCAGTTTTTTTTCTTTCACGCAGTCAAAAAAAATCAAAAAATTAAACAGAATGTGCTCAAGAAATGGAAATTACCTTCAGGACAACCAATTTAATATCAGAATTTCCCTCATCATCTTGAAAATTTTCCAGTAGCTTAGACACCTATAACAAGAAGACAGAAGACAAGTTAAAAAGGAAGCCTCAATACACCTCCAGGTGAAAGCAAGTTTATAGACTTAAAAGTGGTATTTTCTATAGTATGTTACTTACACCAAAGTAAAATATTTTAACAAATAAAGTAATGTATCAAACAGAAAGATCATATGTATTTTGAGATATCATATAAAAAAGTATAGTATACCATATAATAAGAGAGGGCATTCAATTGCTTCGGTCTGTTCAATGTCAAAACTCTCGCTGATAATCTACGCTCCACCAGAACCTGTCGCAAAAAATGAGAATAGTTAAAATAATCGTCAAATTAAAAAGGGGGGAAATTATAAGAACATACCATTTCACTGGGGCGCATCAAATTTTAAAACAAAAATTTTACAAAGAGAAACAAACAATCAAGATCAATTGTCGCGGAAAATGAGACGCTGCTTAAGTTAATTAAACGCTTCCAATTCACAATTCACAAATAATCTGATGAGTAAAGTGATTCGATTTCACTCTGTACGATTGAGCAGAAAAAACAGGAGAGAGAGAGAGAGAGAGAGAGAGAGAGAGAGAGAGAGTTGGAAAGTGAAAGTTTAACGCAAAATTGAGATAGAGGGAACCTGACTGTCATCGAGTTCGGCGGAGGATGCCATAATCGGTTGGTCGTTTGCAGTGTTCCGGTCGATGGCTGAGGCGTTTATTTAATTTAGGCTTAAATATATTTTAGGCCCCACAAATATAACGTGTTTTGGTTTAATCCCCTGAAAAAAAAAATTAGAATAAACTCTTGCAAAATACAGTTTTTTTATTTTAGCCCTTCTATTAGACCTCTGTTAGACTGAAGTTAAAAAAAGCCAACGTGTCTGCCACATGGGTTCCAAATGCTGACTATACACGTTGACCCAGCAATATCATAAAACCAGAGAAAAGCATCTTCTCACTCTTCTTTGTTCTTCTTCGTTAAAGCATCTTCTTTACTACTACAAAAACTAGAGAAAAACATCTTCTTCGATAAAGCATTTTATTCGTTGCAACCATAGTTTCTTCAAAATTCCAGATCTGATTTCTGATTTCGGAAGACCCATTCATGTTCCTCTCTCAACAACACTCCTTCCTCTGATTTAGATTTAAGGTTTAGGGATGAGAACAAATTTATCCCCAAAAGAAACCCTAGAATCGAAATTGGCGTCAGAAGCCAGAGGAGGAGGAGGAGGAGGAGGAGGAGGAGGAGGAGGAGGAGGAGGAGGAGGAGGAGGAGGAGGAGGAGGAGAAGAAGAAGAAGAAGAAGAAGAAGAAGAAGAAGAAGAAGAAGAAGAAGAAGAAGAAGAAGAAAGGGAAATTCACCATATTTGAAGCTGATTCTTGAAGTTGGTAACGGTGGTAAAGCATGGAAGGTGGTTGTGTTGGTACTGGTCCTAAATCGAATAGCTGCTGTTGGATGCCATAATAAAAAAAGACAATAGATGTGAGGATGGGGTTGTGGTGTTGTTGGGGAAAAAGTGAAATTGGAGTTTAGAAATAAGGAAGGGTAAGAACTTTAGGCAATAGATGTGAGGATGGGGGTTGTGGTGTTGTTGGGGAATGGAGAGAGGAGGAGGAACAAGAAAGTTAAGAACTAAAAGGAACCGAATGGATGTGAGGATGGGGTTGTGGCCACAGTTCATGGTCATAAATCTCCATGTATTTGTGAACCTGAATTTCAAGGGGAGATGGTGGTGGTGAGGGAAGAAAAGATGGTGGTGGTAAGAAATGTGCAAAGCTGAGAGATGAAGATGAGTTGTCCTTCCACATAAGTAATTAAAATAATTAGAAATGAATATTAATGACAACTATGCTTGTAAAAAAATTAGAAATGAAAAAAATTACAAGTCAGCACTCTGTTAGCCACGTGTACTTTTTTTATAACGTTTGACTAACAGAAGGGCTAAAATCAAAAAACTGTATTTTGCAAGGAGTTTTTTCTAAAAATATGTTTTGCAGGGGCTTAAACTCAAACACGCTATATTTGCAGGGGCCTAAAACATATTTAAGCCTTTAATTTAATATTTAAGTTCTAAATCTAAAGTCTTGAAACTAAAATGATGGAGTTCTCTAACATGCACAATGAAAACAAAAAATGCTACCGACACACTCTTTTACCTATTCTCTTCGACACTCACTTTACTATTGGTCAAAATTTATGTGGGTTCCACTATTTTGGAAGCGGTACCCATTAATTTAATGACACTACATAAATTTTAACCATTCATAAAGTAAAGCGAGTGTTGAAAAAGTGTGTAAAAGAGAGTCTTGTTAGCACTTTCCGATCAAAATAAGTTGTGCATGTGCACAACCACAACCTTTCCTACCTAACTATTGAGTGGGAGGCTTACTTTTCCATAGATGGAGTGGCAAACACTATTATAAATTCATGTGAGTAAAGTGGAAAATTTAAGTTCAAACTCGAGTAATCATAAAAAATGTTCAACAACATTGGATTTGTCAATTGTATTAGTCACAAGCTTTTTCTTGGATCGTATATGGAACAAAAGCTGAAAACCAAATGGGAGTAAATCTCTACATGATAAGAATGACTAGATCAGGATGATCCGCTGAATTTCACTTTATTTTCGCTTTATTCTCCCATTAACTACCGACAAGTCTTGCGGCCTCACTCTCTGCTGCCCAAAACTCCTTTTCTCATATGTTGACTACTTCCTCCATCTGATAGGTCAGAGTCAATGGCCTAAATCGACCCACAAAACGTAATCCTGCAGAAGCTTTACATGAGGGTAAGATTTCTGGTGGATGTGGAATTCTCGTATGAGGAGGTAACCAGCGTGTGCACGATGTTGCTGGCGATTTTAGGGTATGGTGTGGAGGCGACAGACATGTGTGAAGCTCTAGTTTCTATGCCACTAACAATCTTGATATTTACTCACATCTCACTACTCCAATTCTCCTAAAGCCCTTTCCACTACGTATTGGCACTGCGGTGCTGTACGCGATTGTTGCTTCCCATTTCACCACTTTGCTATATTTCATATGCAGCTAAGGGCGCCATCATTCATTCTTCTTGTGGGTCATCACAAAGCATGGAGAGAACAAAAGCTTGGAGAAGGAGCATGACTAGGCCCTTGAGGGGGTAAATCTATTGAGCAGTATGTTTGGTCGTTAGAGGCCTACAGACGCTACAATGGCGGTGATGTAATGGTGGCGTAGTGGCACTAATCTTACAAATGGATGAGGAATGATCTAGTGCAGTAAGGTGCACGATAGGGGTGCAGTTTGGGAGTGTGACGGAGACAAGAGTCCAGGGCTTGATGATTTTAACTTACGCTTCTTTAAGGAATGTTGGGAGGAAGTGAATGGCGATGTGGTGAAGCTTGATATATAAACCTATTTGTTTAGTTGACAGCCTCTATAAGATACTTGTTAAGATTCTAGCAGTAAGGCTGAAGAGAGTTCTTCAAAAAGTCATTTCTATGTGTCAATCAGCATTTCTTTCGAGGAGGCAATTGTTAACGAGATAGTGGACTTGGCTAAGCAGAGGAAAGACGAGTGCCTTCTGTTTAAGGTTGACTTCGAGAAAGCCTATGACTCGATATCGTGGGGTTTCTTGTAGTATATGATGAGACAAATAGGGTTTGTAGATAAATGGATTTGTTGGATGCGAGCTTGTATTTTTTCAAGCACTATGTTGATTTTGATTAATGGTAGCCCAACATAGTGTTTGCCACACTAAGATTCAAGGATTCCATTTTTGTACCCCCACTCTTAAACATCATACCCCCACGTTATTTTTATTCCCAGATTGCCCCTGATAATTTTAAACAAAGGGATTTATCTAATTGAATGGTAAATCCGTTTGGGAAAAAAACCAAAACGGATTTATCATTTAATCAGATAAATCCGTGCTTTAGAAAAATTAATAACGGAATTAAGTTAAGAAACATAAATCCATTAAGTAACTTTAAAACGACGGATTTACATCAGAGAAACTTAAATCCGTTTTGTTAATTTAGTGCAACAGATTTATCTATTTGTTAGATAAATCCGTTTAGAAAAAAACAAAAACGGATTTATCTAATAAGTAGATAAATCCGTTATGTTAATTTGTGACAACCGATGTATCTAATTATTAGATAAATCCGTTTTGGTTTTTTTCAAAACGGATTTATCTAACAAATAGATAAATCTGTTGTTACAAAATTTTTAAAAAATAAACTGCTAGGATTCCACCGACATTTTTTATCAACGGCCCATATTTGTTTGTCTTGGTTAATGTGCCCCAACTGATAGGTTTTTAACGGTGTACATCGCGCCGACAATATCAACGACGCATAATCATTGATGGTTGCTATAAATACCCATACTCACCCTCATTTTTTTCACACCAACATTTCACTCTGTTTTTATCCTTTCACACCCACACACCAAAATGAACACTGAATCCACTTAGTACTCAAGAGACAGCACACTAACCGCTGTTCATCATGGTGGCCAAATCACCACAAGAGAAGATGGTGTCTTCTTCTCATGTCCAAAACCTCTCTTATGCAGGCTCCATGACAACATCACCTTCAAAGGTTTGAAAGATAAAATAGAGCTTAAGGTTCAAGTGAGGGGAGATGACCAAGAGGTTACTAAAATCACTTATCGCAAACCCACTTTTGGAGATGATGGCTGCATTCACTGGTCATCCATGAATATTAAGACCAATGACGACGTACGAAGCATGTTGAACATGCATGACATGTTTCAGACTCGTAGTCCGTTGGAGCTGTACGTGGAGACTCAACGGAGCGTAAATGAGATTATACGCTGTTGTTATGCTGAAGGACCAGGATTTTAAGAACTGTATTTATTGCTGTTATGTTTTAGATTTTATGTTCTATCATGTTTTAGTTTTTATGTTTGCTTGTGTTGTTGTAACGCTGTAATCTGGTTTTGCATCAATGAAAATAAATTTTTAATTTAACGAGTATAATACTAACGGAATAATACTACATGCAAATAGATAAATCCACAATAGTTCAAATGGAACAATAATACCAAAAAAAACTCAAGAATCGGAGCCAGGATCGGGGTCGCCTCCCTCTGTATAGTCAATCAATCCCCAGAGTGTGGCAAATGTTGGAGAGCATCGAGGAATGTCTCTAGATTGTAGCAAATTGCATAACCGCCGACTAATATGCATCAGTCTCTCCTCAGGTCCTATAACTTCTGGTGCTGGTGCTGCTGCTACTGGTGTTGAAAGAAGTCGGGGAACTGAAACCCTAAAGTACCAGGGCAAGTAAGGTGGATGAAGCTCACCGATCTCTCTGGCTGCAGTAGTCGTGCTAAGAACTTCTTGCACGCTTTTGGCCCATCCGGTCACTCGCATCACCACATCTGTATAAGAGGGACGACCCTCAAGCGGAGGACGAGGGATGGTCTGGACGTATCCAAATTGCCGGAGGCACCTATCCGGCATGTAGGGGACAGTGATGTCCTCCCAGGTAATAAAGCCCCTACATAATGAGAACTGGTCCTCCGGCCTCAGATGTTTATGGTTCTTAAAAGGTCTCCAGATGACATCAGTAGGGGTCAATGCATCCAGCCTCCTACGGTACTCCTCCAGCTTCACAACATCAGTCTTCCTCCTCTTCCAAAACCCACAACGTGGTCCCTCCTGCTCCCCAGTGGTGGTCCTGGCACATATGCTGGGGAAGTACTCATCTATCCATGTCTAAAATAACAAATAAAAAATCTCGTTAAAATATAAAATACTATAAAAAAATAAACTCGTTAAATGAACAAATAAACAATTGTACCATGATCAGCGTTGCATAACCCCCTAACTGGCAGCTATCCTTTAAACATGCATAGTTCAGCTGGTCATACATATATGCCAAACAAGCTGCACCCCACGCCCATTGACTAAGTGTGTTGACGTCCTCCAGTACATACAACCACTTAGCCTCAACTCTGGTTCCGATCTTGCTTGTAAATATAGACATCCCCAGTAAAAGCAATATGAATGCCCTGGCAGCAATAATATGTTGGTGCGTCTGCAGACCGCCACTAGCCACTCAAAGCGGAAATATGCCCCCTGCTGGCTATAGTCTCCTTAGTGGCCTCAACAAAAGTAACCCCCAACATATCCACAACAAGCTGAATGACATCGTCAATAGTAACAGAACGGGAGGGGGGGATCTGTATAACATGCCTGTCAATGGTAGATGAAGCAGAGATGTCACATCATCCAAAGTGATCGTCATTTCACCAAATGGTAGGTGAAATGACGATGTCTCTGGGTAGTCTTAATGAGGAGGGTAGTCCTGATGATACTGCTGCTGGTAGTCATGATGGTAGTAGTCCTGACCAGCAGCCTGGCCATGGTAGTAGTCCTGACCAGCAGCCTGCTCCTCCTCCTCCATGTCCTACTGACTGGCCTGCCGTCTATCTCGCTCCCAGGCACGTCTATCTCATCGAGAAGCATGGTAGGCTATCCTGATCTGTGTGCGTGTACTGACTGGAGTTTCTTCCGGTTCACCCATACCACCAGCCTGTGACGATCCACCTCGCATCACGAAATCCCTCCTGGAGTCTATAATTCTGTTGTATCTACCTCTGTTAAGTAAAAAAAATGCAAACCAAGATTCAAACCCAAAACCTTGGGGTGGGATGATCCGAGCCCAGTTACCACTCGGACTTAAGTTTATTAGTTTATATATGAATAAAATAATAATCACATTATTATTTTATTTTTAGTATTTGGATCTATAATTAAATTAGTTAATTTAACTTTGGATCAAATTTTGTTTTCCAACTTATTCGGTTTGGATTGGTTTAATTTTTTTTAAGAAAACTAACCAAATTGAACCAAATTGTATGTATTTTTATCTTGATGATAAGTTTTTATTCAAAAACGAACTAAACTCCACCGTATTAAGCCTATTTATTTTGAGTAATGTTATTTAGCCAAAATGTTCTAACGCCAAAAACCAAGTTACAACACCAATTAACTAAGTTTTATAGGCCATTAACCAACCTGTTTTTTCACAGTTTTTAGTCAATGACCTAGAAAACTGTGAAAAAATAGATTGATTAATGACTTATAAAACTTGATTAATCGGTGTTGTAAGTTGGTTTTTGGGGAAACATTTCGGCTAAATAACATTAGTCTTTATTTTAGTATTTTACCTTTACTACAAGATACAAGCATCTCATCATCTCAAGACAAGATAGATCCTATCAAGCAAAAAGCAGTTTGTAACTGAATTGTTCGCAATACAAGAGAATCGAAGCGATTTGATTTCCCAGTGTTGGAAGAATGGAAGTGGGTTTTGAGGAGAATGATTTTTTATCATGTTGTGGAAGCACCAAATTCGCAAAGGACATGGCTTTAGCCTCTCCTTTCTCTTCATTCCAGCACGCCATTTCCATCGCCAGAGATATTTGGTTCAACAACGTTGATGTCAATGGTTGGCTACAAGCCTTCTCTGCTCACCCTTCTATTGGTCAAACAAGTTCTCCCTCTCATGCCTCTCAAACCAGTGCTCAGTTCAGTAATCTCTCTCTTTTCTCATCTGGGTCTCTTTCTTTTTTGTTTATTCATATGAAAAATTGTGACTTTCCTGCAAATGTTGTTTTTTTGTCTTGGTGGGTGTTTGTCTTTTCATTTGGAATTTTATGACACTAATTGAAGTTGTTAGTTCAGTGTTTCTTCCAATTCTACTGTCTTTTTTTTTTAACAATCTGGGTTTCTTTATCCTTTTTCAATTGATGATGTGTAATTTCAACACCAATGTGAGACACCTAAAATCCATAACTTTTTAGATGGTGAACGCATAGTTCACACACATTGTTAATGAAGTGTTGGGTTTGGTTAATAGATATATCATGTGTTGCAACTCAACTCATTAACCAACCACCCGACTATAGTAACTATGAATTTAAATGTGATTAACCATAGTTTTCAAGCATTATTCAAATCTACATGTATTTGAACACTTGAAAATCGTGTTTAATAGTGTTTAAGTTTGTGCTTAACGAATTGCATTTGATGGTTAATGAGCTGTGACACATGACATAATCATCAACGAAATCCAACACTTCATTAACCACGTGTTGGAATTGCATTAACAATTTATGAAGTTGTAAATTTTAGATGTCCCAAATTAGTATTCAAATAACATTTCTCGAGCTTGAATGAGTATCTTCATTTGTTATGCATGCAATGTGATTAGGTGAAGATACTTTATTCCATGTTCAATTGTTGACATTAGTAATAACTTGTTATAGAAACTGCTTTGGGCAGGTGGAGTAAGGGGGAACAATCAACTGCTTTAGCAACTGCTACTGGTTCTAGTTTACAGGTTTGCTTGCTTAGAATACTTAAGTGCTTGATTCATGTACTATGAAATATATGGAAACTGATTGTTCTCTGACTCTGCTATCAAAATACTTTAAGATAATTTGTGTAAGAGTGTTGAATTGAAAAACACTTTCTTCTGTAGAGTTATAATTTCTCTTACAAAGTATCATATGGTTTCATTTTTGCATCCTTCATTGGCTGGACTGCAACATGATTCACCATTTGTCTTATTATTACTCATGTGTGGTTTTTTGAATTTTGTAGGAACTATCCGAATGGAATGCTCGATATATGCAAAAATTTGGGTTTGTATTTCTCATATGTGCATCTGGGAGAAGCACGGATGAGATACTCGCTGAACTGAAGGTAAATATGAATTCAAAGTCTAGTGTTGGCTATGTTTTTGCCTACTTGTTTCTATTATTCATCTAATGCCTATGTAGTTAAATCTCTCTTTTGCTATTTTGTTAAGAATGTGCCTGTTTCTTATTTAAAGGTATAAAAATGGGTTCATTATTTTTTAGTGGATTGTGCTAGTGAAAGTGATATGATTTCTTTTAAAAGTGCCATTTTGGGATTTTAGATATGAATCAGTAGTAGCTTGTGTAATTTTTCTTGGTGATTTGACACTGATTTGGTGGATAAATGACACATGCACTTTTCTTTACAGACTAATTCATGATTTAATCAATTAATTCATAGTATTCAGCTAGTTTCTAGAAGTTTATATTTCAAAAAATGCCTCATGTAGCTCACTGGCTTCTTTGGGTTTGGAGATGTTTTTTTATGTTATCACTGGCTTCAGTGGAAAGAATTTAAGTGATAGAGAGGAAAATGTTGGTATATCATTGTTTAATTAAACTTAAATTAATATGTTTTACACTGTGCAGAGACGTTATACAAACAGACCAATTATTGAATTTGAGATTGCAGCTCAGGAGCAAATGAAAATTACAGAACTGCGGCTTGCAAAGCTCTTTTCAAGTAAAGAAAACATTGTTTCTACGACTGATGAGTATTCCACTGTTGTAGCTAAAAAGGCAGAAGGTACTTCTGGTTACTTTGTTATGTTTTATGTTTGGTTATTTTAGAAACACTTCTTCAAATTTGGATCTGATTTCTAAGAATAACTTTGTGTTCTAATTGTTTCAATGACAATCCTTGTGCTATTGAATTTGGTCAAGGCAATGCCTCCATCTACTCATAATGTACCATTGTCGAAATTATGAGTTTTAGATACAAAAAGAAGAAGAGGGATAGTTTCAAGTAGATTGAGTCATTATCAAAATAGGGATAGAGAGTAGTTAAAGCTGTTAGAGATAGGGATTTAGCTTTACTAGCTGGAGAGAGTAAAAGAGGGAGCATTCAGAGTTGTTAGCATTTGGGAACTGAGCATTAGCTATGGTTTAGTACACGAAAACGCTTGACATGGTCTCCCCCCCCCCCTTCTATTTTGGCTTCATGTCTTCTGTTTGGTTACTTGTGCGTTAAGGAACCCCATTTTGGCTAAGATATCGCCGTTTGGTCTACCTTTGTTGTTGTTTGCCTCTCTTTGAAGAGTGTGCTACAGTATTGCTACTGGTGGGCCTGCATTGCTCTTATTCCTAGGTGGTTTCTTTTCTCTGGATCTCTTCATTCTCAATGTCGTCAAGATCGAGATCATGATTAAGTTCGGGAGGGGGATATCGTAACACGTAAGATTGCAACTAGGATCGTAATACCCAAGTAATTACCTAGGAGCGGAAGAGGGGTAGCAAGATTGTAACACGAAAGATCGTAACCAAGATCTCGTAAGATCTACCAAAACGAAAATAATACTAGGGTGTATGTGTCTATATATATACATATAATATATATATATATATATATATATATATATATATATATATATATTGCATAAGTTTTTAATTAACCAAAAAGCT
The DNA here is from genome assembly GCA_039519185.1 of Astragalus membranaceus. NCBI lineage: Eukaryota > Viridiplantae > Streptophyta > Magnoliopsida > Fabales > Fabaceae > Astragalus > Astragalus membranaceus. Next base: position 10,606,036 of record CM076846.1, read on the forward strand.
CATACAAAACACAATTTTCACAAGTTTAAAATACATACAAAGCATGTATATATTCCTCCTTTTGCATTTTTTTACCAACCGAGTTGCACATGATTCAACTCATTTCGTGCCCAGAAATGCCCAAGATCGCACAAAATCATGCAATTTCACGATCCAGACGCGCTTTTGCGCAATTTCACTTCGATTTCAGTTATGAGTTCACTCAAAACATGATTCTGGTTACGATTCAGATCGCAGGGTGGAAGTAAGATTGCGAAATCGTACGATCCTACGATTTAAGTCGCGATTTTGATAAGTGCATTCTTTCTGTATTGCTCTCTATCTAGCCGTTTAATGTTTTGAACACTTCCCACTCCGGCACTGCAGCACTGTGAACCGGAGAGTTTGGCTATGCAGCATTCCCGTTCACTTGTGTTTCTATATTTTTCAGATATACATTCAACTTTCTAGCTTTTGGTTTGGACCTTTTAATTAAAAATGACATGCAAACAAATTTTTACTGCAATTTCTAGCCATCTCTTCGCTCTACATCACTCCTGCTGTCTTATCCACAGTACTAGTAATGCATGTTGCCCAATCTTATAACATGAGCTTGTGAAACTGTTACCAAGCTCCGGAATTGCCAAGATTAAGCATATCAAAATCCCACTCCAGATGTAATTGACTTGTGGGCTATGTAAAAAGAAACTTGTAGTTTTTCATTAAAAAAACAAGTTTATATCTTAACACATGCAAATGTCCTAACAAGAAATTCTTAATACAATGTACTAATTTTCAATTACCCCCATTGGTAACTGATCTACATGTACTAAATGATTAATTTTGCATGGCCCTATAATTGTTTGCTTGGTAACTTCCCACTTTTTGCATCAAACTCTGAAAAATCACAAAACATGTATGGTGTGCTATGAATGTTCAGCTCAAAAGCTCCTACTTTTGCATCATGATATTTCCATAAAACTCATCTTATTTTTTTTATTTTCCCAATGCTAGAAGATCGTATAAACATTATCGGTGGACACGTGACTGCTGCTCCAGGAAAATCAATCCAGAGTTCTTCTAGAACCCGCCCACCAATTACAACTCATGTGCTGGACATCTCACGAGGTTTTCCAGCTGCCGGCATTGATGTGCTTTTAGAGTTTTGGAAGGGAAATCAAGCTCGTCCGCCATTCGGGGCTACAGATGGCACCGGTTGGGTGGTTCAAGGGTCTTCCTCGACCGACTCAGATGGTCGCAGTGGTCAACTGTTGGACATAGTTGATGATGTGAATCCAGGGATATACAGGATTAGTTTCAACACAGGGAAGTACAATCCAAGTGGTTTCTTTCCTAATGTGTCTATTGTGTTTGAAATCCTGGAAGCACAGAAAAAGGAACATTTTCATGTTCCATTGTTGCTTGCACCATTTTCATTCAGCACTTACCGTGGAAGCTAGAAGAAATATGAGAGAACTCTTGCTCAATCATATACCACAACTCAAATATCAGTGTATCAAATTCAATGTTGTTTGCTTGGTGTATGTTTTCAGTACTTCTTGGATAATAATTGAGACTTGTGATGTTTTAAAAATTATATGAATTTATAAAATAATAAATAGAACATGTGTGTATATCAAGTAAGCAAGGGTGTATGGTGAAGATTTGGTATTTTGATTTCTCCAAAGCGATTCACATTAGAGATAACAAATTAAGAGTTGTGTTTATTGATTGGAGAGTGATCAAAGATTAATGACTTGATAAGCTGATAATCTGATATACATATGCATGCATGTGATCATAACATCAATTGGGATGAGAAAAATTGTGTTTCCTTTTTTTTTTTAAAAAGAAAAATTTGGATGAGAAAAATTACTGTTAATTAGAGTGACGCTGCTAGCCATTTTACAACTATTTTAGAGGGGATTCGAAGTCCGCCTCTAAAGGTTACAAGACCTAACTCTTACCATTGAGTTGCAATCTCATAAGTGTGTGTTTTGTTTACCTTTATTATTATTATTATTATTATTATTATTATTATTATTATTATTATTATTATTATTATTATTATTATTATTATTCCTAAAAACAAGTGAAATTAAAGTTAAATTAAAAATCATTAAACTGATGAAAGTAATATTATACCATTGAAAGTAATATTATAATGTATAAAATAAAAGTCAACTAAACCCTCAACTCAATTTAGTGGGTGTTTTAGCGTTGTCGTTGAGACACTTCGTGGGTGGCCAACAATGATCCGAACCAAAAAACAATTTAGTGGGTGTTTGGATTGGTGTCAGGAGTAGGAAACGCAAGTCTAGAACTGACTTTGCCGTGAAAATATATAAGCTACAAAATGTAGTTTCTGAATTGACGTGGAAAATCTGCCGTGAGTTTACACAATCGTGGAGTTCCCACCGCCAATCCAAACAACTGCTTAGTCCAAAAGTATCACACTCTCTTATTTCTATAAACTACGAAAATTTATTGAGCAGTATTTCAAGTTGATCTTCATCCATCCATTTAGTCCATCATTCTCATCTATTACATTAATTTCCTTCTCACAAAATAGGCATATAAGACTTGCTTTACTGTCACTTTTCATTATTTTAATTAGGGTTTATTCCCTCATTGAACAACCCTAGATAATTAATAATTCTATATACTAAAAAAAAGTTGAAACAGATGAAACGTGCAACATCCTTAGGTAACAAATTCTCATTTGGGTAAAACGTACAAGACTTGGTAACTTATGTAAGCAAGTTTCAATTAATACCGTTGAGCTACCCCATTAGCTAAACCAACAAAGAAATTCAACTTATTTGTTGAGAAACTTCTAGTACTTGTAGTGTTGTGCTAAAAAAATTCCTATATATACTTTGCTAACCATTTTTCTGAGTGTTCGTCATTCTCTCCATAGACAACCTTCTTTTATCAAAATAAGGAATGGCAGCAGGGAAAGAAGAAAAGAAAGATGAGAAGGGCAAAGATGGAAAAGAAGAAAAGAAGAAAGTTGATATTGAAGTGATCACTGCTATTTACAAACTTAATCTGCATTGTAAGGAATGTGGGAACAAGATCAAGAATCACCTCATGACAACTCAAGGTATATATCAACTTATTTTGATTAATCATTTTCCATATGGTTTTATGTGTTTCTTTAAATTTTATTATTTTATTTGTCTCTATAATTAGTGTTGTATGAACACCATAGTGCAAATTCGAATCTGCAACGCTTCATTTCCTCTTCCAATCGTTTGTACTAAACACGAAAAAAAAGATTGAACATTTAGTGATTTTTCTCATTTATAAATAGAATTAATATATAGTTTTAATTATATATGTGTGTCACTTACGGTGATCTTTTGGCAGGGGTACAAAGTGTGGATATAGATATTGAGAAAGGAGAAATAAAGGCAAAGGGGAAGCTAGACCCCTTGAAAATCTTGAAGATTATAGAGAAGAAGAGCAAGAAAAAAGTTGAATTAATATCACCAAAAGTGATGCCTAAGGAAATCACTACTACGGATAAAAAGCCAAAGGAAACTAAGGAAGTGAGTATTTTTTTTGTATGAGTTTGAGCACTCTCAGTGCTCCTTGAATGAAATTTTTGCTTATAAAAAAAAAAGAAGTGAGTATTTTTTTCTTCCTATATCATATACAAGATTCCTTACCCGATCGATCGGGAAAATGTTTGTTGAAAATATGACTTCAATTATATATGATATATTTTATATTACAAAATATTATTATTATTATTATTATTATTATTATTATTATTATTATAACACGAAACTAGAATAAATAGTGGGTTTGGAGGTAATAAAGAATCTGTGAATGAATGTTACTCTATGAATGTTGGTCTAATTAGTAAGAATGTGTCTAATTTTATTTTGACTAATTTTTGTGTGTCTGATTTGAAGCCAATTATTCGAACCATATTGGTGAAGGTTCACATGCATTGTGATAAATGTGAGGCTGACCTAAAAAGAAGATTAATTAAGCATAGGGGTAAGCCAATAACTATATAATAGAGATAATATTTTTTCTATTTTTTTTACAAACCTATGTTATCTATTTATATAATATTAAATCTTATTTCATGATTTAATAAAAATATGCAGGTGTTTTCAACGTTAAAACCGACAAGAAAGCTGAAAGTGTAACAATAGAGGGTACCATTGAAGTGGAGAAATTGATATCATTTTTGAGAAAAAGAGTGCATAAAAATGCAGAGGTTATTTCTATTAAGGAAGAGAAAAAGGAGGAAAAGAAAGAGAAAGGAAAAGAAGAAGGAAAGTCTTCATCATCAGAAGCTACCAAAGATAAGTCATCAGGTGAATCAACCAAGAAAAAATATGGTGAAGCAACCAAAGTAATAGAAATTCATCATGACCAGTACTATACAGAAGATGAAATTAAAATAAAGGACAATGTTCCTTATATTATTCACTATGTTTATGCCCCACAAATTTTCAGTGATGAGAATCCAAATTCTTGTTCTATTTCTTAGTTTTTTGGGGTTAATAAAGTTATGTAACAGCGTACTGATTTAAGGTTAATAAACAAATAAATAAGTCAGGCATCTATTGATTGATACATGATGTTAACCCCCCCCAAAAATAGATAGATGAAGAGTTAAATATGCTTTTATAGTCCTACTTATTATGATATTTTACTTTGTAGTCCTAATAATTTTTGGTTATATTTTCATTTGCAATTTTGATATGCAACGTTAAGTTAGTATTTTTTACAAACATAAGTTAATTTTTAGGTGGCTAATAAACTAGCACGCTGACACATTTCACGTCATTTTTTAATTACTATAATGTCTAATCAATTGTCACAAAATGGTTGCACTAAAATTTGGTGGAGCATCATCAACGCATCTTCTCTCCATTTTCTTCCTCAAAACTCTCGTGGCTTCTCCCATTTTTATGGGTGGGAATGTCTTTGCTTTTCTTCTTATTTTTTTTCTTGAGTTTAAGCCGAATGCTTTGATGGAGTTGATTACAAATTTTTGATTGTGTTTTTATCATTCTTTCCTTTGTAAAATTACTTTGAAAGCAAGTTGTAAAACCACCTAGTTTTTGAAACTAAAGTCATGAGTTTTTAGTAAAAGAAAAAGAAAAAGAGAAGAGGAAAAAGCTTTGTTTTTTCTAGAGATATTAATATTTGTAAAATGGAAATGAATAAATAAAAGAATAAACCTTTGAAAAGGAATGATTTTTAGTATGTTTAAAACTTAGAGTCACTCAATCTCAAAAAAAAAAAAAAAAAAAACTTAGAGTCACTAAAAGTTTTCAAAAAATATTTAGAGTACTTTTGATCATTATAACAATATAAATTTTTATTAAAATAAAGTGTATTTTTAGTTTTTAATATGTTCTAATAATTTGGGGAAAAAAATCTAACTTATTAAATTTCAAGTTGAAGTATTAAAGTTTTGTAAAAGAGATTAGAAGAAAAACATTGATCAAATGAATGTTATTTTGCTACAAAAGCCGAAAATGAGTATGTTAAATATTTTTACATATCTGTTAAAATACATACGATTTTGAGTTAATTCTTCATTTTCTGAAAACTAGACATCCTAAGCTTTTCTGGGAGTGGTCATTTTCTCATATCCGACATCGTTTGCTATCTTAATAAAACCGATAAAGTTAGTGCATGAATGCAGAAATTTTAGATCGATCACAAGTTTTAAGTTGTTTTAGTCTTGGATGAGACCTAAAGGTCCATGAATCCTACCTCATTAGTGATAAATTTGGTTAGATCCTCAAGAAAAATGATATGACAACCAAAAACCTAAGTTTTGCAACAAAGCCGCTTAATAGAATTGGAACCCTGAGTTCCAAGTATTGTCCAAATCCTACATGAAGGATTAGGGACCCAAGGACACAATTTAACATATACGATATTACGTGTGAAAGTTGCTAAGTTTCCGGAGAAAGATATGCGTGTATTGAAAGTCGACAGCAGGAAGGAAAGCGCCCAAGGTAAGGGGATCTCTGAGTTTTAGCTTTCCATGTTGTTTGCTTAATTGCCTTGATTGTTTGGTTTGAATTGAATTGTGTAATATGTGGTAGTAATATTATCTGATTGGTTGAGTTAATGATGTGCATTGATTTCTGTGAATGCAATTAATGTGTTTGGATATTGTTGTGCTGACTTGTTGAAGTGCTGGAGGCATAACTATTGTCGGGATCACCGTGTCGGGTAGTACGATTTCCTCCAGCCAGAGATCGATGGTACAACTGACTATTGGTAGGAGTTCGAAACACAAGTGCCCCCAGAAGGTCTGTAGTCGACCCAACCGAACCTATCATCGGTCTTATATACTTGATAGTACTATAAGAAACATCCTGTATTAGCTCTTTAGTAAAATCATCAGTCTTGCTCATCTAATCCATAATCAACTTGATAATCAATTCCCAAAATCCATAGAACAACTTATGAGATTCAACCTTAGCTTATAAATATCCTCCTAAGTTATGTCAATAAGTAAAATAAACACTCAATATTTCACTTAAATCTAAAGAGGTACTTATTTGGCTAATCCCAGAAATAAACTCTTGTAACCAAGATCACCAAGTACACAAATCACCTAAGAATAACTAGATAATAAATATATACAAGCAACACATAATTTGTGCCCATCAACTTATTATTAGTATTTCTCCTTACCTTGATTTTTTTTTCCAAAATAGCTTGTTGGACACTTTCTTCAATTTCCTCAATACCTATTACTCACCAAAACAACTATGTATTAATCAAACTAAAATATTTCACTAAAAATTCTACTTAATATTTGTGTGTTTCAAAATGCAAAGAAATATTTGTTCTTAAAGGAAAACCCCTTTGACAGGCATATTTTCTATTTCCTAGATTTTAAGTGCATTTGGCAAAATATAATAAACCAGAGTAAGAAAATTTTCAGAACTAATGTCTAAGCATATATAAATATTTAATATGGTTCATCATCTAATTAATCAAGTTTTTGAATAAGTATTCTATCTCATTTTAAAATAATGCCATAAATAATTTACCTACACCATATGAATTGAAGACCTAATAAATTAAAATGAAATAACCTAAAAATAAAAAGCTGCCAACGTAAAAATGAAAAGGTTTGTAAAAAAAATATATAATGAAACAAGAGTTTAATTTTTACCGTTGTTTCACCAAGAATCTGGTTGAAAAAATTTAGAGAGGGAGAGAGAAAACAAAAATAAACTAAAAAGGAGAAAAGTAAAAAGCAAATGAAAGAAAGAGAGAGGTTTTATAGAACTCATTGTGATTTACAAAAAACGCACAGGCCCCCCAAACCTTTCTTGAAATATCACAATCAAAGAAAAGATGATGGAGATCTTCACTGTGATTGTTACAAAAAACATACAGGTGTTGGTCCGAAAAGAGTATGTGCAAGTATACACAGTCGCAACAAGTAATAAAGAGTAAGTAAAGATCGTCCCCACGAGGATTGTTGAGTTTACTTCTATATTTAAATTAGTAAGTAAGCTAGTGAGTTAACACAAAATAACATAACAAGTTGTAGAATCATTAATGTCGTCGAACATAAATAAAAGTACAAAAGCAAGTACGATAAATAATAAGTAGAAATTCAGAATAAGAGTAGTTGGAATGCTTTTCACTAAGTAAATCCTTTAAAACAATTCAATGTAATGTCTGACGCTATAGCACTGAGTGTTGTAACAAATGATGTGTGTCTTTCGGTCACTAATGTAAGAGTTTCGTTACAAGGGCTTATCTCTAAGCTCTAAATAGGTTCACCCCTGTATATTAAGCTCCCACAGTATTCACCTTATGAACTATGCTTTCCTATGTCTAGGTTTAAGCATGGGTTGTTCTAAGTGTCCTTAAAACAACCACTCACCCACATTAACCCTTGAGTTCGATTTATAGACCATGTCTGAACCTATAAATACACCTATATTTAGTTGATCAGTTCTAAAATAAGTTGGAAAGAAGTTTCACACAAGGATTAAAATGCAAACATCAAAACATTACATTAGAACTACTAAAAAATCATTACAAAACTACAAGCATCCAACTACAAAAGGCTTAGCTCATGATGAGCATCAACAAGGAAATACAAACTATGATGGAAACCATGTTCATATAACTGAAAATACAAAAGAAGGGGAATAGCATAGAAGTTACACTACTCAAATTCCTTTGCACAAATGTGTCCAGTGATGCTATAGCACTGCTTCGCAGCATTGAAGTGCAGAATTCTTACTTTGAGTTTTTGTGAATAAGCTTCCACGAAAATGGAGAGGAGAATGTGTCAAAAACTCCCTCCAACTGAATCAGCAAGCATGGAGTGTGTTGAGAAGAAGACCATTTGCAAAAGATAAAGCCAACTTGCTCAAAAAGGTGATTTGACAAACCACCAACCAAAAGTAGCCTCCATATGCAAGTGGACAAGTGTCCCTATAAAGTCTTTTGGTTGGTGACTTCAGCAGCTAAAATGTCCCTTAAATATGGGCTGAAATGGCATAAAGTTTGAGCTCCAAAATTGTGCTTTTTGCTTTTCTCTCTCTTGCTGATGCAAGACGCAATGTTATAGCGTCTGATGCTGTAACATTGAACAAACACATTAAAAATAACAAGAGAGCAATGTTTTTAAAACCGGACCGGAGATCGAACCGGCGAGACCTCTGGTTCATGGTACGTTCAATCGGTTCAACCATGGTTGAACCGGATAAGTAATTTATTAAATAAAAAATAAAAAATATTAAATTTTGGAGAAAAAAGTAAATTTAAAAATAAAAAATTGCATTTCGGGCGGTTCAACCCGGTTCTTTCCCGGTTCAAAGCGGTTCTTGGCGGTTCTATCCGGTTCTTCCCCGGTTCTGGGCGGTTCTTTGGCCTGCGGTTCAAATGGGGTTGAACCAACCGGCCAGGGGTCCGGTTCCCGGTTCAACCGGTTGAACCGGCCGGTCCGGTCCGATTTTTAAAACCTTGCAAGAGAGCACCACAAGTGCCAATTTATCACATATCAGTTTCTAACCCTCTTTTACATTAAATAACACATATTTACTTAATTAAACAACAATAGTGCTTAAGAACTCACACTGCTTTAAGTATAAAATATATAAATAACTCTTATAAATAAGAGTTATCAACAGACCCCCCGCCTCTAAACGAATAACATGTCTGCTTCTCAGTAGCTCACGCACCGGTAGAGCGTTTAAAATTAATCTCCAACCAAAGATCATGATTTTTGAAGGAACTGCTGTTTGCCAGAACGCTTTGAAGTCTGTACTGTCACCGTTAGTGTTCACAGCAGGAACCGTATTAGTTGACAACAAAAAACGATAACAAGCAGATCTCACTGAATAACGATGGGAAGGCTCCAGTAACCAACTCCAACTATCTGTTCTGTCTCTATTTGACTGCACATCTCTCAGAATTTCAAACAGCGTCGATCCATCCTCGCAAAGGAGCTGCGAATCGAATCAAAAAGCTGTCAAATTCCAATGCCAGTAGCTCTGGTTCCATACACCTAGATCAGCAATGTAAGCATTTTGTTGCTGCAACCTGCAAAAATGTTAGAAAAATCCATCTTCAATGGGCGCTGCCCAATCCAATGGTGATTCCAAAAATTCACGCCTTGACCATCGCCCAGCCCTCTCCTAACATTCGCTTCGAACCACACTCCCGATAGTCTATCTTCACCCACACTCCGAAGATCACGCCACCACAAAGAGTAATTCTCTCTTATATTCAACGGTCTATTTTCAGAAAAGAAAATTGATTTCAAGTCACCATAGCGACGAGAGAGTAAATCTTGCATCTTCTTCCAACAATATACACCATTTCCACTTGGCCAATAAAGCAACATTAAATAGGTCACAAAAAGTTTCTTTGGATTTTGATCAAGCTCATGATCACCACCTTCGGCGCCTTATAAAAAGAAAAATAATAAAGGGGAATACTATTCAAAACAGAGTTGATTAGTGTTACCCGACCACCCATCGATAAATGACGCCCTTGCCACAAAGAGAGCCTTTTGCGAAGCTTATCGATCACTGGTTTCCAAGCATGAGGTCCTTCTTGGATTTGCCCCCACGGGAATACCCAATAACTTGAAAGGAATAGATTCCGAACGACAATGAAGAAAAATTGAAGTGGAATTCAAGAAATCCTCCGAAACATTTATCCCAATGAGCTTGCTTCTGTGAAAATTGACTTTTAACCCCGAAACAAGTTCAAAGCTCCTTAGAATCGATTTTTTACACCAAATATTCCCCTAAGTAGCTTTCTCCATCATAATATTATTAGTATGATGATTTTCGTCTTAGTTGGATGGGAATTGAGTGGAAGGGGAGACGGAAGGAAAATTAAGATATTAATTATTAGCTTAAATATGTTTTTAGTCCCTGTAAATATAGGGTGTTTTGATTTTAGCTCCTGCAAATTTTTTTTTAAAAAGATCCTCGTAAAATCAATTTTTTTCTAATAAGTCCTTCTGTTAGTGATCTGTTACAAAAAAAAAATCCTATGTGACTAATAGAGTTGTGACTTGTAATTTTTTTTTTATTTCTAATTTTTTTTATTCCGAGTTAGCTTGCCACATATGAAATTACATAAGTTTAAAACCCTAAATTTCAAATTCATCTTCTTCTTCTCCATCTTCTCATTTTTCCCCTCTCCTCTTCATCTTCACAACAGGTGGCGCTGCTGCAAATCCTTTGTTCTCTCAACTCTCACCCACCTCCTCTCTCCATATAAATACACCTCCCTCCCCCACTTATCTTCTCTCGCCCTGAAAACCAAAAATATGAGACGTGCTGAAATGAATACAAAATCAAAAGAATCCAACAAAGAATTCTCATTACTCTATTCTTCACATACCAAAATACATAGAAACCCCAAAACAGAGCACCGCATTGAGCAGCTAGCTCTAAATCAACCCACTCAACCCAAGCGCTTGCTTTTTCGTCATTCATTCTCGGAACTATTTCATCATCCAGGATAAGTTTCCAAACAACATTATCCTCCTTTCTTTCTACTCTATCTATTTTTCTTACTTTTTTAAAATACTACTCTAATTAACCCACCCCACCCCGTTTTTAATAAAACTGAATATTAGCTTTTGGGGTTTTGTTCGGATTTGAAGTTGAAAGTGGGTATTTTTATTATCACCCAAAGAAAAAAATTTCCATCTGTAAAAACAAAAACACTTCATATTTTTTTTGGGTATGTTGTGCTTGTTAGAGACACATTTTATTGATCTCTCGGGTTGCCGTTGTTGTTGGTTGTGGGAGTTTGTTGTTTGGCTTCTTTCAGGTGTGGTGTTGTTTCTCATGTTTGAAGAAAATACTTTTTTTTGATCGATTGTTCTCTGTATTTTTATTTTGGTGTTGTGAATGGATGCTGATGATGGTTCTTGGCTTCTTGCCTTCTTCGTTTTTTCGGGTTTTTGGTTTTCAGGGAGATAGAAGAGAGGTGGGGAAGGGAGGTGGATTTAGAGGGAGAGAGGTGGTGGGTGAGAGCTGAGAAAACGAAGGATTTGCGGCAGCATCTGTCTGTGTTAATGGTGAAGATGAAGAGGAGAGGGGAAGATGTAATTTCATATATGTGGCAAGCCAACTCAGCACAAAAAAGTTAGAAATGAAAAAAAAATTCCAAGTTACAACTCTATTGGCTGCATTTTTTGTAACTGGTTATTGAGAGAAGAACTTATTTGAAAAAAATTGTTTTTACGAGGATTTTTTAAAAAAAAAATTAAGAACTAAAATCAAAACACGTTATATTTATAGAGACTAAAAATATATTTAAATCTTAATTATTTTAGAGTTCAGATGTTTGGTTTAATTTTTTAAAATGGAATGAGAGTGAAAATCCGAGCCCATTATTTTAGTTCCCTCCATCAAGTTTTGTCGCGATGTTGGTTTACAATACGACGCCAAAATGACACGGTGCATAATTTCAAATACAATTTTTTCGATCTCCTAATTTTTGGACTACTATATCAATGCTTAGTTTCTTTTTCTGCTAACCCATTGAAGCACATTTAAACCAATATTTTAAAACTCAGACCGGTGGTCGACTCGGTGAAGGTACTGGGTCAGTGGGTCAAGGGTCGGACCGAGGGGTCGACAGTTGAACCGCATGACCAAAACCCGAACCGCATGACCCGGACCGGTCTTTATTTCGTGAATTTTCAAGACCTATATAAATTTCGTACATATAAAACTTAATTTTCTAAAATTACGCATCATGCCTAGAAAAGTCTAACAAAAATTGAGCACAAAACAATTATCCTAATCCATCTAATTTCAACAACAAACAACAACAACAAACAACCATCTCACAAAACAACTTTATTATAAATTTCATAACTATAAAATTTAATTTACTAAAATTAAACTCATAAAAAATTAATGCATTGAGTTTCACTTTATTATAAGAAAAATAGTATATTTTTATCAAAAACAAAGACTATAATGACCAAGGAGAGTAGAATTTTTTTTTGGCAAAAGAGTACCAAGAATTGGTACCATGCTTTCCTAAAAAAAAGAATCAGTGATTATAAAAAAGAAAATAACGTGTGATGTTGTATGTTTAATTGAAATGAGAGATGTTATAAAACAAACATATTTGCGATTACATCCCAACAGTATCATTGGCCTAGCTGTTGGAGCGCAGGGAGGTGAAGACCAAGTGCTCGGTTCGAATCCCAGCTTTGGACTTTTGCAAAATATTCCAAAATGATGCATTTGCCCGACCCGAGTCGGGTCTACCGAGTTGGCCGAGTTTATCCGAGTTGATGACATAATCACCGGTTCAGTGCATATCCGATCCAATAATCAACTCGACTCGGTTACCCCTACGGTTCCCGGTCGGACCGGTTCAACCGGCCGGTCCGAGCCGGGTTTTAAAACACTGATTTAAACTAAGGAAAAAAACTGTGAAAGCTCACATGTGGACGAAAATGGACAATACCTCAAAAATAATGTCGGAACTTGAGATAAGAACACCAGTGTGTCAAGTAGAGGCCCTTTAGCCCATTGGCCTTGATTGACGAATACTGTTCTAATACATAAAAAAGACATGTATTGTTTGGGAATCAAGGACAATGATAGTTTACAGAGACATCTACATCTTTAACTCAATGAGGTGAGTAGGTGACTCTCATCTAAGAACAAAATCGTGAAGACTCACATGTGGTCAAATTGAACAATATCGAGACTTGAGATAAGAACATTTGTGCATCATTTAAGGGCCTCTGGACCCCTTTGCCCTAATCATGTCAACGAAATCCGAACCCGCGAGTTACCCCACCCGACCCTGACCTAAGTTTTACAACATCTTGGATGGAAATTGAGAACGTAACATATTATTTAATAATACTAAATCTAATATATTACTTTATAATATACTCATATATATATAAAATAACAATAAACATTAATAGAAAATCTAATATTATTTTATAATAATAAATTTAATATATTATTACTTTTCTTAATATTATTTTATAATAATAAATTTAATCATCGTTGAGTCCAAACTCCAGTGTATTGCCAGTGGGTACTGCAGGCTTCTTGTTGATCACCAATCCAAACAACCATCTTTGGGGCAAAAAAACCATCTTGGTGCAAAAAAAAAATTATTTACCAAAATAATATACATTCTGAGTTATATACAAAAGTAGGGCAGATTTTTTTTCTAGTTCAGAAGTCCCCCCCAGGGTGACTTCTGAACTGTGTTTTGCAATTTTTGTTTAAATTCAGTTCAGAAGTCGCCCCCCACCAGGGTGACTTCTGAACTGTGTTTTGCAATTTCTTTTTAAAATGCAATTCAGAAGTCGCCCCCCACCAGGCGGACTTCTGAACTGTGTTTTTTTAATTTTTCATTTTATTATATATTAATATATAAATACCTAAATAAATTTATAAAAATTATTATACCTATTTATAATTTAATTACGTTAATATTTACGAAAAATCTAGGCCGTTAAATAGTGTCGGCAAAATCTAGACCGTTAAATAGTGTTGGCAAAATATAGACCATTAAAGAAATTAAGACCTCTGCACTCTGCACAATGCACACTTTAACAGTGCACTATGCACAATGCACACTATAATAGTGCACTCTGCACAATGCACACTTTACAATGTGCAATCTGCACAAATCACTATTAAAGACAAAAGAGTAAATTATTGATTCAAATGTAATAAATGTCACATAAGATTAAAACCTTAAAATTAATAACTTAGTTAATTTAAAATTACAATAATTGATAAATTAAACTAAAGACAGTTGCACACTGATAATTTAATGTAATACCCTAATTTTATCCGATCAAAAATGAGAGATTTTATTTTTATTTAAAATAATAATCATTTCTATTTTCTTGTCATATATTATTTTATTTTAGTTGCCACAAGTTTTTAACCAAAAAATATATTAATTAGAAGTGAAGAAACAAAGATAAGCAAAAAAAGGAAATGGGGGGGGGGTCTAAAAAAAAGAGAATGGAGGTGCAATCAGGATTGGGCCATCTAAAACCCAACCCAATTCCAAATCCCTAGCCCAATTCGCATAACCCTAACACTCCTTCACCAAAAACCTAACCCATCCACCCAACCCATAACCCATGACCCAACTCACCAAACCCTAACTTTCCCTCCTCCTAACCCTAAATTCGGCCACCAAAAAAAAAAAAACCTAAAAACTAACTTCCCCCCCTAACCCTAAAACTTGACCACATTCATTCCACAAAACCCTAATTTTAAACTCCCCCTTTTACTCAAAAATTCGGCCACTCCCCCTATTATCCCATGGTCAAACTCGAATACCCACTCCCCTTATTCCCTCCTCGAAACTCACAATCCCACTTCCCCATTTTTTCCCTTCCCCATACACTTTTCCCCACTTCCCAACAGCTCCCTCTCCCATCTCTCTCTCTCACACATCACTTCTCTTTCTCTTTCTCCCACTCACACTCAACCTCTCATTCCTCTCTCTTCTCCCCCATCCCTACGACTTCTTCCTCACACACACTCATCACACACTTCACTTCTCTCTCTCATTCACTCATCCTTCTTCTCCAATCCTTCTCCTACACACCCACGGCTCTCTCTCCCTTCCACACTCACACACTCATTTCCCTCACATGGCTCTCCTCCTTTCACGCCCCCATTCCTCTTCTCTCACACTCACGGATTTTTTTTTCTCTCTCACACACAAGCCATCATTTCCCTTCACCAACTACCTCCAAACCTTCACCCCTCCATCATATCAAATCTTTCTCAAGTCAGAAAAAAGGGAAGAACTACTGTGCAAGGTATGGAGGCCACGAGTTTGAAGACAAAGAAGGCATCACCCTTAGTATAAATGGAGGCCACAAGTTTGAAGGAGGGGGCGGATTTTTTTTGGAAGAAAAAGGGAAGAAGAAAATTCTTGAAAAAGTGTAGTGTTGTTTTTTTTGATTTTTTCCCTTCTTTTCATTTTCTTCTCCTTCCAATATTCATTTTTTTAGTTTAAAAATCTTGTTGTATTAAGGAGATCCGGGAAGAGGTTCTTCCTACCATTGCCAAGTTTTTTCCTTAAGGTACCGTAATGTAATTTTCGAATTTAATACATTATTATTGTTTTTTTTTGCTTTTTATTTCATTGTTGCTGTTTTTTTTCTTTTATTCATGTAAATATTGTTGCTTTTACTTATGTTGTTGCTGTTTTTGTTTATTTAATGTAGTTGCTGTTTTTTTTTTTGTATATATATTTGTTGTTGTTTTTAAATTTGTTGCTTTTTTTTTTACTAAATTGTTGCTTTTTTCTTATTTTATTGTTGTTGTTCTATAAATATTGTTGCTGTTTTTTTTTTATATATATTGCTGATTTTCGGATTAAAATAAACCTTTTTTAAAATATTAAAAAATGTGTTCCTTTTTTTATATATAAAATAATTAGTTACTGATTTTCGGATTAAAATAAACCCCTTTTAAAATATTAAAAAAAATGTGTTCCCTTTTTATATATTAAATAATTAGTTACTGATTTTCGGATTAAAATAAAATCCTTTTCAAAATATTAAAAAAATATTTTTTATATAAAATAATTGGTTACTAATATCACTATCCTTTTTTTTTAAAAAAAAGGTAATAATAATAATCATTTTCCCCAAAAAAAAGATGAAGAGTAATTTAGTCAAATAGCAAAAAGTAAAAATAAACTGATCAACCGTTTTTAGCGTCAAAACGCTATTTGCACCCCCGGCAACCATTTTTCTTTTTAGCGTCAAAACGCTATTTGCACCCCCGGCAACCATTTTTCTTTTTAGCGTCAAAACGCTATTTGCACCCCCGCGTTCTCGTAAAACAGCACCCCCTTTTGGTTGCAAGCCCATGTTTTTAAAACACAACCTAGTCCACAAAAGCGATCCGGTCTCACTGTTCGCACCCCCCATTTTTAACACAGCACCCCTGTCATTCGCACCCCTTTTTTTTTTTTACCATCACCCATTCCGCTTTTATTTATACCGCGTGGTTTCCAAACCATTTTTTTTCTTTATTTCAAACAACCAAACTCACATAAAAATAGGTTGTTACCAACGGTCACTCTGAGCCTAGCTTGTTTGACCGATAGGAACAACCTTTATTTCCAAAGCGGATTAGTAGCGGTGATCACTCTGAATTTATTCGTTTGATCATCGCAAAACACCCGCCTAAACTTCAAGAAATTTTCAGTTAATAGAACACAAACGTAATTTCAACTCCTTTTTAGAAAACGTTTTCCAATGCACATTTTCAAATAAACCAGAGCCCGATCACAAATCGGTTATTTATAGCAGTCACTCTGGGTCCCGCTCGTTTGAACGCTGTAAGAACTTTCTTTTTCGAATAAGCCATTTGTGGTGACCACTCTGGATTTATCTGTTTGGTCGCCATGAACGGCCTCTAGTTTTCGCAAACTTTTTTTCAAAAAAATAAAAAAATACCAACACACAAATATTTTCTACCCGAGAACTACGTAGCTTTGATTTCTCTATCGCACCCGGAGATACGTAGGAGCGGGGGCCCACTCCTGTCAAGCGCAAAAAACTAGTTTTTTTTATTAAGTATTCCTTTCCGTTTTTTTGTAATCAATAAAAAGGGTAAATTAAAATGTTTTCTTTAAACTAATTCTTTTTTCTACACATTAAATTAAAAGGTAACCTTTTTTAGGATGTTGCGGGGTGCTAGTACCTTCCCCGCACTTAATCGACCCCCGAACCCAAAAACAAATGTTTTTTCAATGTTTTCCTAAAAATAAATATTGATGGCGGCTCCATTGTTCAAAAACAACGAAGAATCCCTCATCCGGATTTTTCGGTCGCTACAGCTGGCGACTCCACTGGGGACTATTTAAGAGGGTCAAGCCTAATTTAGTTAAATGTGTAGATATTTGTTAGTTTAGTACTTTATTTACCCTTAGCCCTTCTACTCGCATGTTTAGTTTATTTATCTATTTATTTGCTCTATTGAACCTTAGGGTAGAAAACCTTTGCACTATTATCTGTATTTCTTTTGCAGCACGGGTAGTTTAGGTTGCTTATATCACACACATCAATTACATTTGTTTATTGCACACACTCTTGAGCGGGGCCCTATACCCGGGTCTGGAAAAAAAACCTAGGACGAGCGGAGACGATTAGTGTCAGTCATTCTGGATTTTATCTGTCTGACTCTCATGAAAGCCTCAGCCAGAGTACGCTCTTTCGTGGTATCCCACACCAGGTAGCTCGCTATCGTTGTGGGTCATATCACGAAGGAGATTTCAGCTCTGGAGACCCTTGTGAGGAAGTGATTAGAGCCACCTGAGAGATTGATCACACAAGTAGCCCTAGACCGTGACCTATATATAAGAC